>JASDQU010100648.1:496044-507899 GCA_032191745.1 Picea mariana | reverse complement strand
GGAAACGTATGAGCTAAGAGAATGCTCACGTACCAACTAAAAAGGAAATGCATGCTTTCATGGGGGATGTTTCCAATTTCCACGGGCTTTAACCAATTCACAAAAGGGAAGGGCGTGAGCTAGGAAGGGAAAGGCGCATGGAAGAGGGAAGGTGTGAGTTCAACGTGAGGATGGAAAGGCGTGGAGAGTGAGAGGGATGCATGAGTGTGAGAATGTGTGGGACACACTCCCAAATGGGACGTGTAGTCCACGTGAGGGAGAGGTGAGGGTTGAAGGAGGCCCACATATTCAATTAAAAGGTGAAAATCAAAATTCACGTGGAGAGGGTGACATAAGGATTAGAGGAGGAGCGTGAGGTTAAGGTGAGACGTCCACATTCTCATGTGGGACGTGGAGTGGATGAAGGAAGGGCGCACCTCATGAGGAGGGGCCCATGACACACTCAAAACAAATTAAAACACAACTCAAATGATTTATTAAATCAATTAATGAGTTAAGACACTCTCACGTGGGAAAGGGGACGTGAGCCCAAAGTAGGGAAATAATCAAAAATTAATTTTAATTAAATGGTGGGTTTAAAAGGTGGGTAAAGGGTAGGGATAGGTTAGGGGTGGTCTTCTCATTATTATTGCCTCTTACTTCGCTTAATTTGGTCCACTATTACAAAAATTACATTTTCCCATGTTCTGGGTTTGGCAATTAAAATTGCCGTTTTCCCGAAAAACTCCTAAACGAACAAACAACCTAGCAAAACTTGTCCGACTGAGTTGAAACTTGGTCCATGGGTGCAAGGGGTCTCATTAGCTTTCTTTTGAGTACAAATACCCCTATCGCAAATCCCGGGACCTAAGTTTTACATTAATTACCCAGATTTAATTAATTAATTAATTAATTCGGAACCTTAAAAAAAACCTAGCTATACTTGACGGAATTCCGCGAAATTTCGCGTGCTGTCTTACATGGTCATTTACAACATTCTTAAACACTAGCTACCTAGGAATAACTTCATTAGAACACCTTTCGCCACTTTGGAGGAATTATTGGGTGGGAGTGAAAAACTCAAGGGAGATTAACCCGGCTGGTTAGGCCACATTAACCTCCTGAGGATAAAAAACACTCAGCGAAAGGAACTCTCCTAATGAGGAAACCCTAAGGCAACTAACCTAACATGATCCATGTAGACTTATTACAATATTAACCCACGCAGGGGTGCGGTAATCCCGCTTACAAAATTTGTGCTAGAGGCAAAAAATGCCAAGTAGAACCAAACTGTCTTCGACATGTTAGCATCTGATGATGCATTACTTCATGGTACATGGAGTTGACCTCCTAGTTGAATAGGCGGTCAACAACCTCCAAATGAAATGTAAAAATATATGACCTATCTAAGATGGTTATTAAACTGAAATATAAATGAAATGAGTGCAGAAATATAGGACTAAGTAAACTAGGAGTTTGAGAAGGCTTTGAGGGAAGACTCATTCTTGAGGCTTTCCCAACAATCCCTTTGAAGTAAACTTGCAAAACTCAAGACAAAATGTGAAGCATGGAAGTAGATAACAAGCTTGAATAGACTAACAATATGAAATACTTCAAACCCTTAGCTATCCAACAAGTATAAACCAACAAGAATACTCTTTGCTAATCTACTCTAGTAAACTACTTTACCAAAGATCTATTCAATACTACACAAAAAAATTGAACACCACAAAGTCACCTCATATGTAAGAATGCAACCAGAATACTCTTGGTGTTTCCAAAATCCTCCAAAGCTTTATTAATCCAAGTGAGAGTGTTGTAGCAACAAGTTGCTCCAAGACTCTCAAGAGCATATGAGTGAAATGGCAAGATGGTAAGAGCAAGAGAGTGGGGTGAAATTCCAGTATAGTAACACTAGCTCAATGAATGGTGAGTGAAATGAGTGAGGAGAGGTTCTTTTTATAGCTCAAGAGGCAAAGTGAAGGCACTTGGATGAGCTCCATGTGTCAAAACCCAAGCAAACATGAAGATCTCAAGGAGAGGGGCGCACCAACTTAGGGTTTTGGTAGGGATTGATGAGTTGGACGTGTGAGTGGGCACGTGGGGATCATGAATGGGTGAGGTTATAGGCTAGGAAGGGTGCAGCTCTCATGGGAGGGGCCCACACATCAATTAAAAAGAGTTTTTCAAAGGTTTGGGTGTGAGGGGGGCGCAAATCCCCCTAGGGGGCGTAAGGAAAAGAGGGAATGGGCAAGTGAGGGGGTGTGTGAATGATATAAGGTGGGTTGGGTAGTCTAGGGATGCACTTTCTTGCCCTTTTCCATCTTTACATTTACCCATTAACTCATTTTTACAAAAATTACAAAATTGACTTAGCAATAAAAATTGCTGTTTTGACTGACCGACACTCTGGGTGGACAAATGACTGGCAAAACTTGTCCGACTGAGCTGAAACTTGGTCCATGGGTGTAGGGGGTGTCTTTCCATTTTATTTGAGCATAAATACCCCTATCAAAAGCCCAAAGACCTAGTTTTTACAATAATTGCTCAAAAACATTTAATTAATTAAATAATTAAAATCCCAACCTTAGGAAAATTAATTAAATTTAATTAATTAAAAAAAACCTATCTAGACTTGACGAAATTCCGCGAAACTTTCTACAATGTCTAACATGGTCATTTACATCATTCCTAAACAATAGCTACCAAAGGATGAGACCATTAGAACGCCATTCACCACTTTAGAGGAATTATTGCAAGTGTGAGGGAAAAACTCATGGGAAATCAACTAGGCTGAAAAGCCCAGTTGATAACCTGAAGATAAAAAACCCTCGATGAAAAGAACTCTCCCAATGAAAACATCCCAAGGTACCTGACCTAACTATGATCCATGCAGACCTATTACATTATTAACCCACGCAGGGGTGCAGAAATTCCGTTTACAAAATTTTGTGTTGGAGGCATAAAATTCCCAGTAGAACCAAACTGTCTTCAACATACTTGCATCTGATGATGCATATCTTCATGGCACATGGAGTTGACCCCCTAGTTGAATAGGCGGTCAATATTTGGTTCCACATGGGGACGTGTGTTCGATCTTCTCACATGAGATGGAGAGCATACGAGAATCCAACATCTACAAAGAGTGCTCACCAATAACCAACATGAGCATACATACATACGTATAATGAAATAAATGCTATAAACACCATCTACATAATGAAATATCCAAAGTACAACATCATAACTACAAAATGAAACTATGATACAAGAATAATTCTAAGTACATATCGACATTATGAATGAAACAATACAAAATTGAAATACAAGGAAAAGGGTTAGAGATACGTTACAGAGGGTGCCCCTTTGGAAACCAAGTCGCTCATCATCTGAAAAAGAGTTTGAGCTGCTGTCCATTCCTTGGAATATTTATGGGCTCACCATCCAAATGGATGAGATGAAAAGAATTAGTCCCTGCTATTTCTTTGATCAAATATGGACCCAACCATAAGCTGTCAAACTTGCCATGTTTCCCTGGTTTTTATCTGCCTTTATCCCATAGAAAAACTGTATCCCCAATCATGAAGTCCCTCTGCCTAGTTGACTTGTTGAAAGCTTTCTTTACCTTACTCTGATTCTTGCAATTTTGATCATAAGCCTTTCGTCTGATCTCATCTAACTCAATGACCTGATTGACCCTGTTCTGAATTGCATTCTACTCTGTGGAAAAATCTTCAACTGACCCATAAGTAGGAAGTCTAAGGTGCATTGGCAACCTAGCTTCCAATCCATATACTAACTCAAAGCGACTCTTCCTAGTTGTTGCTTTCTTTGTTATCCTGTCAGCCCATAATGCATGTTTAATTTTACTATCCCAAGACTTTTTATTCTCACCAATTATTTTCTTAACTATGGTCATTAATTTTTTGTTACTTGACTCTACTTAACCATTTCCTTGGGGATAGTTATCTGATGCATGTGATAAGATAATACCATATTTGAAACAAAAAGATGACATCTCAGCTGAACAAAAGGCCTTGGCATTATCTGTCACTATCTTTGATGGGACCCCAAATCTAGTTATAATTCTGTCTTCTAGGAAATCCATCACAACCTTCTCAGTTGTTGACTTGGTAGGAATGGCTTCAACCCATTTTGTAAAGTAATCTGTTGCTATGATAACCCATGAATACCCATTACTTGAATTATCATTAAACTTCCCGATGAAGTCCAAACCTCACTGCTGAAAAGGTGCCTCAACCACAACTGGTTGCAAAGGGAGAGCTGCTAACTTTTGCTTTCCTGTGAAAAGCTGACATGGCTCACATTTCTGAAAAAACTGATGCACATCTTAAAATATTGTGGGCCAATAGTATCCTACTCTAAGGATCTGTGGGTAGTAGTTTTAGCAGCAAAATATCCACCACAAAATCCCCCATGGAATTCATCCATTAGTTTCTTTGACTCAATGTCATCCACACATCTAAGGATAATCCCATCAGGATTCTTCCATCCCAACCCATCTCTAGTAAGGACATACTTAGCTGATTTTAACCTTAAGGCCCTTTTCTTGTGTCCTACTAGATGGCTTGGACAAGTCAAATTCTTGAGATAAAAGATGATGTCTGTATACCACTCTACCTGTTCAAGCTTTAATAAGTTAGGAGGAAATTCTTCATCATTAATTTGGCAAACCATACCCAAGGCTTTCTCATTACTTTCTGTTAACATCTTAGCCAAACCTTGGCCCTTAATCAACTTTGTAGGTCTGATTTCCAAATCATATTCTTGGATTTTAGCAATCCATCTATCCCTTGAGCCTAATCCTTCCACTTGTGATAAAACATCCTTAATCGCAGGATTAGGAACATAACCAGTCACTTTGGAATATCCAATGAAGACTCTGAAATGTTTGAGTGACTTTACTAAGGCATAAGCCTGTTTCTCAAACATGGGATACTTAAGCTCTGAATTTTGCAAGGCCCGACTCATATAAGCAATGGGTTGTTCATGGCCTTGATCGTTTTTCTGAAGCAACACACCAGGAGTAGTGTCTTCAAAAGCAAAGGAGAAAATCTGAAAGGCCTTATTATAGTTTGGGCTAATAAGGACGAGAGCTTCACATATGGTAGTTTTAATACATTCAAAAGCTCGCTTACTTTCTTCATTCCATTCAAACTTAACATCCTTCTTAAGCAGTTTATATATAGGTTTCATAATCTTAGCATAGTTAGGATTGAACCTATGGACAAAATTGGTTTGTCCTAAGAAGGATTGGAGAGCTTTCTTTGATGCAGGCAAGGGTACCTTGCTAATAGCCTCAACTCTCTCTAGGTCTAACTTGACCCCATCTTTTGAAATTATGTGGCCCAATAGTTTTCCTTCAGTCACCCCAAAGACTGACTTAGTAGGATTTAGAGAAATTCCAAACTCTCTACATCTGTCCAAAACTTGCCTAAGGTGGTCAATGTGAGTTTTCCCATCCTTAGAAAATAATGTCAAATCATCTTGATATATTTCAATTAATTTTTCAATTAGCCCCCTAAAGGCATAATCCACAGCTCTCTGAAAAGTAGCTCCAGCATTTGATAAACCAAATGGCATTCTAAGATATTCAAAGGTTCCCCATGTAGTAGTAAAAGTTGTCTTATGCTTATCTTCAGCTTTAAGTCTGATCTGATTATAACCTGAAAAACCATCAAGCATGGAAATCATCCCTGATCTTGTTACTCTTTGAAGTAAAGTTTCCATCTTGGGAACGGGGTAGTGGTCCTTTGTGCAAGCAATGTTCAAATTCCTAAAGTCAATACATATCCTGATCTTTCCATTCTTCTTCCTAGCAACAATGAAATTTGAGCACCATGAAGAATGTCTAGTTTGGTCAATGATTCCTGCACCTAACATTTTCTGTAACTCCTGTTGGACCAAAGGAGCTAACTTGGGGTTCATTTGCCTCAATTTCTGTCTAAAGGGCTTGGTTTCTTCCTTAAGAGGAATCACATGCTGAATCACATCCTCCCTATAGACCTTGAGCTCATCATAACTGGAAGCCAAAACATCCCTATATTCTTTCAATAATTTAACAATTTCATTCCTTTCTTCTATAGGGGTAGTCTTGCCTATCTTTACCATCCTAGGCTCTTCATTAGTTCAAATGTTAACTTCTAGGTGGTCACATAATTTTTTCTTTGAGTCTTCCTTTTGCTTGTGATCATCTAGTTTATCAAAGTCCCTTTCTAAGGACACAACTCGCCTAGGGGGTGTTTTCACCTTATCAGCATTTCCAGTATAATTACATCCCTCCTCTATTATATTGATGCCAAAATCAGAAAACTCATGCATATGAGTCGAAAACTTTATAACCTGTTTGTCATCATCAAAAACCTGCCAATGGTTCATGTTATCAGAAACTGAGGGTCTAAAAATCACTTCTACTGAAATCTTTTCATCAATCAAACTATCTGGAAGCTGAAGTGTGGAAGCTGCTACTGCAAGTTCATCTGCCTTTGAATTCTGTTCTCTAGGAATAACAATCAGGTTTAAAGCATCTAGATCATTAATCAAATCCCAAATTGCATTCCTATAACCTTTTAATCTTTCAGACTTGCAAGCAAATTTATTCTTTAGTTGTTGGATGATCAAGTCTGAATCCCCTTTGATATTTAGACATTTGACACCCCTATCTTTGCAAAGCTCTAAACCAAGGAGCAAGGCCTCATACTTAGCCACATTATTGGTTGCATCAAATTCCAACCTATAAGCAAACTTAGACACTTTACCATTTGGAGCTTGAAGCACAATTCCAACACCTTTTCCTGCTCTAGAAAAAGCACCATCAAAGTTCATGTACCACACTTTGTCTAACTCATTTTCTTGGAATTTATCTTCTAGGAGCACAATAGAGTTAGAGAAAATGGCATAATTACCAAGACCCTCATCATCATATTCTAACTCATTTATGGGGTTCTTGGGGTCTTCCACATGGTATTTTCTATACACTTCCCTAGTGAACTTGAAAGTGCCTCCATCTGGAGTAGGGAGGGTGGCATAAGATAAATCCATTTGTAAACTACCACCCAAATCTGCAGCTGCCTTTCTATTCAATAACATTCTCCAAAGATCCGGAACATCAATCACTACAATATCCATTTAGATCATAATATCCAGAAATACTGTCAAGTGCACTTGCAAACCCTTAATCAATCCATATACTTCAATTGTTTGACTATCCAAGGCACAAATGTTATGATAAGGTCTAGATATTCTTAAGTTTAACTGTTCCATTACCTTCTTAGTCATAACGTTAGAGCTTGCTCTTGAATCTAACATGCAATTGTGTAACACTTTGTCATTCACAATTAGAGAAAGGTAGAAAGGCAAATTCTTCTCATTATTCCTATCCCAATTCTGTAAAATCACTGGTGCATCCTGGTAGGCCACTGCTGGTTGTTTCTGCACAACACTTTTAGGGGGTTCTTCTATGGCTTTAAGTAGCTTTTCCCTTTGAGAAGGGATTTTCATAATTTCTGATACTGGTACCAAAATCTTTGCATTATTCAGCCAACCACCTAAGTCAATATTCAAATCTGCATTAATAGGTACATTAGACTTAGGAAGACTTGGAGATACCTTGGGAACACTTGTTTGATCTTTATCATGTCCTTTATTTCCATTCCTCTGGTATGCAATGCCTTTATAGTTAGCCATTTCTACAACTTGTTGGGGTGTGGGTTTTGGCCCATACTTTTCTGTTGCCTTATCAACAATACCACTCATGAAGTTTCCATTACTCCTATGATCACTAACATTCATCTAGTTGTACATGCCTCCATAGTACTTTCTACCACACATGTTTATTTGTTCATTTCCATAATCATTATAACAATCCTCAAGAAAAACTGGACAAGTAGCTTCCTCATGAAACTCACCACAAAGCCTACAATAAGGTATAGCTTGATGATCTACCAAGTTGGTGGACTCAAAAGGATTAGGTGGCCATTAATCATTTTGGAGAGGTCTTCTTGGCCACTTATCATTTGGCTTATTCTGTTGTTTTTAGCATATTATAATGGCATAAAACAGTGTCAAGAGTGTGTTCTCGTCCTTGGGATATTTATATGGACCTAGGACAAAGGGCATCGATCATGATTCCATGTTGTGTATGGAATTTCTCATGCAGTATGCGCAATGACTTGCTCTTTTTGATCCTAGGATTTTATTTCATCTTCTTCTGACTAGGCTTTGTGATATATCTTGCCGACTTGGCTTTCTTCAACCATTTTTGGGATTTCAGGTTTTAGTTATCATTATGTGTTCTCTTGGAGTATGGACTAGTATCTCATACCTGGGGCCTGACAACATGTGATTCTTATTGTGACCTATTTGTAATATTTTTGCATATAATAAGAACATATTTTATGATGAAAAAATTTACTGAACAACAAAATCTTTTTGTACAATAACCTGCTCTTTCTGATCCTATGCCTTTTATTTCATCTTGTTCCAACTAGGCTTTATGATATATTTTACTGAATTGGCTGTTCAAAACTCAGAACTCGACAGGCCTTCCTCAGCCACTTTTGGGCTTTCATATTTTAGCTATCATTTTGTGTCCTCTTGGACTGCGGACTAGTATTTCATACCTGGGGTGTGACAAGATGCTATTCTTATTGTCACCCTTTTGTAATTTTTTCATATAATAAAAGCATATTTTATGATGAAAAAATTATGTACTGAACAGCAAAATATTTTTGCTCAGTTGCTCTTTTTGATCCTATGGCTTTTATTTTATCTTTTTCTGACTTGGCTTTACAATATGTCTTACTGAATAGGCTGTTTCAAACTCAGAACTTGACTGGCCTGCCTCCACCTCATTTGGCCTTTCAGATTTCGGATATCGTTGTGTCCTCTTGGAGTGTGGATTAGTATTTCATACCTGGGGTGTAACAACGTGCCATTCTTACGGTGACCTTTTTGCATATAATAAGAGCATCTTTTATGATGAAAAAATTGTGTACTGAAAACCAAAATATTTTTGCCCAATAATTTTCTCTTTTTTATCGTATGGCTTTTATTTCATCCTGTTCTGACTAGGCTTTATGATATGTCGTACTGAATTGGCTGTTGCAAACTCAGAACTTGACTGGCCTGCCTCTTGGCCTTTCAAATTTTAGTTATCGTTATGTTTCCTTTTGGAGTGTGGACAAGTATTTCATACCTGGGGTGTGACAACATGCTGGTCTGATTGCGACCTTTTTGTAATGTTTGGCATATAATAATATCAAACTTTATAATGAAAAAATGTTTATTGAAGAACAAAATATTTTATTCCTATTGTATGATCTGTATGTACCAATAAACCTTTGAGATTTATCATCTAAGTAAATTAAATAAATGATACAGTTGCATTCGCACTTCAAGCAATCAAGAATAATTATGTTGTTCTCCAGATTATTCATATGTATCGAATCTAGCTATTTGAGTTAACAATTACTTATAAAGATCTTCGGTTTCAGTATCAAGGAGAGAGCGGATGGAAACCATCAAACTATACTGGGCTTTGTGAGAAGATTCTCTCTAAGAGTCAATCAGTGGTACGCAATTAATCTTCTTTCAAGTGCTAGTGACATGATATACTTTTCTCATTTGCCACCATTTTCTAGGCACGTTTATTAATATTAGCCTGTTGATATTAGCCTGTTTATTAAAGTTCCTCCACTTGGCTTGTTGAATCTTCACCATTTCTTTCATATAACATATAACCAAGAAAAGAGTACATCCACTAACCATTTACGTGTTTGTAGAAAATAAAACTTTCTTCCTTTCTGGATCAGTCAATCAAATCATTCTTATCCAATCAATACAAACATCTTATGTGATGACCAGTACAATCTGTTACCTGCCAGGTTCTCACTAAGTGTAAAAGTCTTAGTGGGAACAAGAGAGAGCTTAGTTATGTTATCATCTGATTTAATGTTTATGATTAATTCTTGTGAAATCATAACTTAAATCAGATCTTACTTAGCCTTAAAGATCTATTATCCGTTATAACACAAGACTAAATTAATGCAAGTAAACTTAGAGTTATGCAATGAGATTCAACACACTTGCTATAAAGAGTTAAATGGCCTCTAAATCTGTTTATGAAGTATTTGTTGCATAAATTTCAGATTAGAAGAGATCTATTACAGCCTTCTTTTCAATATATAAGCAATGACAAACTATGCCTAGAAACTAGCAAATTGATTTAGATATCAGCCAAAAAGAAGTAGATATGTTAAATAAACATGCAAGCTGATCTAAAATCTGATTTAAAGGTGGTCTTTCAAGATAACTTCCAGATTTACATCAACTTCAATGATGCCCTTTATCAAGAGATAAATCAATGCTAAACTAGGGCAAATTATGCAATATGTCTAAGGTTTTTAAGCGTAGAATCCACAAATATGAATCAAAATCTGTTTTGATGATCCTTCTAAGTGTAAATTCCAGATATAGAACATGAATTTAAAGTCTCCCTTAAAGATATCCAACTGGTAAAGGAAAGAGACCAAGACTATGCAAATCGTTTAGGTTTTCAGGCTAGAAAAGTGGGACGATTTTCCCTTTCATCAACTAGAATGATTCATGTTATCGCATAGTTTGTAGCTAGGTCAAATGGCTATAAGATGGAGGTCCAAATTGGCATTACAGGAACCTATCCCACCCAATGTCACCTCGATGGGATGGTTCTTTCTTTCTAGGGAGGTAAAGGCCAGGGGAGACGTCCCCGGTGACTTGGGGTTTTGAAGAGGCAAAGGTTAAAAGGACAAAGGTAAAGTTTCCCCTTCACAGATCACCACCAAAGCAGATAGTCCGGCCAAAGGCCTATTCAAAGTAACCCCTAAGGAACAAAGTACCTGCCTGGAACAAGACAACAACAAACATATATTCACAAGCTAATATTCAATGGGGTTAGTACTTCATACAATGCATGACTATTTGAACAACATGTAACCAATTATAGCAGTAAATATTGAGGAAGTCAATGTTTATCAATACAACTGTGAGAATAAAGTCACTTCATCAATAAGTAATGGAACGATACAGCATTCAAAGAACAAAT
The DNA here is from genome assembly GCA_032191745.1 of Picea mariana. Taxonomy (NCBI): domain Eukaryota; kingdom Viridiplantae; phylum Streptophyta; class Pinopsida; order Pinales; family Pinaceae; genus Picea; species Picea mariana. Next base: position 496,816 of record JASDQU010100648.1, on the reverse strand, counting down.
CAACACTTTATTTAGTAAACGCATTAAACACCATTCAATTGCTCACAAGATAAGACGTTACTGCATTAAGATGAAATAACCAAGTGTGACGTCAACAACTTAGGGTTAGGGTTAGCTCCTAGATTAGGGTTAGTAGTTAGGGTTTGCTTCAAAAAAGGGTTTTAAGGGTTGTTTGTGATCAATTTTACTTCAACGCTGGAGGTCTTAGATCAGTGCCTTAGGGTTAATGGAGTCAATAAGTGATGGACGCAAGAGTTGAAGGGAAAGAGATTTTAAAGGACTATAGGGATAAGTTTTGAAGTGCTGCTAGAGCAGGGCTTCAAAAAACAGAACCCTAGTTGAGAGAGGCTCACTCCGGTGTTGCTAAAGCAAGACCTTGTGCTCTCTCCTCATTCCCGGCAAATAGCTAGCTCAAATAAAAAAAACAAAGTCAAGACAAGAAGGCTTGAAGGGAGAGTGTTGCTAAGGCAAGGCTCTTTCATCAAACCCTAAAGAAAAACGGCCCTAGGTGTAGATGACCTAGGCCTGGGACGTCTTCCTCCTCTTGAAGTCAAAAGGGTACGACTAAAGGAGAAGAGGAGAAAGGAGTGTAGCTATGGCTAGGCTCTCTTTTCCTCTTCAATGGCTAAAGATTTCTCAATCAGGGGACTTGAGACAAGGACCTACTTGTGTGCTTGTCACCTAGGGTTTTTGATCAACAAATTATAAACATATGCAAGAATATAAGACTACAACCATTCAATCAAGAAGTTTTGCAGAAAAAACACTTACA
>JASDQU010100648.1:394779-433815 GCA_032191745.1 Picea mariana | reverse complement strand
TGTGTATGTTTGGGGGGTATTAGATGTATGCATAGGCAAACATAACTTGTGGAATATCTCATTGTTTATCTATCTCTATTGCAACTATATGTTTATGTCCTTTCTGTTTGCATGAGCAATTGATTTACTTGTTGAATATCTTGTCTATTTGCTTATTGTGGTGTGGATCAGGGAAGTTTTGAGTATCCCACTTGGGGAGGCAATACTTCCTTTGATCCTGAAGTGCTTTTGTGATTGTTGCCAGTGAAGGCAGTCCAAATGGAGTAAGTGCCATTTGGGGCATGCTTGGCTTGTGTGTGTGAATCGCTTACATCTTGTCATATCTTGTACATCTTGTTACATTGGTGTATCTTTGTATCTAATTGGTATATCTTGTATCTAGCTGATGTATCTTTGTAACTGATTTGTAAATCTAGTGAACATTGTAACACTTAGACATTCTTTGTATAGTTGTATCTTGTGGTTTGGGGTAGCTTAAACTTGTATCAATTGTAAAACTGTTGTAATTGAACCACCCTCAAACCTTAGTCGACCCCATCGCCCAAACATAGGCACTAGTCTTAGTTGACTTAGGGAAAGGGCTGCTTCACATATAGATTAGACTTTCACTTTGCATTGCTGCTTGTCATCATAGGCTAGTTTTCCCCCTTTGGCCTATAACGAATTGAAACTAACTGCTTGAACACTAACTAAAATCAACTTAGTACTTAGGGACTACCCCCCTTGGCTTCCCTAGGAGTAAGCCTAGAAGGAAGAAGTTCCAGTCAAGGTGACAGTGTGGACTTGGAACTTAGACATTGTGTCTCCGAGGGCACACTAAGTGAGTTGGACTTAGCTCACGTTAGCAAGTTTGCATTAGGACGGCAACAACTCCTTTTACCTTTTTGTTAAGTCAACTTAAGAATATAACCTTAGTTTGGTTGACTTTTCTCCGCAGTGTGAGACTATGGCCTAGTGGGGATGCCTAGGCCACTAAGTCTTCTCAAACCTCTTCATCCCAAGCTTGGAACAAGGTGAGTGGAATCTTTCACCACTGAGTTGTTCACTAGGGTTTGTAATATCAAAACCCTCAAAACTGTATGCTCAAGAGCATCGACAATCAAATATCATAATCCAGGATGAATGAGAGGTCCGCCCTAGCCTTCTCTTTATACTTTTCTTCTATTTCCTTGTTGAGTTAAGTTAACCCCTAAGGTTAACTCGTAACTCAACCTCCAGCGCTTCTATTCCTTCATTGAGTTATCTTTTTAAGTCCTTTTACCTTTTTATTAAGTCAACTTAAGAATATAACCTTAGTTTGGTTGACTTTTCCCTTCAGTGTGAGATTATGGCCTAGTGGGGATGCCTAGGCCACTAAGTCATCTCAAACCTCTTCATCAAGAGGTGGGGGACATTACAGTCTCCCCTGCTAGAAATTGCTTGCCCTCAAGCAATTCCAAACCTGTTTCCCATACCACTTCTTCATTCTCCCACGTGGCATCCTCAATGGGTAGATCCTTCCATTTGATCAAGTACTCTTTGATGCTTCTCTTCCTGAGCCTCTTCTCCCGAACCTTTAGTATCTCTTCCGGAATCAAAACAAGCTGCCCCTCTTCGTCCATGGGAGGTAGTACCTCAATGGATGTGATGTATTGGCTGATAGCCCTCTTCAGGCAGGACACATGGAAGACATTGTGTATCCTGCTGCCTTGTTGGAGCTCCAGCTCATAAGCTACGACCCCTATCTACCCGCTAACCCTGTAGGGCCCAAAGAAACGTGGTTGTAGGTTCTCTGCTCCGCTTCTTTTTATAGAACCCTGCCTGTATGGTTGGAGCCTTAGATAGACTAAGTCACCAACCTCAAAAGTACGCTCAACTCTGTGCTTGTCTGCTTGGACCTTCTGTTGGTTCTGTTCTCTCTGTAGATGTTCCTTCAGCTCTCTGAGGATGTCTTGGCTCTGCTATACCCAATCCTTTACCATTGGTGCCCTGCTGTCACCGAAAGCAATCTCTACAAAAGAAAGTGGGTCATAGCTATATAAGGTCCTGAATGGTGTCATGCCTATGGACACGTGCTGGGTGTTGTTGTAGCAGTATTCCCCCAAGTGCAACCATCTGACCCACGCTTTCTGCTGCCCTGCTACGTAATTCCTGAGGTAGCCCTCTACCCACTTGTTGACTATCTTGGTTTGCCCATCCGTCTAAGGGTGATAGCTGGTACTAGGGGTCAAGGCTGTACTAACCAATCTGAACAACTCCTGCCAAAATGTATTCATGAACCTGCTATCCTTGTCACTGACAATGGTCTTTGGTAGGCCGTGCAACCTGACAATCTCCCTGAAAAACAGTTCGACCACCTGTGTTGCATTGAAGTCCGTGGCTATGGAGAAGAAGTGTGCAAACTTCGTCAACCTGTCCACCACTGCAAAAATGCAGTCCTTCCCTTGTGTCCTTGGCAACCCGGTGATGAAATCCATGGATATGCTTCCCACTTGTGCTCTGGAATGGGTAAGGGTTGCAGTAGTCCTGCTAGGTGAGTGTGCTCATCCTTGTTCTCCTGACATGTAGTACGCTCCTTGACATGCTTTATTACATCCTCCTTGAGGCCCTTCCATGAGAGCCTCTCTCTCACCTGCCTGTACGTCTTACTAATCCCTTGGTGCCCTGCCATTGGTGAGTCATGACATGCCTGCAACACTTTGGCCTTGAAGGCCGATCCAGGAACCAAAAAATTCGGCCCTTGTAATAGATGAGGTCATTTATAATCCTGAAGTTATCATCCTGTACCTGTCCATCCAATAGTTGTCAAGCGAACTGATCCTTTGCATGCTCCATCACCAAATGGTCCTTCCAATCAACCGATACACCTGTCATGGAAAAAATGGATGGCCTCCTAGATAATGCATCAACCACCACGTTGTTCTTCCCTTTGACAAATTCAATGTCAAAGTCATAGGCTTGTATTCTGCTTACCCATTTTTGCTGCCTCTCATTTAAGTCCTTCTGTTCCAATAGGTATTTAAGACTGTTATGATCTGATTTGACCACAAACCGTGCACCTACCAGGTATTGCAGGAATTTGGCTAGTGCGTGCATGATAGCCAACATTTCTTTGTCATAAATGCGGTAGAGTAGCTCAGGACCCCTGAGTTTTCGACTCTCATAGGCAAGAGGGTGTCTATTCTGCATCGGTACGACCCCTATACCTTCTCCTGAGGCATCACACTCCAAAGTGAAAGGTAGGCTGAAATCTGGAAGGGATAGGACTGGGCACGTGGTCATCACCTTTTTCATCTTATCCATTGTAGATTGAGCTTCTTCACTCCATTTGAAGGCTCCCTTCTTAGTCAAATCGGTCAAGGGTGCTCACAGTTGAGAAAACCCTTTGACAAATTTCCTGTAGTACGTGCACATGCCTAGAAATCCCCTTAACTCTGTGAGTGTCTTAGGAGTAGGCCACTCCATAGTGGCTTTAATTTTCTCCTGATGTACCTGTACCCCTTTTGCTCCAATGATGTGTCCCAAGTAAAGTACCTCTGTCATTCCAAACTCACATTTGGACTCCTTAGCATATAGTGACTGTTCCTCCATGATAGACATAATTTGGTCCACATGCCGAAGGTGTTCCTCCCACGTCTTGCTGTAGATGAGCAAGTCATCAAAAAATACTAACAAGTGCTTCCTCAACTGTTTGTTGAACACATGGTTCATGCAGGATTGGAACGTGGCTGGGGCATTGTTAACCCGAAGGGCATCACCAAGAACTCATAATGGCCATAATGACACCTGATAGCTGTTTTTGAGATGTCCTCCTCCCTCATCTTGATTTGATGGTAGCCAGAATGAAGGTCAATCTTTGTGAAATAGACAACTCCATGTGATTCATCTAGCAACTCATCAATCCTTGGTATAGGGTACCTGTTTTTGGTTGTCTTTTTATTCAAGGCCCGAAAGTCAATGCACATCCGCATAGTCCCATCTTTCTTCTTAACCAGCACTACTGAAGAAGCAAAAGGGATAGAGCTTGGCCTGATATGCCCCATGTCCAAAAGTTCTTTGATGGCTTTCTGTATCTTGTCTTTATACTTCTTCGGATGCCTACATGGTGTGGTGATGATCGGTTTTGCTCCTGCCTCTAGCTCAATGATATGTTCAAACCCCCTGTCTGGTGACACCCCTGGAGGAATCGGTCCAAACACTTTGTGGTGCTTGTCAAGGATCTCTTGGATCTCTGGGGTGTAGTGAACCTTACCCTGCTCATCCACACGTGCTTAAATCCTGCATTCTACTGCATATACTATCTCATCTCTTTTGAAGATGGCCTCCATCCTCTTGGCCGTGACTGCCTTTGCAGCTTTACCTATCATGCCTCGAAGCACTACCTTTCGTCTACCCTCCTCTATAAATGACATCTCCATGGTCTTGTAGTTGGTGGTGATAGGCCCTAACGTACTGAGCCACTGAACTCCAAGGATTATGTTAGTATCTGAAAGGTTCATGACATAGACGTCCTGTACCAGCTCATGCCTACCCAATGTAAGCTTCATACCAGGAATGTACTTGTCACAAGGCATAGTGCTTCCACCTGCTACCTCCACCTTGAATCCTTCAAACTCAACTGTGGGTATATGCCTCCTCTTTAACAATGCTGAGTCAATGAAGTTGTGAGAGGCTCCCCCATCAATCAACATTGATAGCTTCTGCCCCTGCAAGACTCCCCTCATCCGGAAGGTGTTATATTTGGGCACTCCAGTGATAGATGCCAAGGTGGCTTTCTCCTCAGCCGTACTGTCCTGTGATCTCCTCCTCTGCTGTCTCAGTGGTTTCGGCCTCAATGTTCTGTATCTGGCTGATCTCTTCCTTTTTCTCGTTGTCTGAAGTGACTTCTATGTAGTGCACTTGACCACGGCCCATGCATTTGTGTGATGGGTTCCATGGTTCTTTGGAAGTGAAGCAAAGTTGCTTCCTCCTCAGTTCCCTCCTGGTGTTCTCATCTACTCTGCCACGACCCCTGTCAAACCCCCTTGGGTCACGACCTCCTTGGTTCACTGGAGGTCTCTGATCTCTTCCCCCGGTGTTAAGAGGTGGTCTAGGTATAAATTTTGGTTTGGCAGCTGGCCCTAGGTCCCTCGTCCTCCAAATAGCATCTTGTAGATTGGTAGGCTTAAAAGGCTTTACCCACCCCTTCAAGGGTTCCATCAACCCTTCAGTGAAGAGCATCATAAGTCTGGTGGGTGATATATCCTTCACCATGACTGCTAGACTCTGGAACTCTTCAATGTATACTTTTGCTGCTCCTGTTTGCCTGAGTTGTGTGAGCTTCCGGAAGTTTAGCTCAGGGTCCCCTTGATCAAATCTGTTAATGAGTCTCTGAGTGAATTCTGTGTAAGTCACTATCTGGTTGTGGCCTAGGGTGGTGAGTCCATGATACCACCAGTCATGAGCTTTGCCATCCAAATACATAGTAGCAAATTTGATGGCTTCCATCTCCCTCATGGGGTTAAGCTGCAGATAAGCATCCATCTTTTGTACCCATGCCTGTGCTACCATCTTGGCCGTACCATCAAAGTATGGGATTTCCATCTTCCCTGCTCTTCGTTCAAACTCATAACTGCTCTTGTGGTTCGGCCTGGGCTTGTTTCTGAATTTGAGTTGGCAGTATTGATCTAGGGACATCTGCCTCTGAATCATCATATCCAACCCATGGTACTCTCTAGTACATTGTGCCATTTGCTCAACAAAGTCATCCCCCTTCTCTTGTTGCACCTGTTCATCTGTGAACGTGGGAAAGTACGGTCTAGGGTTAGCCCTGCTACCCATCTGTCCATGTGACGTACCCGCTCCATGGCTTCCTTCAGATCTGGGAGCCTTTTCTGGATTACACCTAATCTCACCATGGGATCCACTAACATCCTTGCTTCCATATGTCTCAGGGTCTTTCCCTTGGTGAGTCATCTGCATCAATAACCGAGTGATCATCGACTGGTTCTCATCAATCTTCCACAGATTCCCATCTACCTTCTTCAAGGTCTCAGTGATTTCGGCCTGTCCTCTTCGGTTTGTCTCCTGGCTTTCCTATAAATGGTGGACCAGGTTGCCTTCTGTGAGGTTTAAGGTTTGCTGGAATTTGTCGAATTTAGCTGCCAAGAAAGCCAAACCCTGTGGCTCATGGTCATCTCCTGACCCCTCCATTTCGGCTTCTATTTCACTAGCCTGCTTCTTCCTTTTGCCCATAAAGATACCACTGTACCTCTGCATGCGCTAATCCTCACAGGTTTGGAGGATCAGAGCTCTGATACCACTGTAATGATCCCAAGCCAAATTTTTGCTTGGAATCACTAACTAATCACTGATTTGATTATTAAGTGTTGTGTATGCAGGTTGGCCATGAACATTTCGGCCTTAGGGTTTATTCAGTTATTCAGCCACAGATTATACAAGCATTATTGCCATCATATGAAGAACATCAACAATACACAAGATAGGAACCACAGGCAATAACTGAACTTTATTATAAGAAAGCAAGCACCTGATACAAATAGTGAAGTAGATCTGGAATGGCTTCAGATAGCTTCAAGACAATAATAGAGATGCATACAAAATGCTCCCGGAGATACCAAGCAAGGCTTTGAAAGGCTGGAATAGAAGGTGAACACTCAACTGCAAAACTAGGGTTTAAGCCCAACCCTTAAGCAACTGGTACGGCCCTGCTGGTGTTGGTACGGTCTGCTAAAGACAATAGATACCAAGGGTTCGGCTCTCCTGAAGATGAAGTCCCCCAAATGCTGCGAAACTCCTCCCAATGATAGATCAAGGCAATGGAAGCCTCCTCCTGAAGTATGGAGCTCAAACATTGAATCCTCCTCCTCAAACTGTAGAAACCCTAAACTAGTACGACCCTCCTGAAACCTTGAATATGTCCAATAGTATGGCCTAGCTAAATATGGGCTATGAATTCCTTGAAACTCTCTAGGATGATAAATCGGGCCACCATAAGCCCCTGAGAGAAGTTTCAAGAGCAGATCTAGCCTATGGCCTCCTAGATCTGAGAAAAACTGAATCATCAAATCGTCCTCCTCCTCCTGAAATCGTCTCAACCTGCAAATAGATAATAGGGACGTGGTAACTCCTCCAAGAAGCCCTCAAACTGATGAGCAAGGGCTTGCAAGCAAAACCCTAACATTGAAAACCCTTCAAGCTTCCTCACTATGCTGGATCGAACTCTTCCTCAACAATTGGTGCACCCTTGCAAGAAAACCCTAGTTGGTACAACCCTGCTGATCCAAATGGTACGGCCCTGCTAGTCCTCCTGAATAGATGATAGATGTAGAATGGTGTGGGTGGAGTATTTCATCCCCGAGACCAAGCTTGGAACAAGGTGAGTGGAATCTTTCACCACTGAGTTGTTCACTAGGGTTTGTAATATCAAAACCCTCAAAATTGTATGCTCAAGGGCATCAACAAGCAAATATCATAATCCATGATGAATGAGAGGTGCGCCCTAGCCTTCTCTTTATACTTTTCTTCTATTTCCTTGTTGAGTTAATTTAACCCCTAAGGTTAACTCCTAACTCAACCTCCATCGCTTCTATTCCTTCATTGAGTTATCTTTTTAACTCCTTTTACCTTTTTATTAAGTCGACTTAAGAATATAACCTTAGTTTGGTTGACTTTTCTCCTTAGTGTGAGACTATGGCCTAGTGGGGATGCCTAGGCCACTAAGTCTTCTCAAACCTCTTCATCAAGAGGTGGGGGACATTACATCCATCTTTATGGCTTCTCCAGCCACTGAAAGTCACTTCTCATCATCTTATCTTGTAATGCTCTTCCTCCCGATTCCGATGAGCTATTACAGTAAAAGGTTTTCTCCAAGTAATATGCCCATTATGACCTGCTTAGTGAATTTAATTAAGATATGACCCATAATAACTCAAAATTACGGAAATCGTCGGAATGCAACGAAACCAAAGCCAAGCTATGCCGAATGGATCCTGATGATGAGCGATGCAAGTCGGGTCCAATAAAACCCCTTAAGATCTCCCGAACTCTCTGTCACCCCTGTTTGGCTACTCTGGTAGGCATAACACTCTGTAATGTTATAATGTCCCAAAATGGGGACATTACCCAATAAGGATTTAAGGGGTGCTCTGGGTTAGAAAACAAGCACCAACATGGCATACAACAACATCTAATGCCACTTTTTATGACTTTATGACTTTTACAATTAAAATAACGTGTTTGTGGGAATTTTTTTATTGACTCAAAACATTAAAAAACCTAGGGGGGACTTAGTGCAATTTCCTTTTGACTCAATATAGATGACCTATCATGATAATATAAACATTTGGACACTAGACATTGGATTTCCATGCCAAGGCCTGACCACCAACACATACTCCAACTTTGGAGGTGATTTGAGTGAAAACTTAGAAATTATAACTCGCCTAGGCAAGAGATAATTAACAAGTGAAAAAAAACACTCTAGAGTCTATGCTCGTGATCAAGTCTTGGGTGGCCAAGTCCTCTACAACTTCATCATGCTAATCTCATTTATTACAATGCCCCACARGGGATGGAAATGCGAAAAAACAAAAAGGTTGGTCAAAATGATCGGCTGAACTTCTGAACACTGAAATTTGAGCAAGTGATTGCTTAGTCTTTGGCTGCTCAACTGCAAGTCTAGCTAGTGCAACTCATTGGATAACATTGGCTCCATATTGGGACGTGTGCTTAATCTTTTTAGAAAAGGAGAGCATGCGAGAATCCAAAATCAAATGACCTGCATCATAGACACCTCATCAGTAATACATCTACATGAAAACCAATAATAAGCATCAGTTGCAGCAATAATGTACATGTATATACAAGGAAAAAGTAAAAGCAACAAATGAACTATATACAAGAAATGAAAGTATGAAATATAAAGTACAAAGGAAAAGGGTTAGAGAGTATGATGCAAAAGACGCCCCCATGGGCATCAGATGACTTTGCTGAAGAATAATATGAGTTGACCATTTACTGGTAGTGTCAACTTCTCTCCATCCAATCGACTGAGATAGAATGAATTCTTGCCATCCACATCCTGAATAATGTATGGACCTGTCCATAGACTGTCAAATTTGTCGTGATTTCCTGGCTTCACTTTCCTTTTGTCCCATAGAAGCACTGTATCACCTGTTTGGAAATCCCTCTGTTTTGAAGACTTGTCAAAAGTCTTCTTAACCTTTTCTTGATTCTTAATACTCTGATCCAAGGATTTCCTTCTATTCTCATCTAACTCAATCAACTGATCAATCCTGCTCTGCTCAAAACTTTCATCCATACCGTACTTCTGAACAAACTGATACACTGGAAGCTTTAAGTGGACTGACAAAGTAACATCAAGCCCATAAACAAGTTTAAAAAGACTTTTTCCTGTTGCCCTCTTTTTTGTAATCCTGTCATCCCATAATGCAAACTTATTATTACCCCATGATCTTTTATTATGCCCAACTGTTTTCTTAAGGATATTCATTAGATTCTTATTGCTAGACTCAACAATACCATTGCCTTGGGGATAATAGTTTGAAGAGTGGGACGACATAATTCCATATTTGAAACAAAATGAGGATATTTCTATTGAAATGAAGGCCTTGGCATTATCGACAATTATCTTGGAGGGCACATCGAACCTAGTGATGATTTTATTTTCGAGAAAATTCATGACCACTTTGCCGGTTGCTGACTTGGTGGGTATAGCATTTTATCTTATATTTGCATGTACTGTATTAAACATTTAAACACAACAAACACATCCAGAAACCTTTGAAACTCAATAAAAAAATTCTAGCGTATCATATGTACAGCCGAAACCCCAGATATTAGTAGTATATATCCAGATCCGGGATTCGGGATATTACAGTGGTATCAAAGCTGGTTTTCCTACCAGCCTAAGGGGAAAATCAGTGAGGAGTTATTTTAGATTGTTTCCACTAAATTTCAACGGTGATAACTTGCAGTAGTAGAGAGAAAAACTTCATATCAGATATGGAGGACAGTGTCGGGAATATTCGTAATATGCTTGCATAGGGGCGAGGACAGTTGAGGCAGGCTATGGCTAGCCTTCAAAACTATGCAAGGATTAATGGAGCTAGTGGTTCAAAGAGGCAACAAACATGATAGAAAGGACATGATGAGGAGTTTGCAGATTGTTTGAGGGAGTATCAGGAGCTTGGTGCGACATTTCATGCAGACATGTCATTCAAGGATTTTTGCACTATCAAACATCTTGAGTGGTATGAACCCCAAGTATCAGGGGGTAACAAGGTGAAGGTGCCAAGGAAAAAGGTTGATGCTGCATATGGTGAATTGTCCCCATCAACCGATGTTGAGGATTCCACATCATACCTTAGTAGTGTTACTCATGACGATGAGGATGTGCGTGAGGAGTTGGCAGTGAATGAGATAGCTTGTGAGGTTGACCTCATTTCTCAGGAGATGTGTATCAAAGATGAGAGAGAAGTGGTTGGTTTTGTGGAGGTTTGTTCACATGGGTCACCTATTGAGATGGATCTCATTTCTTAGGAGGTGTTTTTGAGCGATGTTGTGCAAAGTGGTACAATACATGTTGGGGTGTACTCTGATGAGGATTCCACAGTTGACCCTCGTAGCAGGAGTCACAAGGTAGCACTTCAACATGATGTGGATGTTTGTTCGTGTGAGTCACACCATTTGACAGGGCAACTGAAGGTTCGCGAGGATATGATTGTGGCAGCCATGAGACACCTCAGTGACACACATACATTGGTGGATGATTTTTGTTGGAGGGCCACTATTGTGTAGGACAACTTGGGAGGAGATCTTTCCCTTGCAGATTTCATTACACTCAAGGAGGCCATGGTAGTGACTAGGTCTAACTACCTACACCTTCTCGTAGATATGGATTATCTTCTCGCAGTGGGTGGCATGTACTAGGATGCGTTGGAAGGGAAAGAGCACGAGGTAGACATAATTACCTGTGAGTTGATGAACACACAAGACTCCTTGGAGAGTACACAGATGGTCCTTCAAAAATCTGAGTTACAGGTAGAGTAGCTTTGGGAGGAGTTGAGTCAGGCATCTCTTTCATCCATTTCAGTAGACAATCAGTCATATACATCAACCTTCTCTCAGGGGGTTGTCAATGACATTGTCAAATTGATGAAGGAGCCTCATGTGATGGGTGAGCATGAGGGGCATTCAGACTTACAAGTGATTGTAGGGAGATATGACACGAAGATTTTTGAGGATGCACATGTGTTGCAGGAGCCACCACCTTTGGTGAGCTCATTGATCACTCATGATGAGATAGTTGAGCATACATTCATGGATTGTGGAGACAGGTACATTTCGGGTGAGGACACATCCATTTGGGATCTAGGGTTAGTTGACACCCATGATGAGGAAACGTTTATACAGGATCTAGGGTCAATTGATACTCATGGATTGGTTGATACAGTGGTACATCTAGGATACAGGATGGTATCGAAGGACATGGGAGTATGGAATGGTATACAGGGGCATACAGTGATGAGCAATAGTCTGCAATGGCATGCAGAGGTGTACATTGGCGCACATGGGGATGCATTGGAGTACACGACAGAGGCATAGTTGATGGAGCATGGAGTTTCCAGTGGAGACTGTTCCGCTCCGTTGTTGTAGTGCATGGATTTTGGAGATCATATCAACAACAATCGTAGTACCTGTGATGGTGGAGAGAGTAAGGTTGACCATCAGTGTGAGGAGACACCTTTGGATGCATATGATGGCATGGGAGTAACGTGGAGTCTGAGTGACTACTCAGATAGTCCACCGACGTACATGGATGAGCTCTCGGTCATATCCTTGGGATTGACTAATGTATGTGACACTTTCCAGTCGGGCATATAGTCGTGGAGGTTTCTGCTACCGTTCCTTGATGCTTTCATCAAGTACAACAGGACATGGAGGATTGTGTGAGGCAGTTGGGTGAGCCCTGGGCCGTTATAGATACGACAAAGATTCTCCATTTGGGGCATGTGGACAGTGCGCAGGTTGACAGAGGCAGATTGAGGGACGACATGATCTACTATAACTATGGCCCATATTTAGTCTCTGAGTCCACATTTAGGGAGATGATCATGAGGGTGACATATGATACATCTTGGGTAGGGCATTCTGAGAATTTGTATGAGTTTGAGGCACAACAGGAGATGGGGCTATTTTTCAATGGGGTGTCTAAACTCCAGGATTTGCCTACATACATTGTCAAGAGTGAGGATGGAAAATTTCTCTGTTCGGGTTGGCAGCAGAAGGACATATTAGTAGGAACAAGGTTGATTCCTAGTATCTGGTTTTCATTAGTTGGTGGCATACAGGGTTCAGTATATTGGCTTAGCTGGATTCCGACAGTTATCAGTATGGCACATCAACAGTCAATGGGAATTGGAAGTGGTGGACTTCCAAATTGGCTATGGGATCCGAGGAATCATTTGGTCGGTAGTTTGTTTCACTTCTTGATGGACCGGGTTGCACGAGCGAGCAGTTTACCCCATTCTTGGATTGTCATGAGAGGGCTTGCTGGGATTCGTTCTATATGGCAAGACAAGTTCTCTCTTTTGATACCCAGGATTGAGTATGGTAGTGGATTTGTAGACTTTGGTTCCGCAGGGACACCTTTACAGATTCTGCTTTTTGATAGTAGGCCTAGTCTTTACAGGTATTTTAGCATCGGGTTCCAGGACTGGGGATCTGTTATGTGTACATTGGGAAGACAATCATGGCCAGAGTGGTGCAGCGTCGGCATGATGACCCCTTTTGGATATTAGCGTGGGACCCTAGGATTACAGGTTTGGGCATTTCATTCACTGATAGAGGTGAGTGGATTCTTGCATGGGGAATTCATTCAGATTTTCCATTGAGCTTCAATTTTGAGGAAAGCGTTTCACTTTTTAGTGATTCGTTGAAGTCTTGTAGCTCCTCACTATGGCACCATTATGTTTAGGTGGAGGAGGCCATGTTTGGCTTGGAGTGGTCATGGAGGTCGAGATCATTTTCTATGGAGGCTGAGTGTTACTTTTAGGAGTTCTCTCATGAGATGTGTGAGAGTGGCTCCCTAGTAGAGTGACTCATTAAGGAGTTGACCGAGTTTTGGCAGTGCCATGTTGCTCTACCCGTTAGTAACATTCAGGAGGAGACATTTTATGTCAGTACCTCGTTAGATAGTGAGTTGAGAGGAGGATGCTTCACATCTTCCAGGTTGGTTTGGGACCCAGGTATCATGTTCAGTTTTAGTTGGCTTCAATTGGCATAGTGTCAGGGTTTGATGGGATTGCTTGAGGACTAGCAATCTTTGGGAAGGGAGGATTGTCATGTCCCCATTTTTGGATTCCCTTATTATGCGGTTAGAGTACTACAGGAGGCTTGAGTCAACCAAGTCAGAGGGGTGAGACTATGTCATTAGCGAGCTCAGAGGGTTTGGATGAATTTTATGGGGCCCAACTTAGTTTATTTACCATTATTCGTCATCGGGATCATTTTCGCATAGCTTGTTCTTGGTTTCGTTGCATTCCGACGATTTTTGTAAAACATGGTGATTTTTAGGCATATTTTAATTAATTACACTAAAGGTACGATTTGGAGCTTGTTTATTGGAGAAATACCTTAGTGTAATAGCTCCTTGGAACCGAGGCGAAAATATGTACAAGATGGGATGATGAAAAGTGACTTTCATTGGACAGAGAAATCATAAAGGCGTATTAATCAATTTTTGGAGTAAAATGGTTCATTAAATTAATAAAGTGATTTTATGAGAAAATATTAAAGATGAATTAAAAGTCACTTGAAGGGAAAAAGGTGAAAAGGGGTATAAAAGAGAGATAGGGGCTCATATTCTCTCATTATTGCAGATTGTGAATTGGAAATTATAACCCAGAGAGGAGTCAAGTGACTTCCTTCTTGTTTGGTGGATTTTTAGATGAAACCATCGCCATTGATAGAGTTTGGTGTTGGAAGACACACCCTAGTCCCTCAGGAGGACCACACAGGTTCTTCATCGAGCTATAGGATCAAATTATATCAGCAGAGAAGTCCAGTATCAACTAGGGCTCAAATTTTCCAGTTGCAACAGTTGGAGCGTGAGGTTTTGTGGAATTTTGGATGAAGCCACAACCATTGACGGAGTTTGGTGTTAAAAGACACAGCCTAGTCTGTTGGAGGGACCATTCAGGTTCTTCATCGTGCTACATTGCAGTCTACAACAACAAAGATAGATCCAATGCAAGCTAGTGCGCATTGTTCAGTTGCAGTGTGGGTTTTCTTGGAGGATTTAGCAGTAGAAGAGGTCGCTAGGCCCAACCAGTCAGAGTGATCTAGATTCCCTCAAACCCATTTGAGAGGAGACCAGGGTGCTTCATTTGAGACAATTATCATCGGTTTCTAACAGGTAAAACTCCCACGGCGCACCAATGCAACAGTGTCCAGTGCGTGAAGATTCTGACAAATATTCGAGGTCCCAATAGTATATCAGATAGCCAACAACTTTACCTTTGAGGCAAGGAGAGTGTGCTAGAGAGCAAGGTGACCCTTCAGAGACAAATTTCAACCCATTCTAATGAGTACTGCCACCAGGGCGAACTTTCCAGTCATTTTCGACAGTTGTGCAGCGCATTTTTTTTCTGCATGCAACTCATTCTTCCGCGCATGTAGTGGATCGACCCAACAGATCTCAGATCCATCCATCCACAGTCATTATCGGTATTTATCACTATTTTTCTTTGTATTCGAACAAGATCTCCATATATAAAGATCTAGCTAATGAGTTTTGCTTGAGTTTCCATCATTTTATCTTATATTGTCCATCATTTTGCTTAATAAAATCTTTGAGTTGGTTATGGTTCCACATATATTTGCATGTACTGTATTAATCATTTAAACACAACAAACACATCCAGAAACCTTTAAAACTCAATCAGAAACCCCTAGCGTATCAGATCTACAACCGAAACCCGAGATATTAGCAGTATATATCCGGATCCGAGATTCAGGATATTACAAAATCAACACTTAGATCAATAATTGGAGGAGTAATTACCTTGAGAATGTTTAGCTGAGACTTGTTTGAGTTATCCTTCCCTTTTCTCTGGTAAACTATTCCTTTATGCCTGGCCATTTCCAAAATCTGCTCATTTGTGGGCTTCTTCCCGTATAGTTTTGTAACATTATCATATTCTTCAACTACTTCATTGGACTCCTCACTCCTTTCTTGCATTTGTATCCAATGGTCCATTGATAAAGTGTGAGGTTTGCCCACATTGTTTATATTGTCCGTCATTTTGCTTAATAAAATCTTTGAGTTGGTTATGGTTCCACATATATTTGCATGTACTGTATTAAACATTTAAACACAACAAACRCATTCAGAAACCTTTGAAACTGAATCAGAAACCCTCTACGTATCAGATCTATAGCCGAAACCCCAGATATTAGTAGTATATATCTGGATCCGAGATTCGGCATATTACAAAATCAACACTTAGATCAGTAATTGGAGGAGTAATTACCTTGGGAATGTTTAGTTGAGACTTGTTTGAGTTATCCTTCCCTTTTCTCTGGTAAACTATTCCTTTATGCCTGGCCATTTCCAAAATATGCTCATTTGTGGGCTTCTTCCCATATAGTTTTGTAACATTATCATATTCTTCAACTACTTCATTGGACTCCTCACTTCTTTCTTGCATTTCTATCCAATGGTCCATTGATAAAGTGAGGTTTGCCCACATTGTTTATATGGTCATAGTTGCTTGAGTACCCCACAAAATTACTTGTTTCAAGCAACCCTTGTTCATTTACTTGGAAAAAGACTGGACAAGTAGATTCTTCATGAAAGTCCTCACATGCTTTGTAGAAAGGTGGTACTTCTTCATTTACCACATTTGTTGATTCCAATTGATTAGGTGGCCTTTGGTCTTGAGGGGTACCCTTTCTTTGCCACTTTTCGTTGTTAGGTTTAGGTTGGAATCTATTGTTCTGGACTCTCTCCATGGCTATCAACCTGTTTTGCATAACACTAAGCTGAGTTGCATGATTGGCTTCCATTCTTTTCACCATTTCAGTTATGGCTTTTAGAGGATCATAAGATGCATCTTTATTGTCTGAAGCTACTGCTTTATCTTTAGATTCTGATTGCCTAGAAGGAGCACTCTTTGTAAAACCTGGAAGATTTGACTTTCCTGAAGCTTGCATATTTTTATCAATCTTTATGGCCATTTCTTGGTCTGCTTTAAGGTTTGCAGGCTCTTTATCTCTAAGTTGATATTTAATCTCCCCATTGAAGGGCTCAACATAGTAAATGAGAATGGAAGCATCTGGAGGCTTATAATCTATATGGAGACTAGTAGCCAACTCATTGAACTTTTTATTGAATTCCTCCATTGTCCATTTTCATTTTTCTTTATTGTGGAGGGCTGCTAACAAATGTCTATGTTCTCTTTTGTTACCCCATCCTTCAATGAAACCATCTATCATATCTTTGATTGTAGAATATTTGTTGTCATCTAGGCTGGAGAACCAATCAAAGGCATCTTCTTCTAGGGACAAGGCAAAGAGTTTCATCTTGATATCTTGGTGGTTGTGAGCTGCATCGCTACACCACTTGTTAATGCATAAGGAAAATGTTTTAATGTGAAATTTAGTAGTGACAACATTATTTGCTTGGAAAGAAGGTAATTTTTCGATTGCCTTTTTAGATAAAGCATGAGGGCAACCATTTATTGTAGAAAAATCTAAAGGACTAAAATAATCATCCATTTCTTTTCTTTCAAAATTTAAATCTAAACTAGAAACTCTATCAAAAAGAAAGTGTATATCAGTCCTCGAGGTGTATGACAGTTGGTGACAGAGTGTACTGTTAAGGCGCTCTTTGATGTTAAGTCACTGGTTCGAAACTTGGGGGGGACAAAAAATCCAGCCATGTTAAGGGTTGGTGTGGCTTAGGCCGGGTGCAATCCCCGAGTGATTTTGACGGCTTAGATGCCCCTGAGTCGCGGTTTCTTAGCCACAGGTTAGTCCCACATGTCATGGACAAACTAAAAAAAACAAAAAACAAGTGTATATAAAAAATAAACTCAAATGCTAATTGATCAAGGATTCTATGAGAAGCAAGTTTGGCTAATCTTCTCCGATAAACCTTTTGGGGTTCAAGGATGAAATTGGCCAAACCTTGTGAGTTTCTTCTTGTAGAATACTTAGTCAGGTTAGGAATTAGTGGAGTCGCTAGATGATTGAATCTACTAAAGTTAAAACAACAAGCATAAAAAAACTACCTTAAAACAAGAAAGAAAAAAAATTGGTATTGCGGGAATAGAAAGATTTATCCCCGACAACGGCGCCAAAAATGTTGCCGCCTTTATACACACCTTGGTGACGTGGAAGAAATCTTCAATCCACTTGGTGTGTCCTTAAGGGCAAGTCTCGAGTCAAGGTGCTGTCATCTGATCCTCGACTCCTCTGTCTAGGCTAACTCCTAGCAAAGCCAAGGGGTACAGTCCCTAACAAAATATACTAGGGCTTGAAACTAATCTAAGTACAAGAAAATGAATCTAGGAGTTTATTGCAACAAGGACAACTATAACATGAGTAAATCTGCACTAGCAACATATATCATTCATACATTCACAAAGTAAAAGATTATGGAAAAGATATTCAATTAATGAAATACTTGCATAAGATATAGTCAAAGGATACATATGCTTGCAAGTACAATAACCATAAGAAAAAATAGATACTTCAAGAATAACGTAATGCTTTGCAAAATTGAATGCTTGAAGCAAATGTCTTCTTGGAATGTAGAAAATTAAGACCAGTGCCAATGAGATCGTGTGTTATGTTGCTGAGATTGTAAAGTACCCTGTGGAGATGTCTTTGAAAATTTTAGAGTTCAATTAATGTGGATTTATTTTAGTGAAAATTGATTGCAAGAAAATAAGTTTACGCTAGATTTGGACTCTCAAGATCCTATCCCTTTAGTATAGAAATTTGCTAAGAACTTGCGGAAACCCAATGGTTACACCAACAAGCTCACTAGAGGTGCCAGAGGTCCAACACGGGGAGAACCTAGATCTCAAACTTCCCACATGACTTCACACACTCCCTCTAGGCGGTTTTCTAAACCAAGCGATAGTAACTTTCAATATTGTCCTATTAATGAATGAATGAGTATCATAAACTGCTAATGCAAGCTTTGCTTTAATGTATTTGTCTTTTCTTGTAATAAACTCCTAGAAGTATTGTTTTGCTTAGATTAGCTTAAGCCATAGTATTTTGTTAGGGATTACCCCCCCTTGGCTTCACTAGGAGTTGGCCTAGACAGAGTAGTCGAGGATCAGGTGACAACACCATGACTCGAGACTTGTCCCCAAGGACACACTGAGTGGATTGAAGATTTTCTTCCACGTTACCCAAGTGTGTATAAAGGTGGAAAGATGTAGACTCTCCCACAATTATCGCCTTCTTGTGGATTGGGTCGGGCTTTGCTCAACCTACAGTTTTTGCGATAACACCTCCTCTAGCACATATCTTGAGGACAAGCATTCACTTATCATAAGCTCTAGAAATGTCAATCAACCAAAACAGTCTATTAGCTTTGCTACCTTTTTTTCTCTTTTAGGAGTGGCCTTAACACTCCTGCTTTGTATCCATTGTGAAGTTTTGAGCTATTATTAGGTTTCTTTTCAATTTACTAGATAACGATAGCATAGGCAGGATCACTGAGAGAAACACAATCACAAGATACACAACATTTATCCTGGGAAACCCTCATGGGGGAGAAAACCCAACAAAACTTCCTTAATATAGATAGCCAATGCCAAGACAATAAACCAAAACACTAGAGAATATCCAACACTGAGCAATGCGCCTCTCTTCCTTCTTCTCCCAACTGCAACTCTCCAAACTTGTGCACTTCATGAGTGAATGAGTGAGTGAACAAATGAGGTGCTAGCCTCCTTTATTTATACTAGCTGGCAAGCACTGAAAAGGTGTCTCTTCATCGGGCAGGGCCGACTTCTCTTTTTAGTGGTTAAAACCACTTTAATTAGGCATGGGGGCCGACTTCTTAATTAGCATAATATAATTAGGGTTTGACCAATCCACAAAAAGGGATTTGGTCCAGTACAAAGCCTGACATCATTAATCCATAAAAGGGGATTGATTTGATGAATAATAACTCAATAATAGATAGGATACTCTTTGCAGTTACAATCTTTCAACACTCCCCCTTAACAAGAAGGGTATTCTAGAACATCATCAGGAGAGAGAGAGGGCAACAACATCAACAACATCTGGAACACTGACTGGCATATCTATAAATCATCGGAAGTTTTTCTCATCATCAATATCATCATCCACAACAAGGAGATGGAATGGCATCATCATAATCTGCATCAACATGGATTAGTATAACACTAATACGCCATCATCATCAATAAAAGCACGGGGCTAATACAACATCAACAACAACATCACAACACGAAGGCTAGAGCATTATCAACATCAACACTAAGATGGAAATCTTTAGCACGAAGATGGCATCTCATCAACATCAACACGAAGCTGGAAATCTTCAGCATGAGGCTGGCATCTCAACAACGTCAACACGAAGCTGGAAATCTTCAACACAAGGCTGGCATCTCAACAACATCAACATGAAGTTGGAAATCTTCAGCACGAGGTTGGCATCTCAACATCAGCATGAAGCTGGAGATCTTCAGCACGAGGCTGGCATCTCAACAACATCAACACGAAGCTGGAAATCTTCAGCACGAGGCTGGCATCTCAACAACATTAGCACGAAGCTGGAAATCTTCAGCACAAGGTTGGCATCAACACTACTCCCCCTTTTAAGGGAGGTCCTTTCAAACTATACCAAGCTTGTCTTGAAAGTGCTCAAACTTTACATGAGAGAGAAGCTTGGTCAACACATCTGCAACCTGCTCATCCACGCCAACATAATGGAGCTTTATAGCTCCTCTCTGCATCATATCATGAATGAAGTGATACCGGATCTCTATGTGCTTCGACTCATCATGGAACACATCATCTATATACAACTTTGGTTATCACATAGGATCACATTGGCTTCCATCTCCAGATCAAATAGATCTGTAAACAACATCCGAAGCCATATGGATTCACAACTGGCGGAACATGCAACAATGTATTTTGCTTCTGCTGTGTTGTGAGCAATGCTGGATTGCTCCCTACTCTGCCATGAAGTCATGGTTGACCCCAGACTGAAACAACATCCTGTAGTGCTCTTTCTATCAGAAACACTTCCATCTCAATCTGAATTAGTATATCCATACAATTTGAAGTCATGATCTCTAGTATAACAGAGACCAAAGTCCAATGTACCCTTAAGGTATCTCATCACATGTTTTGTGGCAACAAGGTGAACACGTCTGGGCTCTACCAGACACCGACTCAAGGTGTTCAAAACAAAACATATATTTGGCCCAGTGTTCGTTAGATACATCAATGATCCAATGATCTGTCTGTACAACGTATCATCAACCAATTCTGACGGAGTATCAACCAAGAGCTTCAACTTAGTTTGCATGGGTGTGTTCATAGATTTACACTCCAACATATCAAACCTCTTCAGTATTTCAATTGCATACTTCCCTTGGTTAAGGAAGATCTTCTCTGGGCTCCTCCAAACTTCAAGACCTAAGAAATAATGCATTAGGTCTTTCATCTCAAACTTTGTAGTGAGCTTTTTCTTGCAATCTGTGATGATCTTTTCTTCATCTGTCAAGAATACATCATCTACATATAGTAGCAACATTACTGTCTCATCATTCATAACCTTGAAGTAAAGGTTAGAATAAACTTTTCTCTTGGTAAAGCCCAAGCTCGTCAGAAAACTGTCAATTCTGCCATACCAAGCTCTAGGAGCTTGCTTCAACATGTACAAAGCTTCCTTCAACCGACAGACACGAGTCTTTCTATCATCAATCTTCAAATCCAATTTTTCGCATCATATTGTACCATCCTGGTACACTTTCTTCAACTTCAACTTAATGTGCACAATCATGTGCTAGCTTTATGTGCTTTATGCAAAGCACTATTTGTCTCACTACCTGAGAGTATGTCCTCTACTCTTTCTGCAACTGTTCCTTTGGAACTGAGATTCTGCAGCTGCAACTTCTCAGAAGCTGAGAATCATTGTAACTGTTGAACTCTGAGAGTAGCTCCTCTACTCTATTGCGACAACAACTTCATCTGAAACTGAGAGTGGCTCAATAAAAAAAATAGCTCCTCTTCTTTCATGGAGGTAACTCTATCTTATATTGTGGTCATGTCTTCATGGCCCAACTAATGTACTGCACCAACTGCCACTCAATTTTAAATGTGGGGATTGCTCCCCCTGAATCTCATACTGTCATGGTTGTTCTGGTTGTCTTCATGGATACTAGAACTATTTCTTCAATTACTGGAGTAAGTGTCTCGTCATAGTCTTCTCCCTCTTGCTGGGAGAGTCCTCTGGACACACATTAGACTTTGTACATCTGCAACATGCTTGATCTGGTAGATCAATCTTGGAAGTCAACACTGACTTCCCTTCTAGTCTCACGAAAAATACATATCCCTATCTTTCTGACTGGCTTCCTTCATAGTCATTGAAACAAGGGAATCTTCCTAGGAGATTTCATATCTCCTTCTCTGTCACTGAAGCCATGATCTAGTCTCTCATGGCATCTGTCTCCCAGTCCTGAAAGATGTCTTCATATGAACCTTTCTGAGATTATGCTCACTCCGTTCTTGATTTCTTCCGAGTCTACAAGGACTTCATCATCTGTTACAGGATATACTTGGTGTTGAATGCCAAGTCTAAATATGAAAAGCTGAGTCAGACTTCAAATGAATTCTGCTTCCTGTCAAGATGGCTTCATTATCCTTTGAACAAGTCTACTGTGAGTTCTTGTTCTAATGTTCAGTCATCTTTGGATCCTTCCGTTCCTTACAACCAATCTCCATATGAGATACTCTGTATCTAAAAAATAGCTTCTTCTTCATCTTCTTTGGTACATGAGTGTATATGGTCATGTACATAGTTTGCTTCATGTCTCATCTAATCTGTTGCCTTCTGCAACGTTCACTATAGCTTCCTCATGGTTATTGAAATATCCCCGATCCCACTGATCAAGATATTTGCTACTGATCTAATGTTCTGTCTTGCAGATCTGATACACTAGGGGTTTCTGGATGCGTTTTATCTTCATATCTGATACTCTGGGGGTTTCTGGATGTGTTTCAGTTGTGTGTTTGAGATGTTTATGGTTATTGCATGTGCATGTTGTATATTTATGGTTTAAACAATACATAGAGGGTGCATGCGGAAATAAAGAATATCAACTACCCAATAATATGTATTATGCGACTCAAGCATGGAAATACAACAACATACTGAAAATATAGAGTATAGTCGTCAATTAGATCTCGTGGATCGTCACTAGAATACAAGCAAATAACATAAAAATACCCGTGATCAGAAGATGAAGGCAGATCTGATGCATGCACGGATAGATCGGCAAAATAGGCGATTCCGGAGAAGTACGGTCACCGCTACAAGCTGGAAACTTGTTCGAAAGGTTAGACCCGTCAGAGTCAGCTGGAAACTGTCCCAATAGAAGCGCCCTGGCCTCTAGACTGAAATGGATGAGTGCCAGATGTCAGATTTGGTCTCTGAGGCACTGGATCTCGACCCCTGGGGGGTTTGCGCACCTCCTGGGAATCAACTGCTATAGGACTCAAAACAATCGTCTCGCCAAATGCGGAACTGGGTCGAGAGGGTTTCCTCGGATCTGCTCTGATGCTCCGTCTGCAACCTCAGATGTCCTGCCGAAAGAGCTGCGCCCTAAATGGCTGGATGATGTGCCCTGGAAGATTCTACTGTCATAACTTGATGGAAAGTGGCTCAATCTAAACGCCCTGACTGGATCTCAACTGGGTCAGAAGGAAAATGCAATTTGAGCTCGAACCTCGTGCAACTCCATAAACCCTCAATCTGACTTGCGCCCTCACTGCCTGAGCTGCGCACACTGCAAATGGATACTCTTGAATAGCACAGTGAAATACCTGGATGGTATCTCCGATGGGCTAGGGTGTGTCTCTCAACACCGAAACTGATCAATGGTGGTGGTTTCCTCCAGAAATCCACAAAACAGTAAAGTCGACTCTCTTCCTCCTTTGGGAACTCTCAACATCAAATCATAACAATGCATAATGAGGAATTAGGTCAAATTCCTCCCTTTATACCATTCCCAATCTAATTCACCATTGACCTCACTTAAGCTAGGCGCTTTTCCTCCTAAGGTGAATAATTAATTAATTAAGTCCCCCTTTAGCACCTTTTCATTCTAATTCTTCGTTGACTTAGGCTTAAGTGACTTTCCCTAAGTTTTTTTGGCTTAATTCATCGTTTAGCCATCAATACACCCTTATTTCTCCATCTTGTTCCCTGTTTGTGCCTGACTATAGTCTATGGGAACACATAGACTACTAAGTCACTCCCCGTTGGCCTACTCTTGGGAACGGGACATCACAGTTATCACCTGTGACCTGAAATAAGGTCAACAAGACAACAAGCAAGAATAATACTTTTTTGATAATAGTAATAGAACAATAGCACGAATACTTGTCACAGTAGCTCCTTTAGAGATATCACTTGTGACCTGCCTAAAACAAAGATCAAAAGTAAGAAATACAATATGAAATGAGATCAACATTCTTCTAGTGTTGTGATCAGACATTCCTCTATGGTAACCTGGAATCAACACAAGAAGTTTCTCCTAGAGGAGATGTTAGTTGTATCTGGTAAATGATTACATTAAGCATTTATCTCAATATGCTCACATACTACCAAGTATAATACTTTTCAAAGATTTCTACGTCAACTATAGTGTTTACTTGTAATGGGGTAGTTATCAACTTGTGACGTGCAACTTTGAATCTTATCAACTTAATTAATCAAACCAGGAACCTGGAGTCTTGTTCTCAAGAATGAGTGTGTTGCTTTTCTTCCAAGTCTCCTTCACTCAAGATGACCACTGCTTTCTTCAACCTGTCTTTTGTACTAAGACAATATGCTATCTTGATAGAAGGTTGGGTTAGAGAATAAACTCTATGATCTCAACTTTAATCAATCTAATACCTTGATTTTATTTTTGACCAAAGGTTAGTATGATGGTCATAGCTTCAATGTGCAACCTAGATCAACATAATGTCATAACAAATAGATGCATATCAGAATAATCAAACCTGGGTTGCATTATTCCTTTGAATGTGTTGGATTTGAGATCCTTTTGGATCTATGGCAAGAGATCCCTTCTCCTGCAAATACCCTTTAAAGCTGAACAGTTTAAACATATGTGAGTACATACCTCTGATAGTATTTGCAGGTAGTGGCACCAACTGGTAGGCAGCGATAATAATTACCAACCCTTTAAAAACTTCAAGGGTGACTGCAATTGGTACTACAGCTGATTCTGAAACTGCAACTGCAACTCCAACTTAGGGTTTTATGAGGAAACCCTAATTTTTCAAACTTCAAATTTTGAAATATTGATCCAAGGACTAGATGCACTTGGCTGAGGCGAGTTTGTTGGAGTTGTTAGATTTCAAAAATTTCAAGTTTTTTCCCTTGAAACTTGAACTACAAAAATCTGGATTGGTGCTTCTAGTACTAGTTCTAGTTTCCTGGTTTTTCCGGTTTTCTGGTACCAGTCAAAGATAGGGTTTGAATTTTGGGAGGCTCTCTCTACTGAAAAGGTGCTCTCAAGCTGCCAAAAGATTCACTAGGGTAGGGCGCACTTTTCTAGATGGTTTTTAGGCAAAAATTCTTCTCCAACAAAAAGCCCTAATTTTCTTGTACAACAACAATGGCGTTTTTGCTTATCCAGTGAAAGGTGCTCTCTTCAGCTTAGCTTTGATACCATTTTAAGTTTTGAGCTATTATTAGGTTTCTTTTCAATTTACTAGATAACCATAGCATAGGTAGGATCATTGAGAGAAACACAATCACAAGATACACAACATTTATCCTGGGAAACCCTCATGGGGGAGAAAACCTAGCAAACCTTCTTTAATATAGATAGCCAATACAATGCCAAGACAATAAACCAAAACACTAGAGAATATCCAACACTAAGCAATGTGCCTGTTTGTTCCTTCTTCTCCCCACTACAATTCTCCAAACTTGCGCTCTTTATTAGTGAATGAGTGAGTGAACAAATGAGGTGCTAGCCTCCTTTATTTATACTAGCTTGCAGGCACTGAAAAGGTGTCTCTTCACTGGGCAGGGCCGACTTCTCTTCTTAGTGGTTAAAACCACTTTAATTAGGCCTGGGGGCCGGCTTCTTAATTAGCATAATATAATTAGGGTTTGACCAATCCACAAAAGGAGATTTGGTCAAGTACAAAGCCCGACATGATCAATCCACAAAAGGGGATTGATCTGATGAATAATAGCTCAATAATAGATAGAATACTCTTTGCAGTTACAACTTACAATATTTCAACATCAATACCTTTGTATTAGACAGTCCCATTGACCTAGTTTTTGTTATTTGTTGGACGTTACTAAGCCTTTCTTTTTTTATCTAAGATACAGCAAGGGGCAAGGGTTTCACCATGCATTCCACATCACATGAAGCACACCCCTAGCATGGTGTAAACACTCGTGGAGCAACCCAAAAGATAACATGACACACCTACACTTGGGGTGTAGGTCTAGAAATGTATGAGTTCTTCACTTAAACACCTCAGATTTTCACACAAATGTCCAGAAATGCATATATCATCAAGCTGAAGCTGATAACATGTGTTGTGGGCTGAAAATTGTCATCCATTAGTAAAAATGAACTCCAAAATGGCAAAAAGCATGTCAAAATGGTGCCAACTGATATCATATGATGGGGACCTTTTAAGTCCTGTCACAATTCCATTCTATGACAAATCCATAATAGAGATGCTCATGTGAAGTGGCAATAGAGTCATCACATTATGTAGAGTTTCAATGTCAAAATACTTTTATTAACTTTGATCTCCTGGACATCTGGTCGCATTTTTTACATTTATATATTTAATCCTTTCTTTCTAAAGTTTGTTGTGAATTAACAGAACATCCTTTACCTAAAGTTCCTGTATTCCTTTTTAACATTTACTCATTTTTTCATGGGTAATAATTTTTCCTATAAAGTTTTTCTTGAGAAATGGCTTAGAAAAGCAATCAAATGAGTTCATTAGAGGATAAAAGAAATCATCTTGATTATGAAATGCTAAGATAGTACCTTTATCGATTGCAATACAGATTGGTGCGTATGCCTGATATTAGAACATGCTTACTTTGTGATTGATGCAGGCTGGCTTTTTCTTAATGAATTATCCTCATTTATGGCGTGTACATATGGAAAGACTTCACAACCTTTATACTACTGGAAAGCTGAAGGTTCTTTCTTCTCGAATAATGTGCAATACGAAGATAGAATTAGAATGCTTAATTATTGTGGTCCATGTGCAAAATTCCTTTCTATGTTATTAGAGATAAATATCACTTTCTAAACTTGTCAGTAGCTACGGGATATCTTTTAATATAGTATTGGCTATTGTGGATGTGGACATTGTGGAACTGAAAGGGAGGATGAGCCAAGAAATTTTTACAACGAAAAATATTAGTCTTCCCTCCTGTTTGTTGTCTCTCCCTTGATTCTCAACAAAATTTCTATGCTGTTTTTGTGATGTAATAAAAAGTGATCTTCCCTCTTTTCTTTAAAATAGGATAAATTTGCAGTGTTTGCATGAGTTTGAAAATGACACTACAGATTTGAGGGAACACGAAAATGGGGACATTACAGATACAAATGTCTTCGTATAGATTTTCTTCCTAGCTGTAGGGATGTCTCTTGAAGGGTTTGATTTCCTTCTTTTCCTTTGCAATTCTCTCTCTCTCTCTCTCTCTCTCTCTCTCTCTCTCCAAGCTTGTGCGTGTGTCAAACTTTGTCTTGGCACTGTCTTTGAAATTTCCCTAGGCTCCAATCACCGTGGCTCTGATACCATGTTAAACTATGATTTGGAGATGACAAGCGAGAGAGTTTGAATGAGAAATATGTTATATCAATGTGTGCTTGATTACATGACGTAGTATTGTATATATATATATCTAGCAAGTTTCATTATTCCCATTAGGAACCACTCACCTAATTTCATAATTGCACTTAACATAAATGTCATTTATTACATATGAGTTATTTCCACTTTATTACACTATTAATTAAATCATCATTACAATATCTGACATAGATCCTATGAATTGCTTGCATGTTTCTTGGATTCAAAATAAATTAGTGTTATTTAACTAACTTTTCTATCAATGCTTCTTTATTACAAATACACTAAATATATGTGTGTGTGTGTGTGTGAGGAAATAAATGTAGAGGTTATTGATAACTCTAAAGGAGAAGTGATTTTGGGAATTCCAGGTATTGGGTTTCCTTTGTAGGTGTCATAGCATTATTCTTGGCGGACTCTGGAGGTGTTTTGGTGGTGGATTCATTTGTATTGAGAGTGGGATGATTTCCCAAGAGGAGGGCGCACAACATCTTGGAGGATAGCTAGATCTAAGGATCTAGCATGTATTTTTCCTAGTTGAGCACTTGGGGTTTCATTGCCGTGCCCCGATCTATCATTCTAGTGGATTGGTGGAGTTGTTGGAGGTCTCTAGGAGAGAGGCCAAATTATTAGGGTTTTAGGCATCCAGGGGGGGCACACCATATGTTGGAGGAGGTTCAGATCCATAGGGTTTGAGAGGGATCTTGGAGATTCGGGCACCTGGGTTGTTCTTGCCATCACCCGATCTACTGTTTGGCATATTTCTTGGGGTGATTGGACACCTTTGGCAGCAGGGCCGAATTGTTGAGGAGCTTCATCTTTCCAGCTAGATGTGGCATCATTCAATTAGGGCTTTGGCACTTCATACGGCCAGATCTATTCTTGTCTTGATCTTCATTGGATATTTGGCCTTTGGAGGCTTGTGGCATCTTTGATTGGAGCATTTTGTAGCAGCTCCTATCTTCTTAGCCATCTGTTGAGCATTCCAGATCGGCATCTTCATTGTAGCAGGTTCTTCTATTTCATGAATAAAAGCAGATTTGAGATGTTTTGGCTTGTTTATCATATTGCATATGGTTGAGGTATGTTCCATGATTGTATCTTCTTGTCTATTGCTGCAAACACACATATAAACACATCAGTAAAACCCTAAGCGTAACTGTAAGCAAAGTGTTTGACAAAATACCACAACCAGAAAAAGTTTTAAAAAGACACCCAAAACCGTGATGTTCCTTGCATCTTGGCTTGGGAACATTACATACACATGCAGATCAACATGAGGAGATTGAGTTGCAGCTTTTGGAGACTCCATTAGTTGAGCAGATTGTGGAGACTGACAGGTTGATGGGGCACTTGCTTCCAGGATCGGCCTGCATTGATGAGGATGCACTCTTTAGCAATCAGGATGACCATAGCACGTGTCTGGACACATCTATATGGGATCCAGGCGCAGATGATAGTAGTTGGGTGAGTGCACAGGAGGATACAACTGCTCACACCGGATACAGTATGATTCAAAGGGAGCTAGCAGTTGAGGATGATGTGCAGTCACGTATGGGCAGACCCAGTGGCACAGTAGACAGTGGGCAGTGCAACACTTTATCTTCTACAAAGAGTGTTGTTGGGGATACCAGTGATGGCACTAGAAGTTAGAGATGTGAGGTGGCAGCTCAGCATGACTGTGATCAGGAGTCACACCACTTAGCAGGACAATTGAGAGTCAGTAAGGATATGATCCTGTGAACCTCCAAATCCCTATCCTTTGTTTTTCTCAACAATACACCACAGATGCAAAAGCAATCCAAGGAAGGATCAATCAACTGATAGAGCTAGATGAGACGCGGAGAGGTGCCTTGGGTCAAATGACGAGAAATCAAGAAAAGATAAAGAACACCTTTGATCATAAAGCCAAGGAAAGAAATTTCGCCAAAGGAGATCTTGTCCTACTGTGGGATAAGAGAGAAGAAAAGCCTGGTATGCACAAAAAATTCAACAGTCTATGGGGAGGCCCTTATAAAATCATGAGTTGTGCAGGTACAGATTCTTTCAACCTAGAGACCATGGAAGGAGAAATCCTGAAGCTGCCAGTATACGCTTTACATATCAAGCATTACTACCCTCCAGAGACCTGCCTCCACAGGTAAGTATAGGTAGGTGGGCATTTTCGTGTATTATACCATTTGCATTTCATGATAGTTTGCTTCCTCGCTTGCACATTGATTGTTTTATTTCAGTCGTATACATATATATATTTGCGGGGTGGCAATACCACCCCACCTTTGTCACTGATGCCCTTTTTGAGTATGAGCAAGCCTGCAGGTTTGTGCCAGAGATGCTGAAGTTCTCATGCGCTCTACGATGAGCACATGTCCTCGAGTTGGAGCCAGATGTTATCCCTGATTTCTAGGGATAGCTAGGAGATCATGTCTCGAGGCCCACAGGTCCTAGACATGGAGTACCGAGAGCAGGATTGACCTGAGCATGGCCCTGGAGGGCCCATCTTTCTTCTTCTTCATCAGACTTGTCTTGTCAGCAGCAGCAGCATCCATCACCTTCGGCTTGGACTTGTATCAGAGAAGACTCTTGCTCCATGAGGTAATTGGTCTAGGTATCATGGTATGTGTCATGTTTGATCATTATAACCTTTAGGTATATGCATTTTGCTCCTTTCATTTCTGACAACTGCTTGGATCTTACATTGACCCGCTTGACCATGGTTGGGGGGATTGACAGGGTATCCTAGCAAGCTTGTACCCATAGGTTTTGGTTTGCCAGTGGGGGGATTTTTGAAGGGCCATCGTCCGCTCCCATCATATCATCACTTTTACATCTTATCTCCCACTCATCTGCCCCATTCCCCTAGTCTGGGCATTAGGATGATCTGTTTGTGGGGTTACACCTTATCTCGTGGGAAGAAGGGGCTAAAGGCCCAGAAGGTAAAAGCAGTCGGTAAAAGTTAAAAGCCATAAAAATGAAACCTAGAGATGCCTCGCCCAGGGATCCCAGAGAAGGCAATAAAAAGCCTCTCAGCAAGAAATAAGAGGGACCCGAAGAAAAATAACAAAACAAGACCTAGCCGAGAGGATAGGGGGTCTCATCACGAGCTAGCCTATTATGTTCATGTGTACCTAGCAGTATGACATTGCCATTATCTGGTTACCACACTAGGGTAGTGACCTTTGGTTGCATGGTCAAGGGAAAGGGGGTCTCATCACGAGCCAACATTATCATCTCTGTGAAAGTATTTGTGGGTAACACTGTCAGCTCTGGTCACCATGCCAAGGCAGTGTCCTCTAGTTAGACCTTGAAATAAAATAAATAAGAAAAGGCAATAAAGGGCTTGGAAAGAATTGCATCCATGACAGGTACAACTCGCCTTCTACAAAGGCACCCATAGGTAATATTGTACACCCCTGTCTTTCACTCTACCCATATGTCTAGACATCCCTTGACCACATCACCTTGTTTTACATGGCTTGGATGACACCCTCTGGAGACTTTCCTTTTCTTATGGATGCTGGCCCAATAGGGTATTTTGTCTTTTTCTTCGAATTTGTATTGTAGGTCATTGTAATATCTTTGAGCTATTGAATGATATATCAGGGGTTTTATGCATGTATTTGATAAAATTAATGATGAAATGTGATTGACATTGCTATGATCCCTGTGACTGATGAGCCCATGGAGGGCGAAGTTTTCAATGTGCAGGACCATGCCCGATGGACAGGTACCAGTTGGACCAGTATACATGGGTAGATGATTAGCTCGAACCTCCATGGAGCTGAAGAGCCCATCAGATGGTTGTTGGGACCCCATCAGGGACAGAGACAGGACAGTGATTGGATGAGCCTTGCACATGAGAAGAAGAAGGACGTTCCACCCAGGACACTTTGGCTGAGCCCAGCCCAGGGGGGTTGACCCACTTTAGATGGAACATTTTCCTTTTGATGACCAGGATGTCACCCAGGATGTCTTGACGTCTCCTTGAGCGTGTGGCAGTTTGACAGGATGGCTGGCACGTGTGGCAGCTTGGAGGAGCCCAGGAAGGGCTAACGTTTGACTTTCGAATGCTGGACTAGCCCCAAAAGGGCCTAACGTGTCCCTCAGAGGGGCTTGACGTCTCACTTTTTGCTCATTTAGGTCTTTTACTTAGCAGTTAATGTAAAAACAATATGATTTTGGTTATTAGCCTTGTCGGCTATTTTTAATGACCTAATTTTAATTATGGGTCATGAGATACTATATATTGAGGATGTTTTTCCCTCATTTGAAAATAACAACACAACTCACACTTGTGAGGTCTGATTTTTGCACCGTAGTTTGGGTATTTGGTCTTTTAAAGTGAGGCTCACTTGTCGATGGAAGGATTTTCTTGGCATATTTGGCATTTCTCTTGAGGAAGGTTTACAACTAGGGTTTGCACATGCTTTTCTTCATGATATGTAAGTGTTTTTCCTGCAAAACTTCTTGATTGAATGGTTGTAGGTTAGTATTCTTGCATTTACTTATAAATTTGCTGATTTTAAAACCCTAGGTGACAAGCACACAAGTAGGTCCTTGTCTCATGTCCCCTTAGAGAGAAATTTTCAGCCATTGAAGAAGGAAGAAAGAGCCTAGCCTTTGCTACACTCTTCTCACTTCTTCCCTTAAGCTAGCTTTGGTTTTAAAGGTTAAAAATAGGGTGATGTCCTAGGCCTAGGTTATCTACACCTAGGGCTATCCATCTTCTAGGGTTTTAGTTATAGAGCCTTGCCATTGCAACACTCTCCCTCACTTGATCCTCTTGTTTTATCTCTTCTCATATGCTAGCCGTTTTGCCAAGTTTGACCTAAAGGAGGAAAGAGCATAAGGCCTTCCTTAAGCAACACCAGAGTGAGCCTCTTTCCCCTAGGGTTTTGATTCTAGGGCCCTGCCATTGCAGCACTCTAGAACCCTTCCCTCTTGTCTTTAGCCTATTACTCCTTCAACCTTGCGTCCTCTCCTTGAATGACTCCATATACCCTTAGGCACTGATCTTAGACACACAACGTTGAAGTGGTAGTGCTCAAAACAACTCTCAAAACTTTAAATTTTGAAACCGTAACAAACTAGCTAACCCTAACTAGGCTGACGTCACAGTTGGTTATTCCATCTTGACGCAACAAATATTGATAATAAGCAATTAGATGATGATTAAAAGCATTTATTAAGTAAAAGCTTGATTAGATGCATTGTTGATTACATCATCTCGATAGTTATTGATGAAATAATACTTTTCCATTGCTATATTGATAAAACGTTGATCTCATTAATACCTATTGTTTCATTTGCTTATATATTGATGTCAGATAATTACATGAAGTACTAACCCACCGATATATAGCCTGCCATACATATTATCTTGTTATTGTCTTGTTCCAGGCAGTTGTTCTCTTTTGGGCATACACTTCTTTATTGGTTGATTAGCCGGATTATCTGACCTTTGGTGGTAACCTGTGAGGAGGAAACTTTGCCTTGATCTTTATACTTTGGCCTCTTCAAAACCCCAAGTTTCCAGGGACGTCTCCCTTGGGTTAACCTCCCTAAACAGAAAGAACCTCCCCATTGAGGTGACATTGGGTGGGGAAGGTTCCTGTTACGCCAGTTTGGCCTCAATCCTCTAGCCTTTTGACCTAGCTACAAATTGTGCGATAACACTGCCCATTCCTGTGTGCCCTTGTTATCCACTTACACTGTTTCAAAACAGATTTCTCATCCATTAGCCTTACCTCATGTGGACTATGAATCCAAGGTACTTCCTTTAGTTCTTCAATCCAAAGGACACCTTTGTTATGCCTATAAATTTGCAAGGCATATATCTTCTTTCCCATAATCAGATTGATTGTCTTATTTGATATCTTGTCAGCCTCAAAAGCAACTAAATCCACATCCCTTAACAAATACCTCATATCTTCTTGTAGAGGCTTCTTCCTTTTTACCAACCAATGAACAATCTTCTTTTTGGCTGTTATCACTTCAACCTTGTTGCCTTCTTGGAAATCTTGGAAATATTTTATTGTCACTATTGTCCTATTTTTAGCAAGATAGTCCAAGCCAACTTATGACTTTACTAAGTTCAGAATCCATTATATGATGCTTTGATTATGAAATTTTCTCTTTGCTTTTGTCTTTTTCTTTGACTTTTCTTACTTGAAGAATATCTGTCTTTAGTCCTGTTATCGCACAGTTTGTAGCTAGGATAAAAGGTTATAAGGTAGAGGGCCAAACTGGCGTAACAGGAACCTATCCCACCCAATGTCACCACGATGGGAAGGTCCTTTCTCTTTAGGGAGGCTAGGCCCAGGGAAGACGTCCCCTGTGACCTGGGATTTTGAAAGGGCAAAGGATAAAAGGACAAGGACAATTTCCCCCTTCACAGATCGCCGCCAATCAGATAGTCCCGGCTAAACAGTCAATAATAAGGTATAACCGTAAGAAAAGAAAAGCACCTGCTTGAGACAATACAACAAGGAAACTGATACGTGCAATCTTGATTGGTACTTTATATAAATCAATGACTATCTGATATTCAATATAAGCAATTTAAAAGTAAATATTGACGAAGTCAATGTTTACAAAATAGCAATGATAAATGTATCACTTGTCAATAAATACAAGAATGATATGGCATCCAATATAATCAATCAATACTTAGTCTAATAAATGCCTTCAACTACCATTCAATTGCTCATAGACAAAACATTGCTGCATCAATGATATAATAGCAAGGAGTGACATCAACATTCAGGGTTAGTAGATTAGTGTTTTGAGATTCAAAATTTTTAAGAGTTTGTTTGATTAGCTTCACTTCAACGTTTGAGGACTCTCAATCAATGCCTTAGGGTTTAATGGAGTCATAAGAGAAGGACAGAAAGGCTGAAGGAGATGAGATTTTAAAGGACTAGAGGGAAAAGTTTCAAGGTGCTGCTAAAGCATGGCCTAAAAAACAGAACCCTAGGGGAGAGAGGCTCACTCCGGTGTTGCAAAAGCAAGGCCTCGTGCTCTCTCCTCCTCCCCGACAAACGACTAGCTCAGATGAAGCACAAAATCAAGACAAGAAGGCTTAATGAGGGAGAGTGTTGCTACAACAAGGCTCTTTCATCAAACCTTAAAGGAAAAATGGCCCTAAGTGTAGATAACCTAGGCCTGGGACGTCTTCCTCCTCTTGGATTCTAAATGCTACGGCTAGCACATGGGAAAGAGAAACAAGGAGTGTAGCTATGGCTAGGCTCTCTTTCTCTCTTTCAATGGCTGAAAGTTTCTCTATCAGGGGACATGAGACAAGGACCTACTTGTGTGCTTGTCACCTAGGGCTTTGATTCAACAAAATAAATAAACATATGCAAGAAATTTAAACTACAACCATTCAATAAGAAGTTTTGCAGAAGAAACACTTACAATTCATGAAGAAATAACCATGCAAACCCTAGTTGTAACACCTTCCTTCAAGAGAAACACCATAAATGCCAAAAAACTCTCTTCCTTCAACAAGTGCGCATCACTTAATTTACCCAAAGACCCAAATAGGGCGCAAAAATCAAACCTCACTATGAGTGAGTGAATTTGTCATGTTAAAATGAGAGTGAAAACCCTCAATATATAGTGTATCAATGACCTAATTTACTTTTTAGGTCATAAAAAGGTCGACAAGGCCATCATGTCAAAATCATATTGTTTTTACATGTAATGCTATTTAAAAGTCCTAATTAAGCAGAAAAGAGAGTAAAAGCCCCTTCAAGGGAGGCGCTAGCCCTTTGTAGGGCAAGTGAGACATCCAGGAGCAAAACGTTAGTCCCCCAGGGGCCTCTCCAACATGCCACACGTGCCACTGCTGCACAGCCTGTCTCCAAAAGCGTCCATGAAGCTGGATGACGTCATGGTGAAGATGGGGACGTCCATAGCCTTCCAAGGCTAGCGTTCCATTGAAAAAGGGTCATTCCCCCTAGGTCTAGTCTTGCCGGAGTGTCTCTGGTGGAACGTCCTCTTCCTCTCAGGTGCAAAACCCCTGATCAAACTTTGTCCTGTCTCTGCCCCCTGATGGGGACTCAGTATTCATCTGGTGGGCTCTTCAACCCCATGGAGGTCTGAACTGGTCATCTCCCCATGTGTACCGGTCCAAATCATACCTGTCCATCGGGCATGGTCCTGCACATCAAAAGCTATGCCCTCCATTGGCTCATCAGTCACAGGGATCATAGCAATGTCAATCACATCTCATCATCAATTTTATTAAACATATGCATAAAACCCCTAATACATCAATCAATAGCTCAAAGACATTACAAAAACCTGCAATACAAGATTGGAGAAAAGGTCAAGGCGTCCTATTGGGCTGGTGTCCACGAGAAAAGGAAAGTTTCTAGAAAGACCTTATCCAAGTCATGTAAGTGAGGTGATGTGGCTAAGGGATGTCCAAACATGTGGGTGCAGTGAGGGCCAAGGATGCATAAGTGTTACCTGTGGGTGCCTTTGTAGAAGGCGAGTTGTACCTGTCATGGATGCACTTTTTCCAAGCCCATTCTTGCCTTTATTCTTTTATTCTTGTTTTATTCTTTTATTTGCTTTTTTTTGTTCAAGAACTAACCAGGGGACACTGCCTTGGCATGGTGACCAGAGCTGACAGCGTTACCCACAAGTACTTTCACAGAGATGAGAAGGTTGGCTCATGATGAGACCCCCTTTCCCGTGGCCATGCAACCAAAGGTCACTGCCTTGGCATGGTAACCAGATGGTGGCAATGTCATACTGTGAGGTACCCATGGACCTAATAGGCTGACTCGTGATGAGACCCCCTGTTGACCGCCCATTTAGCAACGGTGGTCAACTCCATGTGCCATGAAGTAATGCATCATCAGATGCTAACATGTCGAAGACAGTTTGGTTCTACTAGGCATTTTTGCCTCTAGCACAAAATTTTGTAAGCGGGATTACCGCACCCCTGCGTGGGTTAATATTGTAATAAGTCTACATGGATCATGTTAGGTCAGTTGCCTTAGGGTTTCCTCATTAGGAGAGTTCCTTTCGTTGAGTGTTTTTTATCCTCAGGAGGTTAATGTGGCCTAACCAACCGGGTTAATCTCCCTTGAGTTTTTCACTCCCACGCAATAATTCCTCCAAAGTGGCGAAAGGCGTTCTAATGAAGTGATTCCTAGGTAGCTAGTGTTTAGGAATGTTGTAAATGACCATGTAAGACAGCACGCGAAATTTCGCGGAATTCCGTCAAGTATAGCTAGGTTTTTTTTAAGGTTCTGAATTAATTAATTGATTAATTAATCAATTAATTCTGGGTATTTAATGTAAAAACTTAGGTCCCGGGATTTGCGATAGGGGTATTTGTACTCAAAAGAAAGCTAATGAGACCCCCTGCACTCGTGGTCCAAGTTTCAACTCAGTCGGACAAGTTTTGCTAGGTTGTTTGTCCGTTTAGGAGTTTTTCGGGAAAAATGGCGGTTTTAATTGCCAAACCCAGAACATGGAAAAATGTAATTTTTGTAATAGTGGACCAAATTAAGTGAAGTAAGAGGCAGTAATAATGAGATACCCCACCTAACCTATCCCTAACCTTTACCTACCCTTCTAAACCCATCTTTAATTAAAATTAATTTTTAATTATTTCCCTACCCTTTACCCACTTTTTAAACCCACTTTTAATTAAAATCAAATTTTAATTATTTCCCACGTGAACTTATATGTAAAGCATATGATCTTTTAACTCATTATGTAAACCATATAATGTTTTACTAACTCATATTAATGAGTTAATGGGTCCCTCCCTTATTCCTCACGTCCCTCTTGAATTCAACGTGAGCACGTATTTAATGAATTAATTGATGTGATAATTCATTATAAATATGTTTTGGGCCCCTCCTTGTGAGGTGCGCCCCTTTCCTCTCCCACGTAATTACTTTAATGTTTCATTCCATTTTTAAAAAACGTGGGCCTCCATCCTTTTCTTCCTCACGTGGACTCCACGTCCCACTAACCACACGCCTCTCCCAATCTAACGTTCCCTCCTCATTCCTCACGTATTCCTCACGCTTTCCCTCAATTAAAGAATGGAAAAATCATTTGTTAAATGGAAGCTCTCCCTTAAATGGAGCGTGGGTCTCACCTTGCCCACTCACGTGCCAATGGGGAGTGTGTTCAACACACTCTACCCACACGCCCTTGTTTTCTTTTAAAACCCACGCTTTATCCTTGATTTTTTGGGAAGTATCTCACAATTAAATAATGAAAACATCTTTTTAAAAGATGGAATGAAAGCATGCAGGTCTCCTTTAATTGGTACGTGGGTCTCCTCTTGCCCATTATGTCCTCTTTTAATTGCTTTCTCCTTATTCATTTCAGTCACTTACCATTTCTTTCAACCTAAAAGCCTTTGATTTCATTGGTTGTCTTTTTCTGTTTAGTTGTCTTCCCTTGGATCTTTGACACTTGTTGAAGATCCAAGAGGGGTCTCCTTAGCCTCTCATGCTATTTAAGAGACCTCTCACTCACTCTTTTCTCACCTTTCATTCTTGTAATGTTATGCTACTAGTTTTTCACCATCCCATTCTCTCTATCTCTCATTATTGCCGTACTTCTTCACTGGTTTTGGTTCATGAAGTTTCATTGGATAATATAAGAGAAACGCTTTGGAGGATCATTGGAGCATCTATGAGTATTCTGGTTGTTGCATACATATGAGGTGATATTGTGATTTTGGTTTTTTATGTGTTGTTGGTAGTAGATCATTGGTAAGAGTATTCTACTAGGGTAAGATAGCTAAGAGTATTCTAGTTATCTTATGTTTATGTTGGATAGCTTAGGATTCGTAAGTATTTCGTTCTAAGCTTATTCAAGATAACTATCTATTCCATGCTTCACATATTTCTCTAAGTTTTGCAGGTCATCTCAAAGGATTCATTGGGATAGCATCGAAGAGGAGCCTACCCTTGAAACCTTCCTACACTTCATTGCCTTTTCTTATCCATTTACTTGCTGCATTCATTTCCATAACTATTTCAGCTTTTAACATTTTTGAAAGGTCAAAAATAAGTTTTCATTTTCAGATTTCGTATGCTAAAAATTTCTGTGTAAAAAACAGAAATTTTTTGACAACTTTAGTGTGTTTGGCAGCATTTCCAGCAAGCTTTGCTTGCTGATTTTTGCAGGTCATTGACAGATCCAAGGGTATTTGCTGCCCAAAAACACACAGGAGGCTTCCCAACACACTTCTCTTTGGTTGGGTAACACTTTTCTCCTTTTCTCCTTCAAATTTCGAATTTCGCTTGCTTCTTTTCCTCATTCTATTAGGCCTAAATCTTGATCTAACTTAGAGTAGTTTAATTCATCTTTAGCTTAGCTTTTTTACTTGTCCATATGATAGTTAGTTCATCTTTTCTTTCATTTTCATATGCTTATGCTTCCATGGTGAATGGTTTAATGATCTAGATGCAATCTTAGATGCTATAGCTCGTCTTCTCATTATGCTATTTAGAAATCTTATGTGCATGTGATATGAATATGGTCTAAGTCTTCCATTCGCTTTGCTAAGTTTTTCATTTCAAGCACGCTCATTTTTCATAAGCTTAACAAACATATGTGGATGAATGGTTAGTTTTTAGATCTCATGCTTACGGTTTTAATGCTCCACATGGTTTAAGCACTCACGTTTATGGTTCGATATCTTTGCATTTAAGTCTATTCTGTGATGTCCCGTACCCAAGAGTAGGCCAGTCGGGAGTGACTTAGTAGTCTATATGTTCCCGTAGACTATAGTCAAGCACAAACAGGGAACAAGATGGAGAAATAAGGAGGAATTAATGGCTAAACGATGAATTAAGCCAAAATACTTAGGAAAAGTCACTTAAGCCTAAGTCAACGAAGAATTAGAAT
>JASDQU010100648.1:381355-393693 GCA_032191745.1 Picea mariana | reverse complement strand
CACTTTCCTTCATCTCATTATTCCACAATTAAGCATGGGTTCTCTTACTCCACAAAGCGTCTTCCCGTGAGGGCTTTCACCATAAGGGGACCACTTTGGAGTTCATCCATATTTACTTCTTATCAACCATGACAAAACAATAATGAGTCATATTTACATCAAACAATATTGGGTCTATTACCTAAACCTTTGTGCTATGGGGCTTTCTTCAAGGGTTGACATCAATGACAACCAACCTTAATCAACATAGTCCCTTCCCTTGTGCATGATTTCCGCAACTTAATTAATATTCATTCAAGCTACTCCAATCATGTGATCCAAGTAAGTGTGGGTGTTGGGAAACCTATCTTGCATAAACTTTGTTTTCCAAAGAACATCATAATATTCTATGAAAACATGAACCCTGATGCATTATAGCTCTTAAATTATCATTAAAGAAATTAAATCCTTGAATAATCAAGGACACAATCAACAAGAAGATAGTGGTCAAGGAATAATGAGTCCAAAATATCATTTCCCACCCAAGCATAATCATGTTCATCATAAACAAATAAATATCGACCAATGTTACCAACATTGTTGAAAATATCGTCGAAGGTCCGGAAAAAAAAAATAAAAAATGGAAACATCAGGGAAAATATCGGAAAATGTCAACAAAACTATCATATCGAAAAATATTGGAAAACATCGTCGACCCTCCAAAATACGATAATATCGCGATGTTGGTAACACTGATATCGACAATAAAATCATCAACAAAGTATTGACAAAACAACCATAATGCAATAGAGGTGTTGTAGCAAATAACAAGAAAGAACCAATACATATTCATAAGAACTAAAAGAATATACTCCAAATAAATTTGTTTTTTGAAAAAGCACCGACATCTCATAAACAAGAATAACCATAACATGACAAACCATCCAATTTATATCTATGTGAAGGAAGCACATTTTTGTATTCCCACTAAAAGACATGTTACCCCTCACATCACATGAGTGGTAAATTGTGATTCTCATAACATGACAGATTTTTTAGGGGTAACTTGCAGGGATGATGATGGGCTTGAAATGCAATTTGGTTGGGCATGTTATGGTGCACATGATGCTACAGGTTGGGACATGAGGTTAATGGACTTCATGCTGTCCTTGATTGCTTTCGTAGTGATCACATGTTTCTTAGTGATGACATCCTCATTTAATGATTGGTCACCTTGGTTAAGTGGATGTTGAATTTTTTATATTTAGATGATGATGATATCTTCCTCGGTGTTGCATGCTGCATCTCATTAAATGGTTGTGCTTCATGGTTCCAAGCATGAGCTAGTGGTATTATCCATTAACATGTAAATGGATTATGTAGTGATAAACACACTTTAACCATTTTACAAGGAGACAATGTTGAAAAGGGGCCATGCCTTTTAAGCCACAATAGAAATACACACAAGGTAAATATTTTATTACTCACAATGGCTCAATAAAGTGAAAGTAGTTTTAGTAAAGTTCCCTCCTTTTCATAAGCATGATATTAAACCATTGTCAAAATAAAGTGAGTGGAAAGTGATATAATCAATTTGTATATACCTTGGCATTATTGGAAAGAAAAGGGGGCCGCCTCCCTAACTCAAGTTTAAACAAGGGTTGCATGGAAACGCAGTCCCTGCCGAGTTAGTTGGGAAATACATGTTGAACAATGAAACTTAATATAACTAAATGCACAAGTAATGAAATTTTTTTGTCAAAAGATAATAATTGAGGGTTGTTTGTTATTCAAAATGTATAATGAAGCTGAATGGAACTATAATATTTATAAATATAATAAATATATTATAAATATAATATAAATATAATAATAAATAATATATTAGATAATAAATATAATATAAATATAATAATGCATAATAATAAATACATAGTATAACTTTTTATATTTAGATGTGGTGATTGGTGAAATTGATTGATTATGTAATTAATTCTACATGTTGAAAGACATGAAGGGAGCAATATCACTTCAATTCGATCAACCAATTAGAAATGAGAAACACAAATAATTTTATTATATCCAAAAATATATATTTGTTTTCCTATGTTAAACATTACATTGCATACACAAATTTAT
Organism: Picea mariana; assembly: GCA_032191745.1. NCBI lineage: Eukaryota > Viridiplantae > Streptophyta > Pinopsida > Pinales > Pinaceae > Picea > Picea mariana. The sequence continues at coordinate 391,575 of JASDQU010100648.1, read as the reverse complement.
GGTAAAAGGAAAATTAATGTCACATCAATGTCACATCAAAAGCAAACACATTGCTATAGTCCCATGGCAGGGACTAATAAAAAGGCATCATAAACTGATATGAGGAGGGTGCAATTATAAAGGATAGAAAAGCCATGGGTCAACTATGAAAAAACATGAGGCCGCCCCCATTTGGGGTGATGGCTTAATGAGTCAAAGTGTTGTGGGGTCCTCATTTACCATAAACGAGGGTGCCAAGCATTATCTACCAGCCGCCTATTTTATCATAGTTCGAGTGCTTCCTCAAGTCAATTTACAAGTTAATTGGGTATGACAACATAAATTGAAGTGGGTCACGAGTCAAATTTGAAGAGGTTGATCCATTGATGTGGGTTAGTGGCCTTATCAATTCACACATTCTTAAGAAGTTTGGGATACTTCTCACTTGGCAACCAATATCCAGCCTGCTATGCAACGACAGGTGGATTATAGGTCATTAGATCTAAAAGAAATTCATATCTGACGACCTATAATCCACCCATTGCAACATTCAATACTATGTAGCAGGATGGATATTGCTCTCCCTTCTCACTTGGCCGGTACATGTGCGGAGTTTCCATTCCCTTGGTTCGTTGAAAGTATAATCATTAGATGGGATTGACTAGCATCAATCCATCATGGAATCATTAGATTTTGAAGCCACGGGTTACCAAGTCAACCACATTGAAGAGGAATTGCATGCTTGCACTATTTTTGGGAAGGTTTGTTAAAGAGGCCGTTAATCTATTAATTGTATTGAGAAGTTATGCCTAACCAACTCCATTGTTTATTGTTGATTTAACTATTGGCATTAGTTAGTGGAAATAATGTTGTTTTTATATTCCTAGAATATTTTATTAGAGGAAATTGAGATCTCAACAAAATTCTTGCTACTTTTAGCAAACAAGTTGTTGAGAGTCCTATTTTTTATTGTATTCCTTGGAGAAGAAAGTGGATCTAGGAAATTAAATCATATTTTATTGTATGAGGAGTTAGAGATAAAACCTTTACAAGGGTTTGCTCTCTCCATTTGCAAGATGGATTGGATTGGAGAAGGATCTCTGGTGTAAATAAAAGAAGCTCTAAGCTATTGGAGTGTTTGTTGTCTTTATTTTGTCTAAGTAATGGAGTGGTGTATAAGTGATTTCTTATGAATGACTATTAGTTCTTTGTGTTATAATTGAGAATTTTTTTGCAGGTGTATGGATGTTAAATGAAACTCAAAAGCCAAGGAAAGGTGCTTTATCTTAATTGGAAAGGGCTAGGGTAATGGTTTTCTTATCTCCCTTTTGTGTCATTTACTTTCAAGATAAAAACATCACACATCCTATATCACTTGATTATGTGTGTCTATAGATAGCTTGTGGTAGAGGCCACCTTTTGCAATTTGTTTTGAGCAGTGGATCTGTTATAGCCCCTCTCCACCATATCACTTGTAGATCAAACAACCAATTTTGGTTTGTAGTTTGCTTATCAATTGATTGTAGGCTACCACCTAATCTTCCTTTGGAATTGCCTTCTAAGATTACTTACATGACCCCATTGCTCAAGCAAACAAAGGCATCGATCTCCCTTTTATCCACCACTCCCAACCCTCTAAATTCTATTTTTTAATATTTCCATCTATATTTATGTTGCTAAGCTTTCTCGTACTCCCACTATCCACTACACACATTAAGCTTAGTAACCCATACGAAAGCCCCCCTTGGTTAGGATTCCATTTACCCTAGCCCAAAGTGCAAAGGAGAGTTGGTGAGGTGACAATGGCCAACCTCCTAGTTCCACAAGGCTAGCACCCATCTTTGGGACTTTGAGCAAAGGTGTTGGTTTGTGTGGTAACAAGACCAAAATAAATGATAAACAAATCAAAATATGCACCCAAGCCTGTTGATTAATATTTACGTTAACCACGTGGGCCACATCATAAACCCCCAAGGAATATTAAAGTACATGGTTCAAATTATGGACTAATTGGATATATGATACAAGTAAATTATGCAATTAAAGTACACAAGGGACAAGATTGCCAACTATCTTCTATAAAAATTAACAAATTTAAAGAATTTTATTCATTTACTAGAATTATGATGAGCTTGATATATACACCAAATTGCATCATCAATAGTTTTGTTGGGCTTGATATATACACCAAATTGCATCATCAACAATTTTGCTTTAGTTTTACAACATACAACATTGAAGAATTAATGTATTAACATGTTAATCTCTAAACAACAAATCAACTAGGTGGAAATCACATAGCATTTTATACTAAATTAGTAAATGAAATTACACCCAATAAAACTCATCCCTCTTAGCCTTTTTATCTTACTCATCCGAGGAAGTAATTTTAAGTTATTGTACACTTCCTAGGCTTACTAGGTATTAGGACTAAACAAGGCATTCTCATTGAGGAAGTGTCCCTTCCCTTAGACATGATTTTGCAACTTAATTAGTATTCATCCAGGGTGCTCCAATCACGAGACCAAAGTTAGTGTGGATGTTAGGAAACATATCTTGCATAAACATAATTTTCTAAAGAACACCATAATATTCTATCAAAACATGAACCGTGATGCATTCTAACTTTTCAATTATCACTAAAGAAATGAACTCAATGAATCATCAAAAACACAATTATAAAAAAGATAATGATGAAGGAATAATGAGCCCAAAACATCATTTCCTAACCAATAATCATCATGTTCATCATTAAAAAGTAAGTGTCCACAATAAAATCCTTCATAAAATATCGACAAAACAACCATAATGCACTAGGAGTGTTGCAATAAATAACAAGAAATAATCAACACATATTCAGAAGAACTAAAAGAAAATACTCCAAATAAATTTATTCTCTGAAAAAAGCACCAATGCCTCCTGAAGAAGAATAACCAGAACATGACAAACCATCAAATTTATATCTATGTGCAGGAATCACATTTGTTTTGTACTCCCCCTAAAAGACCAAAATAAATGATGAAATTCCACTGCAAATCAAAATATGTACCCGAGCCTATTGACTAACATTTACATTAGCCACGCAGGCTCATTACAAATAACATCATATGAGAAACCCCCAGGGCATATTAAATTACATGGTTCAAATTATGGATTAACTGGACATATCATAAAAACAAATTGTGCAATTACAGTACATAAGCGATGAGATTTCCCACCATCTTCTATAAAAACTGACAAATTTAATAAGTTTTATTCATTTACTAGAACTATGATAAACTTGATATATACACGAAATAGCATCATCAAGCAGTTTTGCCTTAGTTTCACAAGATACAACAATGAAGAATTAATGCATTAACACACTAATCTAAACAACAAATCAACTAGGTGGAAATCACAGAGCATTTTATGCTAAATTATGCAAATTACACCCAATGAATGCAAACAACAAAAAATGTTATGCTTCTTGTTTAAATTCAACACGGTGAAAGAATATATGTTCTTTAAGATATCAAATAAATTTCAAGAAAAATAGCTAGATCGTAAAAGTTAGAAAAAAGTTATGGAAACTAGCAAGTTTGGGTATCGACCAAATTGCAATTTAATATGGATTTGAGTTAAAGTTACCATGCATAGAAAATCAATCAAGAGAAGATTGTAAGCGAGTCTTGATCCAAGATTCCAGAGAGGTCAATTCATCTGGAATAATTGAATGGCCCAGACCAGGGTAGGCCTGTTCAAACAGAGTGTGATCATAATAAGTTCAAATGTTTCACTACTATTTACACACACAACCAATCTATTTGGATTAATGAAGTACAAGTCGATAATAGCAAAATCATATGTTCTTATACCTTAAACTGACAACTAATACCGGCCTGTTCGAGCAATGGAGGTCCAGCTTCGCCAGCACTAAAATCCACCCTATTATCACTCATTCCATGGAACCATATCACTGGCGTCTGTAATTAACAACATGATTCATAAATCTAGGAATAACCACATCCACCTCTAATAATGCAATGAGACAATATCTAGTTGCAACTTTTAATACTATAAATCATCAAAGAGAATAAAGAGGGTGTCTTTTTCGTACTTAACGAAGACATAAAATTAATTATGATATTTATCAGACTTTCTTTTCAAGTAAGTTTCTCTTTATAATAAGACACGAAAGTTGAGGAAATCTGAATGAAGAAAAATGAATTATTGTGCATAAAAGTTCATTTTGATTTATTCACAATCAGTGTTGATAAAGCTCAATTGAGCATTTTTCGACATGTTTTCATGATCCTCTAAAAATATCAACTTTTTTCAAAATACAAGGACATATGGATATCACTTTGCTTAAAAATACTTAGATTACAAAAGAAGTACGATGACTTCATAGAAATGAAATATGTCTTAAAATTTATTTTATTACTTGAATTTGAGAAGGACGAGGTCAAATTATTTGTAATTGTACCCATTCCACCCAATAGCCAAGTAAACCTATAGTTTAAGTTAACCTATAGTTTAAATAAACATGGGTGACTGCTAGAGTTGGGTCACCACTGAATTTGGGGCAACTTGCCCTCCACTCCGTAGACCAATAATTTGGATATCTAGGGATATTTTGAACATCAATAGAAGGGTATACCTTATGAAAAGCCCATGGTAAATCCTGTGATGCCATGGTTCCATTATCTGGGGTGTCGCTTCAATGGAGTCACCAGATGAACTTAGTGTTCATAAAAAATGGAGAGGGTATCTTCCATCAATGGAGTGGCCAGGCAAGCTAGGGGTATAGGATTTGGAATCAAAGCTTGCCAAAGTGTCGTTAGGGAACGAAGAAGATTCAAAATCCTCCCTGACAACGACACCAAAATGTTATCGCACAGATTGTAGGTTGGGCAAAGCCCGACCCAATCCACAAGAGTGAGACAACTACGGGAGAGTCTACCCACTGTCATCTTAGATAAATCCTTCCCTTCTTTAGTGAAGGAGAAATCCTACACAAGGGGGGAATCTAGGGTGACCCTAGGGGGATTGCAATGAGACAATGAGGAAATGAGAAGAACACCCCTTTGGTCAAAAGTCAAGAGAGGCTTTGAGACTTGGAAAAGAGGTCTTGGAAGGTGGAAGATGGCTGCCAAGGTTGTATCCCTGCAAAACAAAGTTAGAACACCAAAACAAGACAATATAGTGTGATATAAGCCTCAAAACCTAAGGGGAATCAACGAGATAAGCTTGCTGTCCCAAAGCTGCAGCATATATCAGATTTACAACAGCAAAGAACAAATTTTAACAGCTGCATAATTAACCATCAAAGTCATTTAATGATTATTGGATAATTAAGTCCAAAACATGAGGATAATATTCCAATACTTAAGCTCAACTTTTGATGGCAAAATAGGGCTGCAAAATGAAGTTATCAGCAAAGTGTTAGGGCAGTCTTATAGCTGTAGCAAAGGATTGCTACAGCAACAAGATCCAACCACAAAAAATGACAAGTAAACTGAGGAAAAGATAGCTAATAATCAGTAGAACAGTGATCTAGGTTTACCAACAAATTTTAGCGGTGGATTAGAGAGTAATGAATGAAAAAGAGAGTTTTCTGCAGCCCTAATGGCTGTAGCATTTATTTATAACAGCAATAAAGATTACTTGGCTAAGAAAAACACCCTTAGTGCACAAGAGAGCCTTGATCACGAAGAACAACTTCCAACTTAGACAATTGTTAAATATCAATTTTTCACGTATACCAATGCAATGATTTTATTTCTCCAATGCAAGTAGATGAGTGCCTAGTCTATTGGGTTATGGAGTCTTGGATGTAAGACTTAGAGTTACTACTTCTCTAGGGGTGTGAGCCCTTTTACTCCCTAGAGCAAGTAAATCTAACAAGGTAAATCTGGGAGGGTGTAGGCCCTTTTACTCCTAGCAACCTTGATAATAGCTTATCCAATAGAAAAACCCTTATCTACCAAGATTTTTCCATCAACATGCAAGAAAGAAGCCTCCAAGAAGGTAGCGCACCACTTTATCCATCCATATGTAATTTCCCCACTTTGGGACATCATCACAATGTAGAGGTTTATGATGACCAGAGCAGCTAGATGGATGTTATAACGAGTACAGGGGTTATTGAGAGGCATTGTGGGGTCCAGCTTGCATTACTCATCCCATTTCATCATTATGAACCATTCTGCATAGATTGGCTTTGGTTCCGTGGCATTCTGACGATTTCCAGGGTTTTGAGTATTTTTGGCTATAAGTCAATTAAATTTACTGAAGAGGTCATTTTGGGCACTATACTTGGAGGAACCTCTCAGTGTAATAGCTCATTGGAATTGGGAGGAACAACACTACAGGATAGGATTACGAGAAGTGACTTTCAGTGGCCAGGGAAGCCACAAGGAGAGATAAGGTGTTTTTTAGAGGTAAAAAGGTTAATTAATTAATTAAAGTGATTTAATTAATTAATTAAATATTAATAAAATGAAAGTCACTTTGGAGGGACAAGGGGAGTAAAAAGTATAAAGGAAAGGCAAGGGCCTCTACTCATTCATGCATGTATGATCATATTTGATATCTAGCTTCTAGCTAGTGAGCCCAGCATTGGGGGTTTTGAGGATTTTGGCTTAACAAACCCTAGAGGACGATTCGGTGGTGAAAGATTCCACCTAGCTTGTCCCAATCTTGGACTCGAAGATGCAATACTCTCCCACACCATTCTAGTTCGGTTCTACATTAGTGCAGGAGGGTTCTACACCAGCCACAGGCACAGGAAGGAAGAGGGGCGCACCATTGGGGGTTTTCAGCAAGGGGGGCGCACCATTGGGGGTTTTCAGCAAGGGGGGCGCACCACTCATTAAAGGAAGGTTCGATCCAGCTGAGGAGAAGAGATTTTGGGAATTCCAGGTATTGGGTTTTCCTTGTAGGTGTCTTAGCACCATTCTTGGTTGTTTCCAGAGGCATTTCAGTGGAGGGTTTATTTGTATTGACAGTGGGACGATTTCCCAAGTGGAGGGCACACCATTATTTGGAGGGTAGCTAGATGTAAGGATCTAGCAGGTATTTTGCCTAGTTGAGCACTTGGGTTTTCATTGCCGTACCCCGATCGATCATTCTAGTGGGTTGGTGGAGTTGTTGGAGGTCTCTAGGAGAGAGGCCGAATTATTAGGGTTTCAGGCATCTAGGGGGGCGCACCATACATTGGAGGAGGTTCAGATCCATAGGGTTTGAGAGGGATCTTGGAGATTCAGGCCCCTGGGTTGTTCTTGCCATCACCCGATGTACTGTTTGGCATATTTCTTGGGGTGATTGGACACCTTTGGCAACAAGGATGAATTGTTGAGGAGCTTCAGCTTTCCAGTAGGACGTGGCATCATTCAATTAGGGCTTTGGCACTTCATACGGCTAGATCTATTCTTGTCTTGATCTTCATTGGATATTTGGCCTTTGGAGGCTTGTGGCATCTTCGATTGGAGCATTTTGTAGCAGCTCCTATCTTCTATTGTCTATCTTCTTAGCCATCTGTTGAGCATTCCAAATTGACATCTTCATTGTAGCAGGTTCTTCAATTTCATGAATAAAAGCAGATTTGAGATGTTTTGGCTTGTCTATCATATTGCATATGGTTGAGGTATGTTCCATGATTGTATCTTCTTGTCTATTGCTGCAAACACACATATAAACACATCAGTAAAACCCTAAGCGTAACTGTAAGCAAAGTGTTTGACAAAATACCACAACCAATAAAAGTTTTAAAAAGACACCCAAAACCGTGATGTTCCTTGCATCTTGGCTTGGGAACATTATAGTGGTATCAGAGTTTAGATTCCTGCTAGCCAGTGGGAATTAGCACATGAATGCAGAGCCATAAGGAGAAATGGATAAGATATACTTTGAGTTAATTTACTGTGAGATAAAGTATTCCAGCCTTAGTGAGGAAACTAGGGCTCAAATAACCTTCCCACAGTATGTAGCCTGGAGAAATCCCAGATGGAGCGAAGATGAGATTTTACTTGGGATCATCGGATTAGAGGACAAGAGGGCCAAAGACCGTAGAAGGTGGGAAGAACAGAGAGACCCCACGCCCATTAGGAGCACGCAACTTTGCCACAGTTGCAAGGCTCCTTGGGAACCTGATCATAGGTGTAGGGGTAAGGATCAAAAGCATATTATTGAGGTACGCCATGACAGTGATGATGAGGTGCATGAGGATGGAGCGATAGATGCTGATTCGGAGCAGTCTGATGATAACAGTGACTCTTGCACAGAGGTTAGTGATAGTGACTATACCACAAAGGCTAGTGATAGTGACTCTTGCACAGAGGCTAGTGATGCTTGCACGCTTGAGGAGGATAGTGACCCTTGCACATTGGAGAAGCAGTTGGATGGACAGGACGATAGCACCAGTGTCTTAGCAGGCATATCACATACCATTGATGACCTTACACCTCAGCAGAGTGGTGACACTAGTGAGGATTCACACGTGTTAGCACCTAAAGATGATAAGCTTCCTATGATGGTTGTGATACATATGTCGTCCTTCTAGACACCCTTGATAGCCACATCACATGAGGAGGTTAGTGGCATGTCAGATATGATGGATGAGCCTAGGGTGAGGGATGCACACCATGGACACAGGGATCCACAGACCCAGGAGGAGAGACATGACTTGGAGACAGTGGACCTTACACACACAGATCCGCATGAGGAGATTGAGTCACCGCTTTTGAAGACTCCCTTAGTTGAGCAGATTGTGGACACTGACAGGTTGATGGAGCACTTACTTCCAGGATCGACCGACGGTGAGGAGGATGCACTCTTTATTGGTCAAGACGACCATAGCACATGTTTGGATACATCTATATGGGATCCAGGAGCAGATGATAGTAGCAGGTTGAGTGCACAAGAGGATACGACTGCCCATACAGGATACAGTGTGATTTAGGGGGAGATAGCATCTAGTGATGGGGTGCAGTGGCATACAGGAGTACCCAACAACACAGTAGACAGTGGACGGTTCAACACATTATCTTATGCAAAGGGTGTTTTTGGGGATTCCAGAGTTGACACTAGCAGGACTGACACTAGCAGTGAGGGATATGAGGTGGCACCTCAGCATGAATATGATTAGAAGTCACACTACTTGACAGGACAACTGAGAGTCAGTGAGGATATGATCATGGCAGTCACCAGGCGCATTGATGACATGCATGCATTGATGGCCGATTGTTGCTGGAGGGCATCAATGGCACATGATAGTTCAGATGAGGCATTTTCCATAGATGACTTTCATACTCTCTTAGAGAGAATGTCTGTGATGAGGTCCGACTTCCAACAATTGTTGACAGACAGGGACTACCTACTGGAGATTGGCGAGATGTATCACAGAGCCTTGAGGGAGCAGGACTTGGAGGTGGATCGACTTACTCAGGAGTTGGAGAGCACTCAAGGATTCTTGAGAGGCACACAGACAACCCTTCAAGAATCAAAATCTAGATCAGAGGATCTCCTTGAGGAGATTCGTCAGAGATCCACTTCACCTATCTTGGTGGACACCCAGATACATCATTCAATCACATCACTGGAGGATGTTGGTGGTCTGGTAGAGGAGCACCAGTTGATGGAGGAGCTTGAGGTGTGTTGACCGCCTCTCCAACACAGGTGGTCAACTCATGTGCCATGAAGAGATGCATCATCAGATGCCATGTTGTCGAAGACTTTTGGTCCTACAGGGCAGTGTTTGGCCCCAACACTTTATTTTGTAATTGGAATTTCCGCACCCCTGCGTGGGTTAATAATGTAATAGGTCTGCATGAGTCATGTCTAGGTCAATTACCTTGGGATTGGTTCACTGGGAGAGTTCCTTTCACTGAGGGTTTTTTATCCTCAGGTTATCAGTTGGGCTTTTCAGCCTTATTGATTTCCCTTGAGTTTTTCCCTCACACTTGCAATAATTCCTCCAAAGTGGTGAACGACGTTTTAGTAGGCTTATGTTTTGGTAACTATTATAGGGAATCATTGTAAATGACCATGCAAGACATCTTAGAAAGTTTCGCGGAATTCCGTCGAGTATAAGTCAGTTTTTTTTAATTAATTAATTTTTAATTAAATTTCCCTAAGTTTGGAGGTTTAATTATTTAATTAATTAATTATTTTTGAGCAATAATTGTAAAAACTAGGTCCTTGGACTTTTGATAGGGGTATTTGTGCTCAAAAGAAATGGAATAGCACCCCCTACATCC
>JASDQU010100648.1:306840-356841 GCA_032191745.1 Picea mariana | reverse complement strand
GTAGTGATGGAGGCTGGTACTGCTGGCAGGACAAAGCTGGCTGAGAAGAAGAAGATGGGTCCTCCAGGACCATGCTCAGGTCGCTCCTGCTCTCGGTACTCCATGTCTAGGACCATGTGGGCCTCGAGACATGATCTCCTAGTTATCCCTAGATATCGGGGATAACAGGAACCATTCGCTGTTAATAAACACAGAACTGGAAATATGCAACTCTGTTCACTCATATCTACTCCAGCACAGACACACACTCTATTTTCAATTTAATGAATCAAATACCAACAACATACAACCCGACAGCATAATCACTCTCCAAACTTCAAATAGAAACATCAATGGACTGCAGACAACTTACTATCATACATAAAATCTCTGTGATCTCTCCATTTGGATCAAACAACTAAAACAATTACATCTTCGGGACCCTTAGGTCTGAGTACACCAAGATAACTCACGGCCCACAGGCCACAAGATTGATATTCAACCAAATTGCAATGCCCTCTGGCATGCACAGCTCGCATAAAGGCCAAATGATTGGAATTCAACCCATTGGCGTTGCTCTCTGACATGCACAACTCCTCTAAGCGCATCTGCAAGCTCCTCTGAATCTCGACAACGCTCCTTCGCCTTTTCCCCCGCTACCATTGTTTCCTACTTCTATACAAATAATTTCAGAAACGTGGATCTTCATTTGCATGTAAGACTCCCATGTTTTGGGGTGCGTGTGTAGTCTATAGATTGTGTGGAGGTTTCCATAAATGTGGACCTTCATTGGCATGCAAGATTGCCATGTTTTGGGTGCATGGTATAGTTTACTGATTGTGGCTACGATGCTTTGCATCATACTCCCTTTGTTTTTAAAAAATTCTGAACTTCCAGGTTCAGAGGTACTGCACTCCAATTTCCTCATTTTTCTCCACCTATCGAATAATGACTCACACTTGACCGTGTCACATTCATTCTGTAATGTCCTCGGCCACCAGCCCCTGCCAAGTAATGCTACCTAAACCACTGTATCTTTGTTTTTTCTTCTTTGATACCATTTTGTAACGTCCCCAGCCACCCACAGGCCGGGCAACGCCACTTCTTGGACATCTCTCTTAGCTTTGATATACATATATATATTTATAATGAAATTTTAAACAAACACAACATTTTGTTCATACACATTTCATGCGGAAGCGACAATAATACATACATGCAATAAACACAGACAATTCTGATAACATTATAACACATGTACACAATACACGTCATACAGAGAACAAAGATTTGGTACTTATCTTTTAATAGATGACCACCAACTGCGTGCAGACCTTCCACGAACCTCCCAGCCTTAGACCACGCTGCTCATCATGCTCAGCAGTGGGTCACCCCCAAGCTGGGACTAAACTCCACCCAGGGCAAAGGAATCTTAGACCTAGGCCGAGGCTACGGGAAATTGCACTGTGCAACTGGAAGGATTCTCTCCAAGGAGCCTACTTACGCCCACTGCTCATGGAATCTCATTCCCCACATGCATGTCCCACCCCGGGAATATGCACCTTTACTGTTCCACAGTCGATCGACTGCTCCACTTCCCTTCTAGGGCTTCAGCAACAGGCCAGATCAGGAATTCTCAGAGCTCCGTAGCTGGTACAGGACTCCCTCCAGGAGAAATCACTTCCCAACAAACTCTCACCTGGAGAGAGTTGCTCAGAGGCCTGACAACCTACTTCTTCAACCATGGGCCTGACAACCTACCTCTTCAATCCACAACCACTAAAAATAGGGTAAGGCAAGGGGACGACTCAACAATTTACAGAGGTTCACAAAGGCGAAAATGACTCTGGTTGCGTACTTGTTCAGTGCATGCGTGAACTGCACAAGGGATGGCTAGCATGCTGAGGATGAACTCGTGGGAAACTAAATGGCCAGACTGGTCAAAATGTTGAGAGCGAGCAAGAAAAATGGTGAGAATGGTCAGCTTGCAGAATCGCGAGAGAGCTGCAATGGTGAGAGAGAACTCCTCAAGAAGGTAGCTAGAATGGTTCGTCCACCCCAACAAAGGTGGAACTTCCCACATAAATCTGCATGCGTCCTGGGTGACACTTGGCTCTATAGGAGCACGCTCCTCTCCACTTGGAGTTTGTTCCTCTCCTCAAAGGAACTTAGGATAACTGGGTTTATTTTCCCAACTTTAGTACATTTTAGGAATACATTATAATATTCCCTTGGGTTAAGCCCTCAAGCTTAGCCCCTCTTTCCTAGCCTCTCAACCCTATTCCTTTCCCTACCCAGTGGAGCTTAGCCCCCCATAACTCTTTCTTCGTGGTCGGTCTACACGCAACGATGTATTTTATTAATAATCTGCATAATTACATATACAAAAATCAGGCCCACTGACCTTAGCATCTAGGCTCTTCGGCCTAATAAACATATAAGCCTACCAACTTATAATTACTTGGCTCATCAACCTACAAACATCATTGCATTTCACAGGGGCTCGACCTTGGGGTATTACAATCCCCTCCCCTTATTTTTGCACTGTCCTTAGTGCAACTTATTTACATAATATCAACAAGATTTTCAAAATATTCAAAAAGATGCGGGTATTCGTCCCGCATAGCATCTTCATGCTCCCATGTTGCGTCCTCAGGACCGTACCAGGTCCATTGAACCTTTACAAGCCCTATGGCTCGATTTTGGAGCTGCTTGCTTTTCCGATCTAGTATACGCACCAAATGCACATGAAAAACGCTTTCCTGCTCCACCTGAATCACATTCCAATCAATAACATGATTAGCATCAGGTATATATTTCTTAAGCACTGACACATGAAATACATTATGTGTAGACATGCATGCAGGCAATGCAAGCCTATATGCTACTGGACCAATCCTCTCTAGGATTTCAAGCGACCCACAATATCGAGCTGCCAACTTTGAACAATTTCCCAACTTTAGGGATTTGGCCTTCACTCTCAGGAATACATGATCCCCTACTTTAAATTCCCTGTGATTTATGTTCTTATCAGCATAACTTTTCTTCCTGTCTTGGGTAGCCTTCAAATTCTGCTTAATCTTCAGCATTTGTTCTTCCATTTCCTTGAGCAACTCTGGCCCAACCACTGCCCTATCAGTTGGGTTGTCCCAACTTACTGGGGTGTTGCACTTTCTTCCATAAAGTGCTTCAAATGGGCTCATCTTCAGTGATGCTCGATACCCATTGTTGTAAGCAAATTCTACCAAGTGTAGATAATCTTCCCATTTAGATGGTTTGTCCATCACATACATTCTTAACATATATTCTATCACTTGGTTCAACCTCTCTGTCTGCCCATCAGACTCAGGATGATAAGCAATGCTGAAGTTCAGATTTGTTCCGAACCCTTTGAATACCCCTTCCAGAACTTTGATGTAAACTTTGGGTATCTGTTAGACACAATTGTCTTGGGTACGCCATGCAAGCGTGCTACTTCCCTCATATAAATATCAACAACGTTAGTTGCCTTATGAGTATTCTTCATAAGAATGAAATGGGCAACTTTAGTAAGCTTGTCCACCACCACCATGATTGTATCATGCTGCTTGTTCGTTCTGGGCAATCCCGTGATGAAATCCATTGTCACCACTTCTCATTTCCACTCAGGAATGGGTAATGGTTGTAGTAACCCAGCTGGGTGTTTATGCTCAAACTTGACCTTTTGACATTCCAAGCATTTAGCTATAAAATCAACAATCTCCCTCTTCATGCTTGGCCAATAATATTGGCTTTTGAATGCTGAAATTGTTTTCTGGTATCCTGGGTGTCCTGCATAAGACACATTATGCATCTCTTTTAAAATCGCACTCCTCAATTCCGGAGAATCTGGTGCTTAAACTCTGTTTTTGTACAAGAAAATTCCATCAATTCCCAATTCATACTCTTCATTTTTCTACTGCATTTTACCTTGCTGCAATTTTGTTACCAATTCCATGTACTGCAAATCTGCTTTTGCAGCTTCAAAAATTCTTCCATTAAGATCCGTTTGATACTTGCTAATGGTTGTAGCATGCAATTCATGCACTCTCCTGCTAAGTGCGTCAACCACTTTGTTCTCCTTTCCTTTGATGTGCTTGATATCAAAGTCAGATTCACAGAGGAATTCCAACCATCTACTCTGCCTAGCATTCAAAGTAAGCTGATCAAACAAATACTTTAGACCATTATGGTCTGTCCTCAGCTCAAACCTCTTTCTCATGAGGTAGTGCTTCCACTTCTTCAAGGCATGCACTATGACTGCCAATTCCAAATCATGAGTGGCATAGATCCTTTCACACTCCTTCAACTTCCTTGATTCATAACATACAACAAACCCATTTTGACTGAGGACTCCACCTAGTCCTTCTTTACATGCATCTGTGCATACAATGAAGTCTTCATTTGGATTTGCAATCCTCAGAATTGGAGCACTGGTTAACAGTTGCTTCAATTGCTGGAAGCTTCTTTCACATTCTTTTGTCCATTGAAATTTCTTCCCCTTCCTTTGCAAGGAAATGATGGGGTGAGCTATTCTCGAAAACACTGCAATGAACCTTCTGTAGTAGCCAGCTAGACCCATGAATGATCTGACTTCTATCACATTCTTAGGTGTTGTCCACCTTTTAATGGCCTTAATCTTTTCAGGGTCCACTGTTATCCCTTCTTCAGATATGATATGCCCCAAATAGTGAACTCTGTTTTGATAAAATGAGCACTTTCTCAATTTGGCATACAACTGATGTTATCTTAGCACTTGCAGCACCATCCTCAAATGATGCTCATGCTCTTCTTCTGACTTGGAATATACAAGAATGTCATCTAGAAAAACAATGACAAACTTGTCTAAATATTCTTGGAAAACACCATTCATTAAGCACATAAAAACAACTGGTGCATTTGATAACCCAAATGGCACCACTGTGAACTTGTAATGATCGTACCTTGTCCTGAAGGCGGTCTTGCTGACATCTTCCTCTTTAATCCTTACTTGATGATATCCTGACCTGAGATCTATCTTTGAAAATATCTTTGCGTCCTTCAACTGATCAAAGAGATCATTGATCCTTGGCAGATGATACTTGTTCTTTATAGTTACTTTATTCAACTGTCTGAAGTCGATGCACAATCTCAATGTCCCATCTTTCTTTTTCACGAACAAGACTGGGGCACCCCAAGGTGACACACTTGGGCATATATACCCCTTCTTCAGAAGCTCTTCAAGCTGCATTTGCAATTCCTTCAGCTCTGGTGTACTCGTTCTGTAAGGAGTCTTTGACACTGGAGCTGCTCCAGGATTCAAATAAATAGATAAATCAATATCTCTCTTTGGAGGTAGTCCTGGTACCTCCTTGAACACATTTTCAAAATCTTCCAGGACTACATGATCCTCCAAATTTGGCGCCTTATCCTTATATGCTTCCTCCATATGGGCTGCAAATATTTGACAACCCTTCCTGTAACACTTCTTCAACTGCATTGCTGAGATTTCCCAGACAGTAATTGCCTTGGGAATTCCTTGGACTGTTTTCCGATTTCCTTCCTCATCCAAGCAAGTGAATGCCTTGTTATGGCAGTGTAATATGGCATGGTGTTGGTCCAACCAATCCATACCAATTAGGCAATCATATGATCCCAACAACAAGATTTTCAAATTTGCCTTGGTACATAGTCCATTCATGCCCACTGGACATGATTTAAGTTTTAACCAACTCAACAACTTTCCTCTTGGCTCTTGTAGCCAGCTGTACCAACCAAGATTTCCCATGCTTTCTTCTTGGCAAAAGAAATATTTCCACTACATTAGGGTTTATATAGCTATGACTATCCCCCGAATCAATTAAAATAGTAAAGGCATGGTTATTGATTATACCTTCAACTTCAATCATGTGTGATTGAAACTCATCTTGCTTATTGTCCAGCGCTGCATAGATCATTGGTACTTTTATGCCCATGTCCTCCATTGTTTCTTCTTGCTGTACATTGTGGATAACTCTTACCTTGTCACTTTTGTGAGGACAATCTCTATACTTGTGGTCTCCTTTACAACCCCAACATTGAATGGGTGCCTGCCTTGACCTTTGCCCTCCTACCTTAGCCATTCTATGCTCTCTAAAAGATGGTTGTCCTCGAGGACTATTTCTGAAAAATGGAGGCTTGTTTTCCTTCTGCCTTTGTTCCTTATTGAGCTTCTTCTTGTCCTCCCAAGCCTTATGGAAAGTAGGCTTTCCTTTTTGTTGACCATATAAGCATTTTTCTCTCCTTATAGTTTCTTCCAGGGTCTTGGGATCATCATATTGGATTTTATCACCGATGAAAGATGACAACCCACTCAGGTACCTCTGAATCTTCACTGTCTCATCCTTGATGAAGGAGACATATTTCAACAGCTCTAAGAATCTCCTTTCATATTCATCAATAGACATGTTTCCCAGCTTGAGTTCAAAGAACTCTTTCATTTTCTTATCATAGTACCTCTTAGTCAAGTATTTCTTTTCAAAATACTTCTTGAATTCCTTCCAAGTAATAGTTTTATCCCTGAGGTGTTGTAATTGCACCAACTGATTCCACAACATGGATGCCTTACCTTTGAGTTGATAGATGAAAATTCTTCCTTCTGCATGAGAAGAATAGTTATGCAATTGAAAATACTTTCTCATGCCTAGCATCCATGTCTCTGCATCTTCATCCTTCTTGTGCTCCCCATCAAACGTAGGAGGTTTGATTTTGTTCATTTCCCCTCGTAGCTCATCCTCCCTAGAACTCTTATGCTTCCTAACATGGGATAGACTTGAGCTTCTATGTACCCTCTTATTGGAATTCCTCGGGGAGTGTTGGTGATGTCTGCTATCACTTTTTGTTCTTCTGTGACTTCCTGATTTGCTTGAGCCACTCTCCTTATCCAATTTTTTTTCTATTCTTTCCAGGCTCTGCATCAACTTTATGTTGAATTCTCCCTGTTGCTCCTTGGCTTTCATGAGCTTTTTATTATCTTCTCGGTGAGTCTGGACATCTTTATGCAACTTTTCAATGTTTTTCATCATGTTTCCTTCTTTATCTATCTCTTCTCCATGCCCATTGGAGTTCGATCCTTCAACTCCTAAATGGACATCCATTCCTCTAACTTCATTTTCCGAACTGTAAGCATCCTGTGCCTTCCCCATTTCTCTGCACTATGCGACAATTCGGTTCAGTTCTGACA
This sequence comes from Picea mariana, assembly GCA_032191745.1. Classification (NCBI taxonomy): domain Eukaryota; kingdom Viridiplantae; phylum Streptophyta; class Pinopsida; order Pinales; family Pinaceae; genus Picea; species Picea mariana. The sequence goes on along the minus strand of JASDQU010100648.1, from coordinate 349,643 downwards.
ATCGTTAAATCTGCAAAATGTGTAGTCAATCGAGTTTTGTGAGGTTATCAGACTTTAATAATTTTCCAGAATAAACCAATCTGATTCAACAAAAACAATATCAGATTCCATTTTCTGTGGATCTTGGTTGGTCAAGAACCCCTCAGGCTTCAATCTCTAAGCCCAGTTCTCTTCTACAACAAATTTCGGGTGCTAGCCCCTTTTTATTCATCCCTTGGTTCGCATGTGACCACGACTGTGATCCAACGCTTATTCGGAGCCTTGAAACTTTGGGCTCTGGGCTTCGGAGTTTTCCAAAACACTTCCCAACAAATCTCTCGGAGTGCCAAATTGGCGAACTCACAAAGTAGGGTGGATCAACGGTCGACATCTCCCAACATCCAACAGTTGATACTTGCTATGGAACTCCAGGCTTCAGGGCTCCGGGACTTCGGAGCTTCGGGCTTCGGTGGATTTCACATTTGCACAACCCAAAACTCCCAAACCACGAATCTCCGAATATTTCCACGTCACCCCGGTGACGTCATCACGTCACTTTACTTTGACGTTACAGAACTTCGGGGTTTCTTCCTCCCATTCCATCACGAGCCATTTCTTTCGGAGTGTCAAGTCTCTGGACTTCACGATCTGGCGCCACGCATCTACTGGGGCCCACAGTTTCCATGCTTGAACTAATAAATACTGCAACGTCACATCAAATTTATACTTTTCAAATTGCAGGGACATGGGTCGGTGGTTTTGGAGTAACCTGTTGATCGTTCCGCAATTGTCCCCACATTGACACGTACCCCTTCTGGGAAATTGTCGTTTGGATTGCGGGATCGCCTTGTAAAATTATCTGCCGCACAACTTCGATCTCTGCAATGCCGCCCGACTATCGATCTTGATAGATCGTGTTCAGGGTTAATGCAGGCCCGATCCAGCTAACTTCTTTGCCAAGTTTAACTACCTTGGGCCACCACCAGGAGCGCCACGTGGCAGGACACATGAAGCCGACACGTGGTCCAATCAGGCAGGTGACATATGTCACGTTCTAATTGCATTTCTATCTTACAAAGGTTCTTAACTCACTGACACATGGCACACATTCCATGTGTCCAAGTCATTCCTAGTGACGTCAGTATGCCACATCACTTCGGGACTTCGAGCTTCGAGAGATTTCACCTTAGCATACCCCATTTCTCTCGAACGTCGAACTCCCGAACTTTCTTACCTTCTGCTCTTGTCTTATCCCTACGGTTCTGATCCATCCTTGGTCAAATCTAACGGTAAACACTCCCCCCCCCCCGGATCTATGGTGTAGATCCTCTTCGGGACTTCGAAACTTCGAGCTTCGACCCTTTCTGCTCTATCACACATAAACTTTGCCGAAGTTGCGAAGTCCAAAGTACTTGGGGGTTAATCCTCATGCACCTTTCTCCAGATATGATGGTTGTGAAGGATCCTCCTTTTCCCGAACAGATCCCACGACCCAACTTCAAACCTTGCGGTTCCAAACCCACGGTTATTGCAGTCTCTTTTCTCTGCTATCTTTCTTGGACCGCTATATCTCTTGAGCTTCCAAACACAACCAAGGTGTTCTCTTGGCACTCTGGAATGCTCTGAAATTCAAATTTTGTCCTTCTCAACAACAATTTGCTCTAAGATTTTGATTCCATAACTACTTATACAGTCTAATTCAGGCTCAGTGTTGAAAACTGGGCTTTGAACTTCAATTTTGTCCATTTCGACAACAATTTCCTTCCAAAACCTTCTTTACAACTTCCACTTTCTTGGCCCATCCAGGCTCAGTGTTGAAACCATGGCTATGATACCATTTTGTAATGTCCCCAACCACCAGCCCCTGTCGGGTAACGCTACCTAAACCACTGTATCTTTGTTTTTGTTGCTCTGATACCATTTTGTAACGTCCCTAGCCACCCACACGTCGGGTAACGCCACTTCTTGGACATCTCTCTTAGCTATGATATACATATATATATATTTATAATGAAATTTTAAACAAACACAACATTATGTTCAAACACATTTCATGTGGAAGCGACAATAATACATACATGCAATAAACACAGACAATTTTGATAACATTATAACACATGTACACAGTACATGTCATATAGAGAAGAAATATTTGGTACTTATCTTTTAATAGATGACCATCAACTGTGTGCAGACCTTCCACGAACCTCCCAGCCTTAGACCACGCTACTCATCACACTCAATAGTGGGTCACCCCCAAGCTGGGACTAAAGTCCACCCACGGAAAATGAATCCTAGACCTAGGCCGAGGCTACGGGAAACTGCACTGTGCAACTGGAAGGATTCTCTCCAAGGAGCCTACTTACGCCCACTGCTCATGGACTCTCATTCCCCACATGCATGTTCCACCCAGGGAATATGCACCTTCACTGTTCCACAATCCATCGATTGCTCCACTTCCCTTCTAGGGCTTCAACAACAGGTTGGATCATGAATTCTCAGAGCTCCGTAGTTAGTACTGGACTCCCTCAAGGAGAAATCACTTCCCAACAAACTCTCTCACCTGGAGATTGGAGTTGCTCATAGGCCTGACAACTTGCTTCTTCAACCACGAGCCTGACAACCTGCTTCTTCAACCACGGGCCTGACAACCCGCCTCTTCAATCCACAACCACCAAAAATCAGGTAAGGCAAGGGGACGACTCAACAATTTACAGAGGTTCACAAAGGTAGAAATGACTTTGGCTGCGTACTTGTTCAGTACGTGCGTGGAATGCACAAGGGATGGTTAGCATGCTGAGGATGAACTCGTGGGAAACTAAATGGCCAGACTGGTTAGAATGTTGAGATCGAGCAAGGAAAATGGTGAAAATGGTCAGCTTGCAGAATCATGCGAGAGCTGTAATGGTGAGAGCGAACTCCTCAGGAAGGTGGCCAGAATGGTTCGTCCACCCCAACAAAGGTGGAACTTCCCACATAAATCTGCATGCGTCCTGGGTGACACTTGGCTCTCCAGGAGCGCGCTCCTCTCCACTTGGAGTTTGTTCCTCTCCTCAAAGGAACTTAGGATAACTGGGTTTATTTTCCCAACTTTAGTACATTTCAGGAATACATTATAATATTCCCTAGGGTTAAGCCCTCAAGCTTAACCCCTCTTTCCTAGCCTCTCAACCGCATTCCTTTCCGTACCCAGTGGAGTTTAGTCCCCCATAACTCTTTCTTCTTGGTCGGTCTACACGCAACGATGTATTTTATTAATAATCTGCATAATTACATATACAAAAAACAAGCCCACTGACCTTAGAATCTAGGCTCTTCGGCCTAATAAACATATAAGCCTACCAACATATAATTACTTGGCTCACCAGCCTACAAACATCATTACATTTCACAGGGGCTCGGCCTTGGGGTATTACACATGCACCCTAAACTTCCACATCCAATCTTTCAATCGCTCTCTATAGATTGTTCATATCCATCAATCAATCTCCAACTATCCCAATCCACTTGGGATAATCTGTTAAGTATGTGAAGTGTCAACATATTTTCCTCTACAATCCTCACCCCCAAAAATCTGTTCACTTCAATGACCAAACTCCTTTGTATGAAGTCAAATCTCCCCATACTCGGGAAAAGTTTCACCTTGATTTCTACAACAATCTTCTTCGTAATGGTCCCTTGTTCAAATGTGTTGTGAGTGACATTTATATATTTGATATCCAAGAGATAGTTCCCATTCCCCACTTCTCCTAGGATTTTGTTCTCTGCAATTTGAAAATCAGCCTTATCTTCAACGGTTTGATCCTTTGTAATTCCCTCCTCTAAGAGGTCTTTAGCCTCTAAGAAGTATTTAGCTAGAAGCTTCTTGTCTTCTCCAGTGCTCTTCACCAAGGTTTCCACAACCTTTTCTAGGATGCAATCCACAACATTGTTCTTCTCCTCACATGTATATACATGCATGTAAGTTTTTACATGTTCATTCTTCTTAGCCTCTTCCTGCATGCTCTGAACAACACACACATTCTCAGCTTTTGCAAACTCTTCCTCAAGTACTTCACCTTCTTCTGGGTAGAAAAAAACATCCACAACAGAGATCCCCTCTGAAATATCTCTTTCTTGCATGCTCTGAACAATACGTGCATTGTTGGTCTTTATGCACTCTTGGTCAAGTACTTCCCCTTCTTTTGGGTAGCAAAACACTTTTACATTTAAGACCCTCTTTGAAATCTCCGTATTTTCAATTCTTTGATTTTCTCCTTTCTCCAAAGCCCTTATTCTTCTTTTGATGACTCATATCTCTACTTTTCTTTGTTGTATTTCTTCACATTGTTTGATTAGTTTCCTAATCACTTGTATTTCTTACTTGATCCACTCTTCCTCTTTTTGGTTGTATTTCTTCCTTGATCCACTCTTCCTCGTTTTGGTTCACCTGCTTCACCTTTTCCATTTTTAACCCATTGTAATTGATCCAATCTCTTTTTGGATTTTCAACAACCCACTCTCTTAGAGTTGTTCACAATATGGTTTTTCGTAGCTAATGCATTACCCACGGGTAATAATAATGAAACTCTTTGCAATCTAGTGCTTGAGTGCTCCTTCGAGAACACTTGGTTCTTTTGTCAAACTAACTCAGTGACGAAGTCTCCAGTGACAGTCATGCACCTTCACAGATATTTGGTTGCTCTGATACCAAATTGATGCAGTCACTTAGCTGTAGAGGAACACTGCTCTCTGATCTGATGTTGTCACTCAACTACATGGATTTGATCTGATGTAGCCTCTTAGCTTCAGGGGAACTCTGCGCTCTGATTCGACTATTACTCTGCTACTAGGGAACTTTTCACTCAGTCACAGGGTTAGAACAAAAAAACAAACAACACATGTTACAACTAAAACACAGTCTCAAAATAAGCAAACTGGCCATGATCAGGTGAAACAGTGCCCTTTACTAATCAAACAAGTGAATGTCACGAAATACAAAACATACTGAAAAGAACACCCCTCTGATTCGAGAAAGACCGTCTCAATTTATTTCATTAACCAGGCCCACATAACTTAGAAAAAATACTCTCTTAGAAAATTACCCCTCCCTCAGTTTTGTACCATTTAGGATACATTGTAACCTCTGTTAATTGAATGCCAGAATATTTTTAGGAAGCAAGTAGGAAATATCACTAAAACTGTGGAATAGAGTGCTCAGAACTGACAGGCGTGGTTAGTCAGACATGGAATGTGGCAGATGCTCCGCATCATCACAATAGTCAAATATGAGGCCCTCTAGTAACATGGGATAAATGTTGGGATGCCAATTAGTGGGAACGATAGAAAACAGACCAAAGCGTTTGGTCAGTTTCCGTGTGAAAAATAGAAGAGTGGAGGTCCAAATGTTGGGATGCCAAGCAGTGAGAACGATAGAAAACAGACCAGACCAAAGCATTTGGTCAGTTTCCGTGTGAAAAATAGAAGAGTGGAGGTCCACTTATCGTTGAATGTGCAGGCCTCGAAGGTGAACCTAAGATTATAGAAAACTTAAAACATCATTTTTAGTTAATTGTTAGCCCCCCAACAACTATTCTTAGTGGTAGTCGAAATATCCTTCAAGTAGAACTTGCTTAACACTTTTAGAGGACTATGCAAAATGCACTTTAGATCTTTAGGTTGGTCAGCATCAACCATTCTAGTACTGCATATATCTTTTCTTGACCATTGTATACTATAACTCCATCCATGATGTATCTCAAGTAGGTTATGGGGTCCATATTCAAAGAGTTATTTTTGGAGTTCACATATGACTTCTCTTTTAGCACTTGATGCGACATATTCAGATGTTGCTCCCATGTTTGATTGAAATCATGTTATTCTTGAGATATACTATCATAAATAAGTCCATATATTGCCTTAAAACTTCATTTATTGTATTGAGAGAAGCAAGGTGCACTCTTGATGCAGCCTCAACCCCCTGCAATATCACACAGACAATGAAATTTCTCCACAATCACTGTAACAAATTTAATTTTGTCTTTAGATAGACAACCACCACAATGTGTAGTTCAATAAAAAACAAGCATCAATACATCACAACAATAAACCACTTAACAGAAATAACCACATAGTTATGCAATTCAATTGAAAACAAGTAGGAATACCTTAGCAACAAGTATGCATTTTTTTATTAAATATATTGGTGAAGCTCTTGGCACTCCATTACATTCACAAACCCTATGGAATTGTTTTTGGTATCCATAGGCATCCACAATACACAAACCAAATTAGAGGAGAAACAAAGGCCCTTTTTACAAACATCATATTTATGCTTGTGCTCCTTGGCTTTTGGCCTTCTAACTACCCTAAGTGTTCAAATTCCATGTACAATGCTTCAAATTCCAAGGTTGATAAAAATTCACCGAGGACAAAATACTTCACTACATTACATTTTTTTTTTAATCACAAAACATAACCACAACTAAGCAAATGTAAGAAAATGTGCATAATAAATACAATGTCATGCTCCTACATCATATTCCCCTAGTTGCAAAATGTGAGCATCTTGTTCACAAGGTCATTGATCAAACAACAATTGCTAAATATCTTTGTCTTTCTTTCTTTTCTTCTTCCTTTTTAGCCACATTGTGTACCACTCATCCTTCCTTCTTCTCCACTTTGAATTCTTCTTCCTCTTTGTAATTTGCACCTCCACACTTTCAAATTATGGGTGCAATCCCTGACACTTTCTCTCCATCTCGTTTTCTTCTTTGCTTGGATTATCTTCATCACCATCATCTCTTCTATCACTCGCTACAGCTTGTCTACCTGCTTGTGCTCCTTGGCTTTTGGCCTTCTAACTACCCTAAGTGTTCAAATTCCATGTACAATGCTTCAAATTCCAAGGTTGATAAAAATTCACCGAGGACAAAATACTTCACTACATTACATTTTTTTTTTAATCACAAAACATAACCACAACTAAGCAAATGTAAGAAAATGTGCATAATAAATACAATGTCATGCTCCTACATCATATTCCCCTAGTTGCAAAATGTGAGCATCTTGTTCACAAGGTCATTGATCAAACAACAATTGCTAAATATCTTTGTCTTTCTTTCTTTTCTTCTTCCTTTTTAGCCACATTGTGTACCACTCATCCTTCCTTCTTCTCCACTTTGAATTCTTCTTCCTCTTTGTAATTTGCACCTCCACACTTTCAAATTATGGGTGCAATCCCTGACACTTTCTCTCCATCTCGTTTTCTTCTTTGCTTGGATTATCTTCATCACCATCATCTCTTCTATCACTCGCTACAGCTTGTCTACCTCTAGAAAATGCTACAAATATCATTCAATGGGGATCATTGCCTCAACTGCTCACTTTCAATGGCACTCATCGTTTCCCCATCCTTTCTCTTTTGCACCATTACGATTGTCTCAACAAACTCCACCAATGCTTGTTGCTCAAGCATTTCCTCATTTTGTTTTTCTTTTACTCCAACCACTCTACTACAATCATCAACTTCTTGTTGCTCTACTGCATCTCCACTCTTTTGCATTAAATTTTCCTAGTGAAATTGTTGCATCTTTTCTTTGGTTTGCTTCATGTTCTTTTATTTTACTACACATTCGACTTCACCTGCAACAAAGTCAACACACAAAACATTGGAATCAAATATTTCCATCTGTATCTCTTCCATAGCTACCTCTATTGTAACATCATTTCCTTGCAACTCAACTATTGTAAAACCACTTGTTTTTGCAATACTACCTTCTATTGCAACATCTCTCTCTTGCAACTTTGTTGTTGCGTCTGAAGTTTGTTGCACAAACTCCTTTTCTTATACGTCTTGAGTTTTTTTCACAAAGTCCTTTACCTCAATCTTTTCTTTGTATTTTTTAACTATAAATATTTCTTCTACACTCTCCTTTGGCATGATATCTGTTGGTCCTGTTATCCCCGATATCTAGGGATAACTAAGAGATCATGTCTCGAGGCCCACAGGTCCTAGACATGGAGTACCGAGAGCAGGATCGACTTGAGCATGGTCCTGGAGGACCCATCTTTCTTCTTCTTTGCCATATTTGTTCTGTCAGCAGCAGCAGCAGCTTCCATCACCACCGGCTTGGACTTGCATCGGAGAGGGCTCTTGCTCCATGAGGTAATTGGTCCAAGGTATCATGGTACGTGTCATATTTGACCATTATAACCCTCTTATATATGCATTAGCTTCCTTTCATTTCTGATGACTGCTCGGATCTTACACTAATCCACTTGACCACTGTCGGGGTGATTGATGGGGTGACTTAACAAGTTGATATTCATAGGTTTTGGTTAGCCACCAAGGGGGATTTGCAGAGCCATCGTCCGCTCCCACCATTTTATCATTTTACATCTTATACCCCGCTCATCCATCCCATTCCCCTAGTCCGGCCATTAGGATGACCATTAAGGGTTACACTTTGTCTTGTGGGAAGAAGGGGCTAAAGGCCTGGGGGGTAAAAGCAGTTGGTAAAAGATAAAATCCATAGGAAATAAAACCTAGAGATGCTTCGCCCAGGGGATCCCCGAGAAGGCAATAAAAAGCCTCTCGATAAGAAACTAAAAGGACCCTAAGAAAAATAATAAAACAAGACGTAACCAAGAGGATGGGAGGTCTCATCACGAGCCGGCCCATTATGTTCATAGGTATCCAGCAGTATGACATTGCCATCATCTGGTCACCACGCCAGGGCAGTGACCTTTGGTTGCATGGCCAAAGGAAAGGGGGTCTCATCACGAGCCAGCCCATTATGTTCATAGGTATCCAACAGTATGACATTGCCATCATTTGGTCACCATGCCAGGGCAGTGACCTTTGGTTGCATGGCCAAAGGAAAGGGGGTCTCATCACGAGCCAGCCTTATCATCTCTGCGAAGATACCAATGGGTAACACTGTCAGCTCTGGTCACCAAGCCAAGGCAGTGTCCTCTGGTCAGACCTTGAAGTAAAAAAGAAAGAAAAGCAATAAAATAAAAAGATAAAGGCAATAAAGGGCTTGGAAAAAATGCATCCATGACGGGTACAACTCGCCTCCTACAAAGGCACCCACAGACAATACCTACCCTTGGTCTTACTATGACTGGATATCCCTAAACCATATCACCTCATAAAACATGGCTTGAATGATCTTCTGAGGAAACTTTCCATCTCTTGTGGGTGTTAGCCCAATAGGTTTTTCTGTTGGTTTCTTCAGCTTTGTATAGTAGATCTGTGTAATATCTTTGAGCTCTTTGATGATATGTTAGGGATTTCATGTATGTATTTGATAACTTTAATGATGAAATATGATTTGCATTGCTATGATCCCTAGGACTAATGAGCCCATGGAGGGCGTAGTCTTTGATGTGCAGGACCATACCCGACGGACAGGTACCAGTGGACCGGTACACATGGGGATATGATTAGTTCGGACCTCCATGGGGCTGAAGAGCCCATCAGATGGTTGCTGGGATGGCAGAGGCAGGACAACGTTGTGATGAGCCCTTGCATGAAGAAGAAGAAGGATGTCCTCACCCAGGACGCTTTGGCAGAACCCGGCCTAGGGGGGATCACCCACTGCAGACGAGATGATGGATTTGATGGACAGGACGCCACCCAGGGCAAGATGGATGTTTTCTAGAGGATGTGGCAGTGTGCTGGGATCATTTGGCACGTGTGGCAGCTTGCAGGAGCCCTAGAAGGGCCAACGTTTTGCCTTTTGGATGCTGATCTTGCCCAAAAAGGGCCAACGTCCCCCTCAGAGGGGCCCGACGTCTCCCTTTTAGCTCATAATTTTGACATTTTAGCATTTAATGTGACAAATAATGTAACTATTGTTGGTCAGCCTTGTCGGCTGTTTTAATGACCTATTTTTGTAATTAAAGGTCATAATATTGTTATAAATAGAGGATGTTGAGCCTCATTTTGAACATAACACAACTCACTCTCTTGTGAGAGGATAATTTTTAGTCTTTTGTCTTGGTATTGGCTCTTGGAGTTGAGGCGCTACACTTGAGGAGGATCATTTTTGGCATATTTATGGTGTTTTCTATCATTTGGAAGGTTTACAACTAGGGTTTGATAAGCTCTTCATTGATTTGTAAGTGTATTTATCATGCAAAACTTCTTGATTGAATGGTTGTAGGTTGAATCTCTTACTTTTATGGTTACATTGCTATTATTATGCTTAATCATTGAAACCCTAGGTAGCAAGCACACAAGTAGGTCCTTGCTTCATGTCCCCATGATAGAAGACTTATTTAGCCATTGATTAAGGAGAACCTAGCCTAGCCATTGCTACACTAGTTCCCCTTTTTCTGAGTTAGTTTTGAAATATAAGTTGAAGAAGGAAGACGTCCTAGGCCTAATTAAGTTTACACCTAGGGTTTTGACCTTTAGGGTTTGAAAAGCCTTGGCCCTACAACACTTTTCAGCCCTAGATTTATATTTTGAAGCTAGCTGTTTTTGCCAAAGAGTTTTAAGGAAAGAGGGAGGAGCATGAGGCCTTGCTTAAGCAACACCGGAATGAGCCTCCTCCCCTTAGAGTTTTGACTTCATGGCCCTGCCATTGCAGCACCATTAAGCCTAACTCTCCTGTCCTTAGATTTAGATTCTCCCGAGATTTTAGCCTTACTCCTTGACTCCATTTACCCTAAGGCACTGGTCTAGAACTCTAACGTTGAGTCAATTGTGTTAAAACAACCTTTCAAACTTCCAAAATTTGAAACCCTAACTAACCCTAGTGACTTACTAACCATAATCCTATGATGACGTCTTGCCTTTTATGAACTTTTGCTTGGTATTAAAGTTGCGGCTAGGTCATCCATTGATAGACATAGAAGTGTTGAGTATTTTCATTGGCCTATTTTGCAAAACGTCCACCTCTTTGCCTACCAAAACTAACCTAGAATAGGGCTGACGTCACCCTTAGTAGGCTTGATGCAGCAACATTATATGTGAGCATATTTATGGTATTTAATGCATTTTGATAATTCAAGGATTGATTTTGTACATTGAATGCTCTATCATTTGGTATTTATTGAAGAAGTAATATTAGAAGCCTTAGCCTTTATTGCAATCATTGACTTCGTCAATAATTACTTTTATTTATGCTCATGTGTATTTCATATTGATAGTCATTGACAATTGAAGTACTAACCACTGTGGCATATTTTAGCTTTATTGTTGTCTTGTTTCGCAAACAGGTGCCTATTCTGTGGAATACTTTCTTTTGACTATCTTTCTTGGTAGTAATCTGTGAAGGGGAAAACCTACTTTGACCTTTTGAACCTTAATCTCTTGATCCTTTCCCTTTCAATACCCCAGATTACTAGGGACGTCTCCCTTGGGACTAGCCACCCTGAATAGAAAGAGCCCCCCATCGAGGTGACAGTGGGTGGGGAAGCTTCTGTTACGCCAGTTTGACCCTTGCCTTCAAGCTACTTAACCTATACTACAAACTGAGCGATAACAAGTCCTAAGGTCTGCACTCGACTGCTAAAGGGAAAAGCTAGGCCACATCACGTTTAGAATAGTTGATTTAAAATTTTGTTGGTCAGTTAGAGGGTTGGTTTACCAAGACAATAACATGGTTGAGTTGGAAAACTGACACAGAGGAGGGTTCTTCTTCTCTGGTGGCACACAAATGACAGACAAGTGAAGAATAAAAACAAAGGGAAACAACAAACCACTCAATGAATAATATGATGCAAGAAGTTTAATACTTAAAATATCATTTCAAGGCATTAAACATGTATCAAAAACACAATTACTCCCTCAGGTTGCGATAAAAACAAAACTTCACCAAGCATTAGTTGTTTTCACAGGTTGCATATCAATAAAGACAAGTTATACAATAGCTGAAGGAAATGAAATGTACTTTGCATAGATCGAAAATTGCATTCAAGATAAGATAAAAACTCATGAATATTTGAACGAAACACTATCATCAAGAGTATATTCACCAGGTAGAGAGCTTTAGTCCATGCATAGAACGGGTCCAACTAGTCTGATGTATTGCTATCCTTTCCCAAAAAATCCCCCGAACCTCACAACATACAAAAACTACATATTTATAAGAGTTGCAGAGACTCTCGTCCATATGGGACTGAGACTTAACTCTACACTACCAGTTGTAAAAAAAATTATTAACTTAACGAGAAACTGTTGGAGTATAGTAATGAATACTCTGCAATTGACTTAATAAAAAAGAGTGGTTCTTATCACACAAAAATACCACTTGTTATGCTTCAACTTAAAAGAGTCTTGAACTAAACAATTAAAAGCTGCTACTAGCAATGAAAATGGAATGATGCATGCGCTAGAGCGAACTGAGACTTGACGGATAATGACTAGGAGTGACCGAACTGAGTTTTGCATTGAGCATTGGCATGCATGCACATCGTTGGGGGCCACTAGAGATGACTGAATGTGTTGAACATGTTTTTCCCCAATTCTGGTTTGGCGTTGTAGGGTCTGAATCCTAGAACTTCTGTTATGTACCTGTTGGTCATCACCGAACTACTGCCTGATGGGAAATCTAATGAGGTGGATTGGTGTTCGGGAGTTTGGACCGTGAAATATTCGTATCTCTCGGAGGCCCGGAGTCATTACCATCACTTATGCTAATTAACCCAAGATTAAGACTTTAATTATTTTGGGAGTTCGGGACTGTGAATGCAAAGTTTGAGAATCTCCCAGAGTGACAATGTTGCGGAGTGACGCGGTAGTGCGGGACCCACTTCGGTTGTTCGGGGCTTCGACACTTTGAGAGTTTGGAGAACTGTGCTTGCTTTGATCTAAAATTCCCCGTAGTGCTAATCTCCTGGAGTGCTAATAACATTTATCTTAATTAACTTGGGATTATCCTTTAATCATTTGGTGTTCGGGAGTTTGGGCTCCAACTCTTCGACGATTTAGATCTGACATGTACCTCACATCACGGTCGGCTGATCGGCACTTCGACGATTTGGCTGATCGACACTTCGACGATTTCGCTGATCGACACTTCGACGATTTGGCTAATCAACACTTCGACGATTTAGATCTGACGTGTACCTGACATCATGGTTGTTGACGTGTCGACATGAGGAGGGTGACACGTGTCACCCCAAAATGGGAAGATGGTGTGGCCAAAGGTGTCTGGAATGAGTGCCACATGTCTCCTCTGATGAATTCCACGTGTCTGTGCTAGATGGATTCCACGTGGCTTTGACGTTTCGACGTTCGAGAGTTTTTGAATGATGTGTATGAATATCTCCCGAAGTGACTTTCTCTCGAAGTGATGTGGTAGTCTCTCGTCATTTTGGCATTTCAGAGGTCGGGAGCTTTTGAATGCAAAGTGTATGGAAATCTCCCGAAGTAGTACGGGCCCGAAGTGACATGTCATGAAAAGAGAGTGACACGTGTTACTCTGAAATGGGTGGATGATGTGCCCCAAGGTGCCTGAACTATGTGCCATGTGTCAGCGCTAGATGGATGCCACATGTCTCTGATGGATGAGTGCCACACGTCTGAACTGATGAGTGCTAAGTGTCTTAGACACTTCGGGCTTCAGGAGTTTCTAGATGTAAAGTGTGGAAATCTCTCGTAGTAGTACGGGTCCAAAGTGACGTGTCTCTTTGCCCCTTCGACACTTCGGGGTTTCGGTACTTTGTGGGTTCGCTCTTGATGTTAAACCTCGCGATTTCGACCCTCCGAATGCACGAAAATCGTCGATCTGACTAGCATGCTGGATCTCCACCGTTGCGATTTTAATCTGTCTGTTCCTACAATTTGAGCTCGAAATTGACAACTTTTGAATTTCTTCTTTTTCCCGTGGAAGCTTACTGTGCATACAAAGGACTTGGTGGACCTGGATGTCTCCTGCGCACATGAAAGGCTTGGTGGGGCCTACTGCATTCTCAATTAGTGGTAAACATGATGACAAGTATTTTAAACTCAAACCAGACATGCAATTATCTTTCAAGGAAAACATAAATAATTCTGCACAAAGAAACAGTCAAGCAAGTCAATGAGGAAAAAGAAGTCATAAATAAATGGGAAACTGACTTGACCAACTAGAAGAGGCAAAAAAACTTAGGAAGGTACGGAAAAGAGAGAGAGAGAGACAGGGGTGCAGACTTAGGTCTTAACAATATCCACAACATGCATTTCACACACACTTCCCTCATCAATTTCCTCAACAACATGCACCCCACTTTTACAATCATTAGTCTCTACAACTACATTCATAAGATTTTGTTTTTTCTTTCTTCTCTCGCTACTTTCTCTCATGCTTTATTTTCATCTACACCTCAATTTTCAAGGCCAAATGATAATCCTCTTTTAATGAATGCATCTTTGTAACGTCCCCCAACTTAACGAGGGAAAATTACTTGTGGAAAAACACATAAATTCGAAAATTCCTTTTGCTAATTAATTCATGTAGCTTACTAGTTACGAATTAAACACATATTCAACTAGATTATGATACCCATAATTAAATGCATCTACAACACTCTAAAATAACATAATGCAACCATAAAATCATCTACAACAACACATAAAAATCATTTTCATGCACTAGGTAAAAACAAAACCATTAAACTCATAAGAAACTCAGAACATAGATAAACATTTATCTTTTAAAATGTTTGTGCAACCAACTTCTTGGGAAGGATGTTCAACCCAACCATAGACCTGTTGTTCCAAATCTCAAAAACAAGTCAACCCCGAGCTAGGTCTAGTAATCCACAAGGGAAGTATAATGTTCCTGACTTGGCTAATCTAGGAAAATCTACTAATGTGTGTGTATGATTAATTGTTTACAACATATAAATGAGCATTCACATAATAATGGCGACAAAAGACGACAAAGATTATATTATGAAATCTCCATGGAGTACAAATGCCGAATGCGGCTGAATAAAATAAATCACTCGGCTAGATCAATGACAAAAGGATCTTAACCAGAATACAATAGAAACTAAAACAATAATACCCAATACCCGAAGAATGTTTTGGAATGCAATGGATGAGATGAAGAACTATTGCGGATATGACAGCTCATACAACCACTGCTGCAAGTTTGGAAAGTTCGCCCTGGTGGCTATACCTCTCGGAAATGCTTGGAAGTTGTCCCAAACAATGCACCCTGCTATGCCTCATAGTCCCGATGACTGTCTGGACCTCAAACTGGTGTATCTGGTCCCCAGATAGATCCCCCTAGGGGAAATGTGCTCCCTCTGCTTTGGAAAACTACGGCCTAGTGATTCCATCGTTGGAATCGACTGATGTGTGTCTCAAACTGATCGCCCAGGTCTACTGTGAAATGGGTCGGAAGGATTTCCCCGGATCTAAAATGATGATCGCTGGGGAACCTCGAATGTGTCCTCCCCAAGTGCCGCACTCCCAATGTCTGGAAAGTGCGCCCTAGATGATTCCTCTGTCAGAATATGACGAGGAACCAGGCAAAATATGCGCCTTTCCTTCCTCTCAACTGGATCGGAGGAGAATCTCTGAACTCTCCCTAAAAGGGACAAGTCGATCCACTGAACCTCCTCATAAGTTGCGCCCTCACCCTAAATGAGTGCGCCCTTGCTGCTGCAACCTGCGAAACTGATGTTGAAGATTGATGGAAGATCTGTGTGACCTCCCCGGTGACCAGGGTGTGTCTCTCAACACCGAAATCAACCACAGGTGTATTCCTCCTGGAATCCACTGAGCTACCTCTCCTAAGATGCACCTCTCTCCTCAATGACAAGTCAAAATCTACATAATGTTGAATTAGGTCGTTGAACCTTCTCTTATAGCTTCCCGAAACCCTAATTTGTTGTTGACTTCTAATTTTAGCTCGTTTGTTCTATGTTTAGCTCAAATTGGCTTAAAAGTGCTTTTATCCACTTTTAGCTCAATGTCACTTTCCGAATATAACACCTTTGACTGGACTGACCTCTAGTAACCCTGTTTACCCCTTTCTGGCCTTGGCTATAGTCAAACGAGGCAGTTTAGACCATTAAGCCTCCTCTCTGGAGCTCCTATTTGGAAAGGGATATTACAGTCCCCTCTTCCCGAAATTGCTTGTCCTCAAGCAATATTAATCCAGAGTGTTGCAACACCTGCTCGCTCTCCCAAGTAGTGTCCTCTATTGGAATCCCTCTCCATCTGATCAAACACTCTTTGATGACCCTGCTCCTCAGTTTCTGCTCCCGGAACTCTAGTACCTCCTCCAGAACCAACTCCAATTGTATCTCCTCATCCAATGGGGGAAGCTCCTTTGATGCGTTGATGAATTGTCCCATTGCCTTTTTGAGGCAAGATACGTGGAACACGTTATGAATATTTCTCCCCTCTGGAAGCTCTAGCTCATAAGCAACCTTGCCTATTCGGCGCATGATCTTGTAAGGGCCATAAAATCAGGGCTTGAGATTCTCGGCCCCACTCTTCTTCAGAGATGATTGTCTGTAAGGTTGGAGTCTCAATAAAACCAGATCCACAACCTCAAAGTTGCGCTCTATCCTGTGCCTGTCCGCACTCATCTTCTGTCGGTTATGTGCCGTCTGCAGGTTCTCTTTCAACAACTTGAGAATCTCTTGACTCTCTGTGATCCAATCCTTGGCCTTGGAAGCTTTTCTCTCCCCGAAAACCAAGTCTACCAAAGTGGGAGCATTGTATCCGTAGAATGCTAAGAAGGGTTTCATACCAATGGACATGTGGAAAGTGGTGTTGTAGCAATGCTCTCCTAAATGTAGCCACTTGACCCATGTTCTTTGTTGTCCACCTACATAATTCCTCAAATACCCTTCAACCCACTTGTCGATGATCTTGGTTTGCCCATCTGTCTGAGGGAGATAGCTGGTGTTGGGTGTCAACTCTGTCCCCACCAATCTAAACAATTCCCTCCAGAATGTCCCAATAAACCGACTGTCCATGTCACTGATGATGTTACTAGGCAACCCATGAAGTATGAAGACCTCCCTGAAGAATAACTCGGCTACCTGAATTGCGCTGTACTCTGTCGGTATGGCATAAAAGTGAGCAAACTTGGTCAATTTGTCGACCACTACATAGATATAGTCCTTACCCTGGAACTTGGGTAGGCCTGTGATGAAGTCCATCGATATACTTTCCCATTTTTTCTTTGGAATGAGAAGTGGTTGAAGTATCCTTGCTGGAAGAGTATGTCATGACTTGTTCTGTGGGCAAGTCACACACTCATTGATGTGTCTCATAACGTCCTGTTTGAGGCCCTTCCATGAGAACCTCTCCTTGATCTGTCTGTAGGTTTTGAAAAACCCTTGATGGCCTACTAGTGGTGAATCATGAATGGTTGTAAGGATCTTCTTCTTGAGCCCCGAATATGGCTCTAAGTAGACTATGTCCTTGTAGAATATGATATCGTCAATGACCCTATACCTGTCATCCTGTATCTGCCCATCCATAACCTCACAAGCGAACTTGTTCTTGGAATATTCCACTAACAAGTGGGATTTCCAATCTGCTGAAATCTCCATCAAAGAACATGACGCAGGTCTCCTTGATAGTGCATCGACCACAATGTTCTTCTTTTCCTTGATATACTCTATGTCGAATTCGAATGCCTGTACCTTCGTCACCCATTTTTGTTGGCGCTCATTGAGGTCCTTCTGCTCAAGGAAATACTTCAAGCTGTTGTGATTTGTTTTGACCACAAATTTGCTACCCACCAAATATTGTTTGAATTTGGTCAAGGCATGTCACATGATTGCCATCATTTCCTTGTTATAAATGGAGTACAACCTCTCGGGCTGACTGAGCTTCCTTCTCTCAAATACAATGGGGTGTCCTCCCTGCATCAAGACTGTCCCGATACCCTCCCCGGATGCGTAACACTCTAGTACAAATGGCAAAGTGAAGTATGGTAATTCCAACACTGGACAAGTGCCCATGACTTCCTTCATGTGATCAAATGATTTTTGTGACTCATCGGTCCAGATGAAAGCCCCATGCTTGGTAAGATCCGTCAGTGGTGCTTCAAGATGAGAAAAACCTTGGACAAACCACTTGTAATAGCTGCACAGCCCGAAGAAACTCCTCAACTCCGTCACGCTCCTGGGCGTTGGCCAATCCAGAATGGCCCTGATCTTCTCCTGGTGTACCTGTACCCCATGTGCATTGATGATGTGGTCCAAGTAAAGTAGCCCTGTCATACCAAACAAACACTTGGACTCTTTGGTGTATGGTGACTGTGCCTCCATGATGCTCAATACCTCATCCAAGTGCCTCATATGCTCCTGCCATGTCTTGTTGTAGACAAAGATGTCGTCGAAGAAAACCAAGACTGATTTCCTCAACTGATCCCTGAAGATGTGGTTTATGCAAGACTGAAATGTAGTTGGTTCGTTGGTTAGCCCAAATGGCATAACCAGGAACTTGAAATGTCCAATGTGACACCGAAATGTCGTCTTCTCTATGTTCTGCTCTCGGATGTTGATCTGATGATACCCAGAGCATAGATCAATCTTCGAGAAGAAAATTTCCCCATGCAGTTCATCCATCAACTCGTTAATGCGAGGGATAGGATACGGGTTCTTGATGGTTTTGTTTTTCAAGGCCTAGTAATCAATGCACATCCTCATGGTACCATCCTTCTTCAGAACGAAGACAACTAAAGAAGCAAATGGGCTGTTGCTAGGTCTGATGTGTCCCATCGCTAGAAATTACTTAATTGCTTTCTCTATCTCATCCTTGAACATCCTAGGATGACGATAGGGTGGGGTGATCATAGGTTTTCCCCCCTCCTCCAAATCAATGGTGTGCCCAAACCCCCTGTCAGGTGGTCTCCCTGGTGGAATTGACCCAAAAACCTGTTGATGTTGTCCCAACAAGTTCCCGATCTCTGTATGATACTGTTGTCGACCCTCTGAATCCTTCTGCGTAGGTATCAATCACTCTGCGGCATATGCTACCTCCCCATGTCTGAATATCCTCTACATCCTCTTGGCTGAAACTGTCCTGGGTGCTCCTGTTGACATGCCTCTCAAAACAACCCTCTTCCCGTCACTGTCTCTAAACCCCATCTCAAAGGTTTGGTAATTGGTGGTAATTTTTCCCAAGGTGATCATCCACTAGAATCCGAATACCACATCTATGTCAGATAGGTCAACAACACAAAATGTGTCTCTCACTGTGTAGTTGCCTAACTTTATCTCCATGTCCGAAACTCTGTCTAGACACTCCACTTTATGGCCATCTGCTACTGCAACATCAAACCCCTCAAACGCCTTTGTCTGAAGTGCCTGTCTCGATACCAATGAAGCGTCAATGAAGTTGTGGGTGGCCCCACCATCTATTAGGAAGATTTCCCGTTGTCCCTGAATAGTCCCTCTGGTCCGGAGGGTATCATACCTGGGAACACCATAAAGGGTCGCTATGATTCTTCCCTTTGTTGGTTTTCGTCTGTTATCCTTCTTAGGAGGTTGTGGAACTACTGGTGGGTGGGCCCCTGCCGGTGTCGGTGGTCTACGGGGAGGCTTCTCCTCTGCATGTGCTGACTCCTCCTCTGAGCTAGTGGATCCATTGTCATGCTCCTCCTCCTCACTGTCCACACTGTCTTTTGCCACCTCAATATAATGAATCTCTCCCTTTCCCATGCACCTGTGGTCTGAGACCCAAGGGTCTCTGCAGTGGAAGCAAAGATTTTTCCTCATAAGATCTCGCCTCTTCTCATCATCCAAATTCTCCTTTCCCTTCCATTCTCTCTGGAATGGCTTCCTGTCTCGGTCCTTCTATAGTACAAAGGGTTTGGAAAATGGTTTAGTCTTTGGCATTGAGTTTGCCAAATCTTGAGTGTGTAAGATGGCATCCTACAATGTGTGAGGAATGTATTCCTTCACCCATCCTCTCAAGGGATCTGTGAGTCCCTATGTGAATAACATGATCAACCTGGGCTCTGATATATCTGTCACTAGCACTTCTACTTGTCGAAACTCTGTGATGAATGCATCTGATGTGCCAGTTTGTCTCAATTGGGCTAGATCCCTGAAGTGGATCTCGGGATCCCTCCTGTCAAACCTGTCCATGAGTCTCTCTGTGAACTCCATGTAGGAGGTGATGTGGCTATGTCCCAACATCACCAATCCATGATGCCACCACTCATGTGCCTCACCCTCCAAGTGTAGGGTAGCGAAATTGATGGCCTCTGTCTCAGTCATTTGGTTGAGCTTGTAGCATGTGTCTATCTTTTGTACCCAAGCTCTGGCGGTGCATCTGGACGATCTGTCAAAAGAAGGTATGGTGAGTTTACCAACCTTCCAGATGAAATCAATGTTATGCTCTTGTTGCTGTTGTTGTCCTCCTCTCTGTGGCTCTCTGGGGTGGTTCCTGAGTCTAAGTCCACAATACTCGACTAGGGTCATGTTCTGATGAAAGTCACGACCCAATGCTACATACTCCCTCATGTAATCTGCAATGTCCTCTGCTTGAGTGGGCGGCCTCTGTGCTATCGGTTGTTGTGTTGCTGCTAGGGGTGCCCTCTGGAAACTAGGGAACAATGACTTGAGAATCCTACTCGAAGAGGTGTATGTGTGAGTAGGAGACTGGGGTCTACCGCCTGCCCCTGAGTTCCCCTGTGCTGCATGTGGGGCTTGTGTACCGGGGTACCCACTATAGCCAATCTACCAGCCATCTGTGCCAAGGACTGATTCATGGCATGTTGACTGACAACCAGATTGTCGAGTACTTGCATGAAGGATTCCTCTGGGTCCATGGGGGTCTTACCATTACCCTCTGGTCTCTCATATATGTCTCCTAACATCCTCTCTGCCTCATGCTTAGCCTCACGCTCTGCCCTTCTCTCTGCTTCCCTCTGTGCCTCTTCCTCTTCCTCTGAGCTAGGAGGAAAAGGGGGGAAAGCAGGTCTAGTTCTTCCCTCCTTTCTTCTGTTGTAAGTGACATATTCGTCACCTACGTGCTCGCGCCCCCCTGGGTCCTCTGTTGCACTCATCGTATTTAGTCACAGGTTGATAGGACTAAAGCCTTGATACCACTGTAATGTTCCTGACTTGGCTAGTCTAGGAAACTCTGCTAATGTGTGTGTATGATTAATTGTTTACAACATATAAATTAGCATTCAGATAATAATGGTGACAAAAGATGACAAAGCTTATATTATGAAATCTTCGTGGAGTACAAATGCTGAATGTAGATGAATAAAATAAATCACTCGGCTAGATCAATGACAAAATGATCTTAACCGGAATACAATAGAAACTAAAAAAATAATACTCGATACCTGAAGAATGTTGTAGAACGCAATGGATGAGATGAAGAACCGGTGCAGATATGATAGCTCGTACAACAAATGCTGCAAGTATGGAAAGTTCTCCTTCGTGGCTATACCTCTCGGAAATGCCTGGAAACTGTCCCAAACAATGTGGCCTACTTTGCCTCACAGTCCTGGTGACTGTCTGGACCTCAAATGGTGTATCCGGTCCTTCGATGGGGGAAATATGCCCCCTTTTCTCTGGAAAATTGTGCCCTAGTGATTCCACCGTTAGAATCGACCGATGCGTGTCTTAAATTGATCGCCCAGGGCTACTGTGAAATGGGTCAGAAGGATTACCCTGGATCTGAACTGATGATCACTCGGGAACCCCGAATGTGTCCTCCCCGAGTGTCGCACTCCCAATCTTCGGAAAGTGCACCCCAGATGATTCCTCTGTCGAAATATGATGAGGAACTAGGCAAAATATGCACCTTGCGTTCCTCTCAACTGGGTCGGAGGGGAATCTTTGAACTCTCCCTGAAAGGGACAATTAGATCCACTGAACCTCCTCAGAAGTTGCGCCCTCACCCTAAATGAGTGCGCCCTTGTTGTTGCAACCTGCGAAACTGTTGTTGAAGATCGATGGAAGCTCTATGTGACCTCCCCGGTGACTAGGGTGTGTCTCTTAACACCGAATTCATTCACTGGTGTATTCCTCCCGGAATCCACTGAGCTACCTCTCCTGAGATGCGTCTCTCTCCTCAATGACAAGTCAGAATCTACATAATGTTGAATTAGGTCGTTGAACCTTCTCTTATAGTTGCCCAGAACCTTAATTCGTTGTTGACTTCTAATTTTAGCTCGCCTGTTCTATTTTTAGCTCAAATTGTCTTAAAAGCGCTTTTAGCCACTTTTAGCTCAATGTCACTTTCTGAATATAACACCTTTGACTGAAGTGACCTCTAGTAACCCTTTTTACCCCTTTCTAGCCCTGGCTATAGTCTAACAGGGCGGTTTAGACCATTAAGCCTCCTCTATGGAGCTCCTATTGGAAAGGGACATTACAGGAAGGATGTTTTTCACAGTCCACTCACAGCTCTAAATCCACAACCCACTAGTATTCTCCTACAACTATCTCAAATTTACTCTAGCTCTATTCCTCTTGACCTGTCCAACCCAAGGAATGTACCCCTTCATTGCTCTCAGTCCCTCAAGCGTTCCATTAGTTTATCATGGTATCTATATCACTGGTAACCAATAATCTCTCTGTTGGGAACTCAAGGGAATTCATTGCCATGAAAACTACCAGGAAAAACAGTAGCAACACTTGTTGTTATAGTACAACTCACACATGAGTTCACTCTTCAATTTTTAGGTCAAGAATGCTCCAAAATTCTCCAAAATTCGCCTAGCCTTCTTGGTCTAGTTCCCATACTGCTTTTTCTTACTCTCCCCTTGTTGTTCATGCAAAAATCAATGTGTAAAAACTGTCTATTCTTTCCCATACGAATTTCCTCTATTTTCCCAAGACAATTGACTTCTCACTCTTCCAATGTTGATTGTACGACAACCTCATGCTTCCAATAACTATGGAAGTGACTTCTACACCCACCCCCTGACAGGTATTCAATGATTGGGCTCTCATACACTCAACCAGAAAATAGAAGTTACCCCCAGTGATAATAAAATTTAAAAATTTGGGTTTGGATTAATACCCACAATTAATTTCCTCCTTGGACCCTTCTTAGACACTAATAGAAATTTTTAGAAATTATCTCTTGTGGATAAATCAACCTCCATCTCTATCCATATTCCCAACAGTCGATATCACATTATATTCATTAAAATCAGAAATACAATTTGCATATTATATCGCTTGGCCATAGCCATATTCATATATACATTATGCATGAATTAAAAAGAGGATTATAGTGGAGATGTTACATCCCCCCTCCCCTACAATTGTGGCCGTCCTCGGTGCACTTTATGTCGATATACATATGAAATTTTACATCATAATACTTTTAAAAATAAAATTATGTAATTTAACAACTCCAACAATAGTTCCAACCAAAATCTTGTATTCCTCTCACTCTGTTGACCTAGGGAACACACCATTCGTTTATCAGGGTTAACCAAAGGAATGTACCATTCTTTTATCAGGCCCCCCAGCATAGGTTGGCTAGGACTTTAGGATGCGGTTCTAGAACTCTAGTTGTCTTAAATGAAGTCTTGCATTTTTTCTTTCATTTTCCTCAAAATTGACAACAAATTGTGGGTAATCCTCCCGCATAGTTTCTTCATTCTCCCATTTTGCATCTTCAGGACTGTAGTAGGTCCATTGAACATTTATCAACCCTATGTATATTTTTTGGAGCACTTCGATCTTTCGGTCCTGGATGTGTATTGGTTCCACCTGGAAATTCTCTTCATTTTCCACCTGGATCACAATCCAATCAATTGTGTGGTTAGGGTCAGACACATATTTCTTTAATAATGATACCTGAAAAACATTATGCACTCTCATGGATGCAGACAATGCTATCATGTATGCAGTTATTCCTATTTTCTCTAATATTACAAAATGCCCACAATATCTTGCTGCCAACTTTGGGAAACAATCAATCTTATCGAACTTATCTTCTCTTTCACTTTAAGAAAAACATGTTCGCCCACTTTAAAATCTCTAAAAATTATATTCTTCTATGCATAACTTTTTCTTCTTGTCCTGGGCAACCTTTAAATTCTTCCTAATCTTTACCATCTTCTCTTCCATTTCCTTTAACAATTCTAGCCCAATGATAGCTCTGTCCACTGGGTTATCCCAACTCATTGGTGTGTTATATTTCTTGCCATACAAAGCTTTAAATGAACTCATTTTTAATAAGATTTGATACCCATTATTGTAAGCAAATTCCACTAAGTGGATATAATATTCCCACTTTGATGGTTGGTCCATCACATACATTCTGAGCATGTTTTCAATTATTCTATTAGTTCTCTATGTTTTTTCCATTTGACTCTAGATGATACGATGTACTGAGATACAAATTTGTCCCAAATCCTTTGAATAAGTCTTTTAAAAAATTTGATGTAAATTTTAGATCTTTGTCTAAAACAATTTCCTTTGGCACTCCATGTAGCTTGGGAACTTCCTTCATGTAAATATTTGCAATGTTTGCTACCTCGTGTGTTGTCTTCATAGGAATAAAATGTGTTTCTTTTGTTAATTTCTCCACCACCACCATGATGGAATCATGTTGCTTCACTGTTCCAAGGAATTTTGTAATGAAATCAATTGTAACCACTTACCATTTCCACTCAGTAATGGGTAATGGTTGTAGCATCCCTGTTAGATTTGTATGTTATGTTTTTAACTTTTGACATTCTAGACACATGGCTATATAATTAGCCCCTTCTATCTTCATTCTTGTAAAAAAAATATTGGCTTATTACAACTGCAATTGTCTTCTGATATCCCGGGTGCCCAACATATGATACATTATGCATTTCCTTCAACACTATATTTTCCAGCTCTCTTGAATTAGGCATATATTTTTTCTTTGTACTTGAGGATTCCATCCTCTTTCAACTCATAATAATTAAATTTCTGTTGTAAAATTCCTTGTTGTAATATCTCTTTTATTTTTACATATTGTTGATCTAAATTTGCAACCTCTAAAATTTTGTCTTTTAAATCTGTGTTGAACATGCTAATTGTTGAAATGTGCATTTCATGAGTTCTTTTGCTGAGTACATCCACCATCTGATTTTCCTTTCTTTTGATATGCTTGTTTTCAAAGTCATATTCACTCAGAAATTTCATCCATTTAGTTTGTTTGACATTTAATATTGGTTGTCCTAATAAATGCTTCAGACCATAGTGGTTTGTTCTTAACTCAAATATTCTCCCCATAACATAATGTCTCCACATTTTTAATGCATGGTAAATCATTGTCAACTCCAAGTCATTTGTAGCACAATTCCTTTCATGTTCCTTTAGTTTTCGATACTCTTAGCATACCACACGATCCTTTTGACCGAGGAGTCCATCGAGCCCTTCTTTGCACACATCATTGCACACTACAAAATCTTCCTCTGGGTCTACAATATTTGAAAACCCTTTTATGAACCTTTGGTAATAACATACATTATTCATAAAAGATCTGACCTATGTTACATTTATTGGTGTTGGCCATCCTCTAATGGCCTCTATTTTTTCAGGATCAACTGCTATCCCCTCCGTCGAAATAATATGCCCCAAGTAGTGAATCTTATTTTTATAAAATACACACTTACTTAACTTGACATACAACTTATGTTCTCTCAAAACTTGCAACATCATTCTTAAATGTTGCTCATGTTCTTCTTTTGTCTTGGAGTATATTAGAATATCATCCAAGAAAAAAATCACAAACTTGTTCAGGTATTTCCTGAACACTCCATTCATCAATCACATAAAAACAATTGGGGCATTTGATAGCCCAAATGACACTATTGTGAATTCATAATGCCCATATCTTGTTCTAAACGCTATCTTGTTGATATCTTTTTCTTTTATCCTCACTTGATTATAATCTGATTTCAAGTCAATCTTGGAAAAGATTATTGCACCCTTCAACTGATAAAAATGATCATCAATCCTTAGCAAATAATATTTGGTCTTTATTGTGACCTTATTTAGCTGCATGAAATAAATACATAGTCTTAAGGTTCCATCTTTCTTCTTTACAAAAAGAACGGGGGCTCCCTAAGGTTACACACTTAGGCGTATATAGCCCTTCTTTAACAACTTTTCAAGTTGTATTTGCAACTCTTTCAATTCCGGTGTGTCCATTCTATAAGGTATCTTGAACATTGGGGTATCTCCTGGCACCAAATCAATAAAGAAATCAATATCTCTCTTTGGTGACAATCTTGGGATTTCCCCAAAAATATCATCAAAACATTTTAAGATTAGGTGGTCTTCAATACTTACCACTTTATCTTTGGCTGCCTCTTCCATATGGGCTACAAAAATGTGGCATCATTTTCAAAAAATCCTTTTCAACTGCATGGATGGAATTTCTCTAAAAGCCACAACTCTCAGAATGCCTTGAATATTTCCTTGTTTTCCATCTTCATCAAGACAAGTTATTATCTTGTTGTAACAGTCTAAAACAACTTGGTGTTTTTCCAACCAATCCTTGTCAATTAGACAATCATATGAACCCAATGATACGATGTTCACATCTACCTTTGTGTTGAGTCCATTCATGTCTATTGGACAATATTTAACCAACTCATTGATCTTTCTCTTAGCCCATGTGGTTAACTGAACTAACCAAGATTTATTATGCTTACTCCTTTGCAAGTGAAAATTTTCAACAATGTTAGAGTTTATGTAACTATGGATAGCTCTAGAATCAATTAAAATTGTTATGGGTTGGTTATCAATCTTACCTTCAACTTCAATCATGGGGGAATGATACTTTGCTTGCTTTTTGTCCAAGGATGCATAAATCCTTAGCATGCTTCTTCCCATGTCTTCAATTGTTTCAACCTCCTGAATGTTGTGGACGGTCCTCATTTTTTCACCTTTGTGAGGACAATCCCTATATAAGTGATTTCCCTCACATCTCCAACATTGTACAGACCGCTTCCTTAGCCTTTTCCCAAATGAGTCTGTTATCTTGTGCTCATTTTGGGTTGACTATCCTTGTTGATTTGTTTGGAAGTTGTTCTTGAAAAATGGTGGCTTAAATCATTTCTACCTTTTATCTTTCTTACCCTTCATCTTATCATTCCAAGTCTTTTGGAAAACTGGCCTTCCTCTTCTCTTTTCATAGAGATGTTTTTCTCTCCTTATGAATTCCTCCAAAGTTTTTGGGTTATCATATTGTATCTTGTCACTATAGAAAGAGGGTAACTCACTTAGAAACCTTTGTATTTCGACCTTCTCATCCTTTATGAAATCCACATACTTCAACAACTCAAAGAATCTCTTCTCATGCTTTCCAACTTGAGTTCAAATAATTCTTTCATCTTCCTCTCATAGTAATGCTCTGACAAGTATTTCTCTTGGAAATATCCTTTGAATTTCCTCCATGAGACCTTCCTTTCATCAAGGTGTTTTTCTTACTTAAGTTGACCCCACCACACGATTGTATTTCCTTGCAAGTGGTAGGTTGCAATTCTTGTTTCTACCCTGGAGGGATAATCGTGCAGCTAGAAATATTTCTTCTTTTCTAACAGGGAGGCCTCAACCTCTTCTTCCTTCCTATGCTCACAGTTGAATGTAGGTGGCTTGATTTTTCCGAGTTCACCTTGCAATATGCCTCCCTCAGGTCTTCTCCTTTGTCTCCTCACAAGGGACACACTTGGGTTGCTTCTTGGCCCTGAACTTGCATGAGCTTTCCTAGTGGATTACTCTGGGGAATGATGTCACTTACTCATGCTCCTTGACTTTCTGTCATTCCCATGCTCATCCTTTCTACTATGGGATTGGAATGATGTCACTTGTCTAGCACTAGCTGCATGCTTTGTACCAGATTTTTTATTAGCTTGCCTCTACAACATGTTCAAGCTTTGAAGTATTTCTTCTTGGGATTTCATATTTTTCTCATTATCTGCCCTATAACTATGCATTTCTCTCTATAGGATTTTCATAGTTACATGCTCTTGCCTCTCTCTTATTCCATTAGATTATGTCTCAACATTCCCATGCTGACATGTAGCCCTTTGAATTCCTCTCCATGACTATATGACCCTTGGGCATCTTCTATGGTTGTAGTTCTCATATAGGAACCAAAATACCTTTCTATACCTTTAAAGTCTGTAAGAAAATGTGCATGCAAATAAATGACAAAAATATATACATACAAAATTATGGAAAATAATACATAAGTTTGTTTGCTTTTTAATGCCACCAATCATCTTCTTTTGCATTGATTGTAACTTATGCTACCCAAATCAATTTTCTAGGTTGATAGATGGATTATCCTCTCCAATAAATTTCCAATCACTGCTTTCTTGCTCAATTTTGAGTTATGAGTAGAAATTTATGGCCATATGAATATTGTTAATTTGTCTTTTTTTATACATTCTTCATTCTAATGCAAATAATCCCATACACCAACTTCTACCACTTGTAGAAGTAAATCTGTCAGGAACCAGAGAAACTTTTGTATGAGGCATAGATAATAATTATGACAGAGAACTCATAAAAACTCTCATATTTTCATTTTGATGCTCTAGTTACGAAATACAACAATATGGAAATGACAACTTTGTCATTTTTCACCCCCTTTTCCTAAATTTAGAATTTTTAGTCAAACACCAAAATCCTCATTTGAAAATCCCAAAAATCTTCCAAAACTTGGTCTAGAATAGTGGATTTTTCCTTGTTTTAGCATCCCCATTCCAAACTCCTTTATATTTATTCAGTTCCTTCCTAGGTTATTTCCGTGTCTACTTTCTAGACTTTCTCCAAAAATTTCAGCTTGATATGGACCACTGCCAATGATCTGGACCCACATTTTTAAAAACCACTAATTTGCATTTTCTAACAAGTTCAAGTAGAAATGGACAATGGCCCTCTTTGACACTTTTGTAGGTCTCCTCACCACGGAAAAAACACAGAAGTTTCATCTCAATATGAATTAATGTGCTCATGTTATGGACAAAATAAGATTTTGGCTCCAGATTTGTGTTTTTGTTTTTGTTTTTGACACTGTGGAACAATTTTTCCTACGTGGCATCTTTGCTGACGTGGTTACTGATGTGGAATTATGGGTCCACACGCAACCCTGAGGTGATTCCATGTCACCCTCATGGGTTGCCTGGCCTACCTCGTTATCCATCTCTCTCTCTTTCCCTCTTTCTCTTACACTAACCTTAAACATTAATAAAATATTAATATTTTATGGTCCCCACCTGCTTAGTTGGCACACATCTGACCCCAGATGGGACAAGGGTCCCACCTTGAATTTCAAATCCCATGTGGAATCCTTTCATTGGTCGTAGGGATGGGTGGGTCCCATCCCATACCTTTTCCTTGGTGCGTGTGAAATTGCACATCTCCCAGATTTGACGGTGGAGATCGAGCGAGATCAACGATTGAAAGGTCATGTCGCATCTCAAAAGTGCCCTAGGTTTAACAAAACTTTGGATCAAGAAATTCCAAACTGCGTTCCACATGGCATGATCTCTATGGTATCGCATAGTATAAAGTCTCAGACCAAAACCGCCTCACTACCCATGTGACCGTGATTTATGGTATTGCTCTACCATCGCCCCATGCGACTCCCACGTCACCTGCCATTGTGCCACCAAATGTCTATGTGGCCCTACCACCATGGCATTCCACGTCATTGCTGACATGTCACTTCTTCCATGTTACTTCCATGTGGCCTCCTCGTCATGTTGATGTCATGTACAATAAAATACTCAAAATTTCCCAAATTTCGAATTTTTTTCCAGTTTTCCAAAAATACATAATTCCAAAATTTTCCATGAGGCCCTAAATTAAGCTTGAAAATGGCCAATTTAGGCATGGTTCATATTGACTCGACCACTGCACCCAAACTTTGACACTCTTATGTTGAATTTTCAACCAATTTTGCTGCAAAAATTGGGGCTTTTGCCCAATTTCGCCCAATTCTTCGTGGCTACACTATAATTTCTAGAATTTGACCAATTACAAACCCAACACATGCATATTTAGAGATTAAAATTGGGGATTTTAACCCCTAAACTTGAATTCACCGAAATTACAAGCAATCTCCTCACACTTTTGCTTGGAAAAAATATTACAACCACGTTGTTAACATTCTCTGAGCTTTAACTTTGCAATTTTTGAACTTTTGCATGTTGAGTTTGACCCATACAGGCTCAATGTTTGAACCTATAGCTCTAATACCATTCTGTAACATCCCCCAACTTAACCAAGGAACAACACTTGCGGAAAAACACATAAATTCGGAAATTTATTTTGCTAATTAATCCTTGTAGCTTACCAACTACGAATTAAACACATATTTAACTAGATTCTGATACCCATAACTAAATGCATCTACAACATTCTAAAATAGCATAATGCAACCGTAAAATCATCTACAACAACACATAAAAATCATTCTCATGCACAGGGTAAACACACAACCATTAAACTCATAAGAGACTTAGAACATAGATAAACACTTATCTTTTAAAACATTTGTGAAACCAACTGCTTGGGAAGGACATTCCATTCAATCATAGAACTGTTGTTCCAGATATCAACAACAAGTCACCCCTGAGTCGGGGATAATAATCCACAAGGGAAGGGTGTCTCTCACGGTCCACTCACAACTCTAAATCCACAACCCACTGGTATTCTCCAACAACTATCTTGAATTTACTCCAGTTCTCTTCCTCTTGACCTGCCCAACCTAAGGAACGTACCCCTTCACTTCTCTTAGTCCCTTAGATGTCCCATTCATTTATCAGGGTCTCTCTGGCACAAGTAACTAGGAACCTCTCTACTGGGAACTCAAGGGAACTCACTACCAGGAAAAACAACAACATTTGTTGTGTTCACTCTTCAATCCTAACAACCTAACTCTTCAACATTCAGCTCCAGAATGCTCCAAAATTCGCCCAACCTTCCTGGTCTATCTCACATGCTCTTTTTCCTTTCTCTCACCTTGTTGATCATGCAAAATTCAATGTGTTTTCCCCATACAAATTTCCTCTATTTTCCCAAGATAGTTGACTTCTCACTCTACCCAATGTTGATTGTACTACAACCCCATGCTTCCAATAACTATGGAAGTGACTTCTACACTCACCCACCCCCTGATAGGTATTCAATGATTGGGCTCTCATACACTCAACTAGAAAATATAAGTTATTCCCAATGATAATACAATTTATAAATATGGTTTTGGATTAATACCCACAATTAATTTCCTCCTTGGACACCTCTTAGACACTTCTAGAAATTTTTAGACATTCCCTCTCTTGTGGATAAATCGACTCTCATCTCTGTCCATATTACCAGCATCAACTATCACGTTATATTTATTAAAATCAGAAATACAATTCGCATATTACATCGCTTGACCATAGTCATATTCATATCTACATTATGCATAAATTAAATGAGGATTATAGTGAAGATGTTACAATTTTCTCCACAAATATCTTCCTTTTAATAGACAGCTTTAATCTATTCACAAATTGCATGATGTGTTCTTCACTATCTTGTACAAAAGCAGTTCTCATGGCCACGTTACAAAATTCTTTAAAATACTCTACACATTTGTTCTTCTACTTCAATTTCTCTAATCTTCTCTTCATTTTTAAAGTATAGTAAGAATATACAAACTTACCACTCAATTTAGCGACCATCTTCTTCCAATTTTGAATCTTGTGTTTATTTCTCCATTTTCGATCCCTCTTCAGCCACTGTCACCAATCATATGCAAGGCTCTTGAATCTCCCACAGGAAATTTTCACTATGTGGTGGTCTTTAATCTCATTGCACTCAAAATATTGTTGCGTTCCTTTTATCCACTCCATTTGCATTTCTAGATTTGTAGTCTCAAAATTTTTTGCATCTCCATCTCCATTTGCTCCTACTCCATGATCTCCAAATATTTCACATCACTATCATCTTTGTTATATATATCTTTTGGAAATCTTCTTCACTGATCCAATTATATGGCTTTCAACCTTTTCATCATCTTCTGCAACATTGCTACAATTTCTTTTCTTCTAGTGCTTTTGTCTTCTTCAATACATCATTCTCCACAACCTCAACCCAATGATCTTTAATCTTGGAGTTGTATCTCATCTTATGCTATCTACCAAACCTACCACTGGAGGCATGCTTCACTCACTCGTTCAAATAACTCTACCCAACATCACACCCTCGCTGGAGTCATATACACCTCTTCTATTTTGTTGTAATTGTTGTCTCATAGAATTCCCCCTCTTGGTAAAATTTCTACCCACCTCTCTTTTTCATTGGAATTGTCTCGATCCCTTAATATTCTACTTGTTCTAACACCACTTGATACAACGAGGTAGCAATCCCTTGTAATATCACACAAACACTAAAATTTCTCCACAATTGCTATAAAAAAAATTAATTCCAATGTTAACTGGATAACCACCACAATCCACCATTCAATTCATAACCAACATCAATACACCAAAATAATTATAAACCATTCAATGGAAATAAGCTCACAATTTTACAATTCAATCGAAAACAAGCAGAAATACCACAACAAAAAATTTGCATTTTTTTATTAAATATATTAACCAAGCTCTTGGACCTCTATTACATTCACAAAGCTTATGCATAAGGCTCTAGAATCCATAGCCATCCACACTACAAGAACCAAATTGTATTTATGTTTGTGCTCCTTGGATTTTGGCCTTACATTTGCCCTCACTTTTCAATTCCATGTAAAATGCTTCATATTCCAAGATTGACAAAAAATTACTAAGGAAAGAAGTATTACATTCCATTACAATTTTTTTTAATAACAAAACATAATTAGAACTAGAAAAATATAAGAAAATGTGTAGGAAAAATACCATGCTAGGGATGCTCTTGCATCAACTCTACGATTAGGGGTGGGAGAGATGTGTCACACACATAAACTAAAATAGAAAAAAATCACATCCAACCTCTAATGTTAAAAACAAGAAAAAATAGTCATCTTGAGAATATAAAGATAAACTAGCATAGTCATCTTAACCTTGGATCTTTTGAGCATCGATATGTTTTCACATGGGTTATTTTGACCCCTCTCGATGCTTAATAAATCTGGGGTTTAAATGGATCTATGCTAATTAGGGGTTGGAATGTTGTTAGTTTGTTCCATTGAATTGCATGAACTTAAACTTATTAAGGGGGGTTTCTTTTCTTTAATGAGTTGTTTTCCAAGCATTATATCTTTTGACCCCTACTAAATGGTACCTTGACTTTGGAACGAATTGGTTTGTTGTATAACTAATTTAGTTACTTGATTAATTACATGTTACTTGAATAATTCACAAATCCATATAATGTGTGAATTGTCGGATCTTATATGTCATGTTTCTTAGTAATTTCCCTCATTCTAGGAATTCTTTAAATGACCTTTAATCATTTCTTTTAGTCAATCTAATGAGTTGAAGAATGCATAGCTGAGTCAAATGGAAGCTAATGGGCACATTGAGAAACTAGCTACTAAAATCAATTTTACCAAAATAAAAGCTCATATGTGGCTCTGAAATAATTTCAACTTTTAAAGATGCAAGCAAGTGTTTATAATTCAACACAGTAATCAAATGATGAGGTCGTCTAGTCATGAAGACTAAATGTTGGGATGCCATGCAATGAGCATGAAAAAAAACATACCAAAGAGTTTGGTCAACTTCCATTCTAAAAATAGAACAGTGCAGGCACACTTACAAGTATAACTAATCTACACTTTTATAGGATTATGTAATATGTACTTTCTTCAAGTTGGTCAACATCAACCCCTTGAGTACCATATAGGTCTTTTCTAGACTAGTGTGTATTTTATGTGCATCCATGATTTATATCAATTAGGCTATGGAATTCATATTGAAAAAACTATTTTTTAAGTTTACCTATGTCTTCTCCTTTGGCACATGATGTGACATGTTGAGAAACTACTCCAATGTATTTGAAGATTGTGTTTCTCTTGATTTATATTATCATAAATAAGTATATGTATTTATTAATACTTTATTTATTGTATCTAGAGCAAGGAGGTGCATTTTACAACATGTGGTAGGAGAGATGTGTCACTAATGTGCATAAACTAAAATGATTTTTTTAGGTGTCTGATCTTTAATGTAAAAAAAAATAGTCAACCTGAAAAAAACATAAATTAACATATATCCATCTTAACCTTGTTGATCTTGAGCGTCAACATGGTTTTACATGGGTTATTTTGATCCCTCTCGATGCTTAATAGCATTGGAGTTAAGATGGATCCGTGCTAGTTAGTTGTTGGACTATTGTGAGTTTGTTATATTGAATGAAATCACTTTAAACTTATATAATGTGCTTGTTTCCTTTAGAGGGTTGTTTTTCAAGCATCTTCCTCTTTTAACCTCAACTAGATGGTACCCCAACTTTGGATCCACCAAGGTGATGAGATACCACTTTCCCATAATTGATCCATCGATGTTTCAATATTAGGTATATGATTTCTATTTTGTCAATGATTTTATTTAGAGTTGGAATGCATATTTAGATTGCATTGAAGGCGAGCCCAGTACCCATCAGTTTATATGTCACAATGAATAATTTTAAAGAGGTCAAATGGGCGTAAAATCAAGACAATATCGTTTTAACTCATAAAACGGGACCAACATGCACAAGAAATTGAGGTCTTGATTAACTTCAGTCAATAAGTTGTAGTGAAGGTGAATAGGAGGAAGAATTGGTAAGGAGAATGTAGAGGTCTGATATGGACATCAGGTCTTCCAACAGCCTAAGGAGGAAAAACTTCAAACACAAGATCCTATTTGAATTCAAAGTTTCAGGAAACTGAAGAACACTATAACAACACGATAATCAAACATCCATCACAATACAACTATAACAATCCATGTGAATCCTTGAATCATGGAAACTTCAGTATCAGAGGCAAATAGTGGGGGGCCTGCGCCAGAAAACCACATTCTTGGCCCCCCCCCTGGTTAAAGGCAGAAGGTCAGGGGGGTTCCGATATGGAACGTAGACCGTAGATTTGAGCATGCATATCTTAGCCACTGAGATCTGCACGATCCCTAGCACAATGCACCAAGGCTGCCCAACCATAAAAAAACTTAGAATAAGAGCCGAAAGTGGGTCGCTCTACGACCCTTTCCTGCATTTTTCACCAAGGGGTTATTTCCTAAGGGAAAAACACCATTTCTATAAAAAATATGTGCTAACATTAGGCTCCATGGGGGATAGAGGACTCCCTGTGAGACTCTAAGAACTTCAGTAGATGCAATGCCTTATCTTAGGGCTATGGGGTCAGTCATTACAACAAAAGAATAATGATATTTACAATGGCATGAAAAAGCCACTCATGGCTCAAACAAAGAACCTTTTGAGAAAATGCCCATTTACAGGGCCACCAAAAACTTCAACATCCTCCAAATTCTATAACCTGTAAGTATTATTTGGAAATGTCTCAGAGATTTTGAAGGGCCCAATCCACAAGGCTTCAAATTTACCATGCTTGACTTTGTCTTGTTTGGGTGCATCCCATTTGAGTACTAGATCTCCCAGCAGGAAATCCTCTTTCCTTACCTTCTCGTCCAAGGCCTTCTTGATCCTCTGTTGATGCTGATGTGCTTTGTCCAGTAACTACTCTCTATCCTGCTACACCTCTACCAGTTGCTGTATCCTTCTGATCATATCATCAGGTTCTCCTTGGTAGCCCTGGAAGAATTTTTTCACAGGTAAGGAAAGATGAGAATGAAAAATGGCCTCAACTCCATACACAAGTTGAAAATGAGAAACACCAAGAGATCTCTTTGTTGTCACTATATCAGCCCACAGAGCAAATTTGAGCTTTGAATCCCATGCTTTCTTGTTGTCCTCTAGCAGTCTTTTGATGATCTTTATAAGGCTCTTGTTAGAGGACTCTCCCAGTCCATTCCATTGGGGGTAGTAAGGAGTTGAGTGAATCAATGAAATTCCAAACTGTTCACAGAAATGGATCAAAGGTTCGGCCTTGAAGGATGTAACGTTATCAGTGACAATTCTTTTTAGACAACCAAACCTTGCTATAATATCCTCAAGAAAACCAATTATTACCTTGTGGGAATAGCTTCTATCCACTTGGTAAAGTAATTTGTGGCAGTCAAGATCCACTTGTGCTGACCACTTGAAGCAGGATGAATTTCCCCAATGAAATCTAGGCTCCACTGCTGAAAGGGTCCTGAAGCTACCAAGTGATTTAATGGCAAAGACTTGAGCTGCTGCTTTCCATAGAACTTCTGACACTTGACACAAGCTCTGATCTTTGCACAAACATCGGTGAATAGACTAGGCCAAAAATATCCAGCCCTGATAATCTTGTAGGCTGTGGTTCTCCAGAAGTGATGCCCCCCACATAAACTGTCATGAAAATCAAACATAATCTTTTGGGCCTCCTGTGGGTCTAGACACCTCAAAAGCACTCCCAGAGGGTCTTTCCAGTACAAGACTTGGTCAATGAGGTAGTATTTAATTGATTTGATCTTTAAATCTCTTACCTTGTTCTTCTCCATACCATCAGGGGGCTGCAAATTTTGCAGAAAATATATAATGTCCTTGTACCAAGCACATCCTTCCAATGGAGGGTTGTCTTGAGGATCTTTATCATACAACTCAACCTGCTGATTCTCTGAGCAAGTGTTGATGAAATTAACCCCCAAATCTTTGTAATTAGATTCAGCCAAGAACCTGGCTAATCCTTGGCCTTTTACCAATTTTGTGGGCTTTATTTCCAGATCAAATTCAATGATTTTGGCAATCCACTTGCTCCTTCTTCCGTCCATGTCACGATGAATGAGAATCTCCTTCACAGAGGCCGAAGGGACACATGCAATGACTTTTGAATTCAGAACATAGACCCTGAAATCCTTGAGGGCTTTTACCAAAGCATAGGTCTATTTTTCTATGATGTCATATTTTACTTCAACATCTTTCAATGTCCTGCTGAAAAGGGAAATGGGCTGCTCTAACCCTTCAGTGTTCTTCTGCAATAAAACAACTGCTAATGTGTCAAAATAAGCAAAGGAAAAAAATAGAAAATCTTTGGAGTAGTCAAGACTAATGAACACAGGTGCTTCAATCAAGGCTTTCTTGATCTGGTTGAAAGAATCTCTGGACTCAACAGTCCATTTCACTTAATTCCCATTTCTAAGCATGGTTGTCATGTATTTAACCATTTTAGGAAAATTAGAAATAAACCTTCTTAGAAAATTAATTTTCCCCAAGAAAGACTGAACTTCTTTCTTGGATATTGGGGGTGACAAGGTTTGGATGGTTGCCACCCTGCTGGGATGAATCCTTACCCCCTCGGCTGATACTATGTGCCTTAGTAACTTTCCCTCCTTCATGGAAAATAATGAATTTTTAGGATTTAAGGAGAGACCAAATTTTCTGCATTTTAGGAAGACCTTTCTCAGATGGTAACAATGCTCTTTATCAGACCTAGAGAAAACTGTAATGTTATCCAGATAGACGACTACAAATTCTTTTTCTCCAATGAAGGAAATGTCCATAGCTCGTTGGAAGGTTTTCCTTGCATTCATCAATCCAAAGGGCATCTTAGCGTACATGAATGTACCCCAAGGAGTAGTGAATGCTGTCTTTTCTCTATCTTCAAGCAAGACAGAGATCTGATTGTAGTAAGAAAATCCATCAATTATGGACATCCTAGATACACTTGTCACCCTCTATAATATGTGCTCCATCTTTGGCAGGGAGTAATTATCCTTCTTAGAGCTTTTGTTTAGGTTCCAAAAATCAACAAAAATTATGATTTCTCCATTCTTCTTTCTCACTGGAACCAAGTTGGCCACCCACTCAGAATACCTCAAAGGAATGATAATTTTGGCATCCAAAAGATTTTTCACGTCTTTCTCCATCATAGGTAGCAGCATAGGATTTATTTGTCTCAATTTCTTCCTAAATGGTTTGGCCTCTTCCTTCAATGGGATTCTATGCTCAATGATGTTTGTATCGTATGTTCTGAGATATTCATATGTCCAGGCAAACACATCCGAAAATTCTTTTAACAGTTCTTCATATTCAACCCTTTGTTCTCTTGACAAGCTGCTTGAAAACTTGACAAATTTTGGATCCTTCTCTCTACCAATATTTCATTTAGTTACGTCAGCATCATCAGCTGATCCTTTAACTTTCACTGCCACATCATTTCTGTCAAATAGTCTTTTCAAAGGAACTAGTCCCTTTGGAATATGATTGGTAGGCAACTGAACAATATGATGATTGTCAATTTTGTTTAGGAAAACATCACCATGAGGATTACTTTCAGAATCATGATCTTGGTCAATGTGTAATGCAGAAAACTCGCCAACGGTCTCAAGGAATATTTTGAGCTCTAAATCGTCCTCAAACACTTTCCAATGCTTGACATTGTCAGGTATAGAGGGTCTATATTTTACTTCTACATCATACT
This sequence comes from Picea mariana, assembly GCA_032191745.1. Lineage (NCBI taxonomy): Eukaryota > Viridiplantae > Streptophyta > Pinopsida > Pinales > Pinaceae > Picea > Picea mariana. The sequence goes on along the minus strand of JASDQU010100648.1, from coordinate 311,257 downwards.
TGATTTTCGGTGGCAAAGAGATTCTGAAATTACTTGCTGAAACAACCAAAGAATCAACCGTGGTATTCTCTTCTCTTGGAATAAATGAAATGTTGAAAGCTAAGAAAAAACTGTCAACTAAGTCCCACACTTCATTTCTGTAACTTCTTAGCCTAGGGTGCTTAGCTTGATAAATAATTCTGATCTGATGGACAATTAATCCAACATCCCCAAACACTGAAATCTCTTCAATCCCCATGTATTTTGCATCCCTCAATCCCAAAACAAGAGCTTCATACTCTGCCACATTATTGGTAGTTTCAAATTCTAACTTGTAGGACAAATCTTTAGTCTCTTGAGTAGGTGAAACAAAGACCACTCCAACACCAACACCTTCCCTAGAAGAGGCTTTGTCAAAGAACATCTTCCAAACATAAGTGATTGGAGGAGAGTCTTCACAAAAAGTAATGGATTGCTTTTTGATTTTAAGAGGAGGATTGGGAGTATCAGTGAGCTGCAAAAAACTGGATCCCAAATCAGTATCAAGTGAAAATATAGGATGATTGGTGGGGTTTGCTTCATCAGTAATAATGTAGGCCAACTGAGCTTCCCTGTACAATCTTCTATGCTTCCCCCCAAACACGGGAATGGTAGCATATGTGAGGTCCATCTGCAAGTTTTCCCCAAGTCTTTTTATCCAAGATCTTGACAAGAGCATGCCAAACTTGGGGAGAACATCAACCACCACAATATCCATGACCACACTTTTCATGGGCAACTGAAACAAGGTCACAACTAGATCTTTGATGACCCCAAGACATTTCACTTTCCTAAAGTCAAAAGAATATAAGTCATGGTAAGTCTTTGTGATTTCTAATCCAAGTTCATCCATGACAGTCTTGGGCATGAGATTATGACATGCCCCTAAGTCCATCAAACAGTTATGCAACACCTTATCATGTATGTTTAGAGATGTATATAAGGGAGGGGATGAATCATCTCTATCTTCTACCAAAGTACCTAAGATGACTATTGGCTTTTCATCTTGGAGGTTGACTGAGTTTGTGGAATGAGATGAAGGCTCGGGCTGCAACAGTTTAGAGAAGCACCTTTTGAAGTCTTCATGTTTGACAAACTCTGAAAGAGGTACAGGGATCCTAACATTTTGAATTTCATGCTCAAAATTAAAAGAGGAGGGGGGATTTAGAATCTCTTTTACTTCTGGGACAGGGCTTTTGACCACTGGTGGGGGTTTCTGTGCCTCCTTATCTTTGTTGCTGTCTGTTACATCTTTAACAGGATTCTCTGCTCTAGCAGGCTAATAAAGAATTTCAGATTTCCCCTCTTTCTTTTTGGACCCGAGGTTATACTTATTTGGACTACTATTGGTCTTCTACCCCTTACTTAGCTCATCTAATTGGCCGTCCATGAGAGACTCCTCGTATGCATATTTAGTTAAATGGGGAAATGAGGAGGTGTCTGCAAGACAATGGATTTCAGGATCAATCTCCTCTTCCTCTCCTTCTTCATCAGTAACAAGGTTATTTTGGAGAAGGGTTTGAATCCTCTGATCATCCGCATCCATGTTTCTTCGATCTCTTTGGATAATCTGGGGGGTGTTATTTGGTCTTCTGAAGTTACCCCTATTTTTAGCATTAGGGAGATTCATGTAGACTTTCTCTTCTTCCAATTCCAACCTTTCCATTCTAGCATAAAGTGATTTTAGTAACTTGGTTACTTCATCCATTTGAGGGGGGGCAACAGAGGAATCAGAGGTTGAAGCTTCAGACCTCCCCTTTCCTCTGTCTCTATCAGCCTTCTAAGCTTATCAACTGCCAATATATTGGACTCCACCTCCAGGGCTACATCTTGCATATGAGCCAAGAAAGTAGCTCTTCTTTCTCTTAACAAGAGGCAAAAATCAGAGTCAAAAGCACTAGAATAAGTAATTTTGGCAGAGGTTTCTGTAGGTTTCATCTCAGCAGGAATCTTATTCTACATTTTATCAAACCTCTTTGAAAAGTCAGAAACGGATTCCCCCGCTTCTTTCTTCTGTGAGCCAAATTCAGTAATATAGTAAAGGAAATCTTTTTTATCCCCCCAATGTCTTAAGAATGCATCATCTAGGGCTTCAATCTCATCAATAGAACGAGGAGATAAGGCCCTAAACCATTTCCTATCCTCTCCATCAAGGCTGTGAACAAAAATCCTCATCCATACATCCTCATCCACAATGACATAATTCTCTGCATAACTATAAAAGGCTGCAAGGTGCTCCTCTGTACTTATGTCTCCCTCACCCATGAACTTGGGAAGCTACTTAAGGTAGCCACCAATTGGGAGAGCATTAAAAGGTTGAAGCAGGACAAGAGGGGCATATCTAGCAACCACTATGGCATCCATTCTGTTTCTAGGTGGATTAACACCTGCCATTGGGATGTAAACTAGAGGAGAACCATGAGAAGATGGAGTTTGAACATGTGAGATTGGGACTGTGTTCTTGAGAGAAATGGGGAACAACTGAGGATTTGGAGAATATGCTATAGGGCTCGAGGGAACAGAGGTTTCCCCTTCTGTAAATGCAACAACTCTAACAGGGGGAGGAGTGGTAAAGCCTGGAGTGGGAAAATATTCCAAGGTCCTGGGTTTAAACCATGGTACAACTTCAGGTGAAATAGGGGTGTCAAAGCTTTATCCTTCCAAACCGAGACCGGGAGGGGAGAAAAAAACAGGAAAACTCCCAAAATTTAAATTTTTGGAAACTCCAACAGATGGTATAATAGGAGAATGAGAAGCATATGCTTGAGTTTTTAAAGAAGGATTATGAAAATGACCAGAAATACCTCGTACAACAGCTGAAGGGCCTTCTTGAGGGGTCCTTCTCTTTCTGATAATTTTCTCTGGGTCAACTTCAGGTGTTGCTAGAGGAAGTTTTGGAGTAGACCTCGTGTGTTTGCCTTTGGAAGCCACAATCGAAACAGTGGAGTCGCCAGGTGAAAGTTGCAATATTTGATGTACTGAGTTCTAATGCACCTTCAGAACCAGTAAGCTTTGTCGTTCAACCCAGGGAAAAGTCTTCAATCTGTTCCCTGGAAACAACACCACGAATGTTAGCACTAGAAGTCACCTTCATATTGTGTTGAAGGTGAGCCCAATACCCCTAAGTTTATATGTCACAATGAATAATTTTAAAGAGTTCAAATGGGCGTAGACTCAAGACAATATCGTTTTAACTCGAAAAAATGGACCAACATGCACAAGCAATTGAGGTCTTGATCAAATTTGGTCATTAAGTTGTAGTGAAGGTGAATAGGAGGAAGAACTGTTAAGGAGAATGTAGAGGTATGATATGGACATCAGGTCTTCCAGCAACTTAAGGAGGAAAAACTTCAAACACAAGATCCTCTTTGAATTCAAAGTTTCAGGAAATCGAAGAACACTATAACAACACGGTAATCAAACATCCATCACAATACAACTATAAAAATCCATGTGAATCCTTCAATCATGGACACTTCAGTATCAGAGGCAAATAAGACGAAGAAGAAAGCTGACTTACATTAAAAAAAGTCTCAAATCAAGTTACATAACCAACGAACCAAAGCTTTATCAAAACTTTACAATCCGGGAGCCTAGCTCAACCATCGACCATAACAAAATATGAAAAATGCCTAGATATACTCAGGAGCGAATACCATCGCCAGATGTGCGATCAAGTCAATGCATTCAAGGCTTGATGTCTGCATGTTCTCTGGCAGACTGTGCATGCAGCTTCTAGTTAGATGCGAGCTTCTGTCAGACACAACGTGCTTCAGTAGGGACCTGACTCGCTGACAGTCCTGTCTCCTTAACTGTAACTTATGAGCCTTCCATTTATGGGGGGGAGATGATGTTTCAACCACCTCCCTTGCTTTCATTAACTGTCTTCATCGGGATTAGGACAAGCATGAGTCAACTCTACACCTGGAAAACGTGCCAGCTTCACCCTCCTCTTTTGCCACATGTGCTTTGTCGGGCCCTTGCAGAGAGAACTGGTAGGCAGACGTGGAGGAAGACGATGGCGAGTGGACAAGGTTATTGGTGCAGACTCGCATGCTACAACGAATGATCAACGACGATGTGGAATGATGTGGCAACATAATGATGACTGGGAGGCATAGGTGCCAGTATGCAGGAAGCTAAGGTGTAAAGGCACAGGGGTGATGTGATGAAGGGAGAGGATGTGGAAGTAGATGGGAGTGATAGGTCAAGGGTAAATGACTAATGGTGGAGGGGACATGGAGTGGGAGTGGAAGACAAATGTCGGGAGACAAGAGGCGAGATGTGACAGTGGGAAGGGGACATGCGCGTGAGTGATGTGAGTGGAGGATAGGTCGTATCCGGAGCAATGGTGGTAATGGGAGGTGGTAAGGAGGTTATCTTGGAGGGGGGGGGGTGG
>JASDQU010100648.1:290236-306733 GCA_032191745.1 Picea mariana | reverse complement strand
TGGAACGCAGACTGTAAATCTGAGCGCACAGATCTCAGCCACTGAGATCTGCATGATCCCTAGCACAATGCGCCAAGGCTTCCCAGCCATAAAAAAACTTAGAATAAGAGCCAAAAGTGGGTCGCGCTACGACCCTTTCTTGCATTTTTCACCAAGGGGTTATTTTCTAAGGGAAAAACACCCTTTCTATCAAAAATATGTGCTAACAGAAATTATTATGGTTAAAGATTGATATGTTCTTTAGAGAGATATTAGAAAAAATGACGTGTTGTTCACATGGAAGAAGTGGTGTTTACATTAACTCTTAAGGAAGATAATTTTAAAAATATTTTTGGGGAAATCTAAAAAAGTACAAATATATTTGGAATTTTTGGGTTTTCACAAAATCTTTAAATTTTGTGACTACAAATATATCTAGAATTTTTGTGTTTTCACAAAATCTTTAAATTTTGTGAGGTTATAGGAAAATTTTGGGGGGCTCATATTCTTTTTTTAAATATGTAAATTGATGTCTTATACAAGTGGGGAGTGCGGCTATATCAGGGCACATTGTATCAATATTCTTGTATTGGGATTTGTGAGGTTTTTGGGATTTGTTTTTGCTAGTGTGTCCATTACATGCATGATTAGCCTGTGGTTTAAGAAATTGTGACCCCGGGGCATCTAACCGTCAAAATCACCCAGGGATTGCACCCGAATTGGGAACACCAACCCTTAACATGGATGGATTTTTTTGGCGTCTCCTCCCGACTATCGCAAGTTTCGAACCTTGGCCTCCTTACAAAACAAAACCCTCAAAGTCTAATCATAGTAGTGAGTTTTGACGAGGTTTTTAGGCTATTGATGTTATCTTGTATTGGGATTTCCGAAGATTTTTTGGGGTCTCAAAAATTTTAAAGATTATTATAATTGTTTTATTTATTTATTTAATTTTTGTGGGAAAGAAGGTGGAGAGTGTAGGAAGGGTGAATTGGCATGGGGGAGTGAATCAATATTGAACAATTTTTACCATTTTTAATCAAAACATGCAATCATCAAGTTTATCAATTAATTATCACTTATGATTGCATTCAATATATCATAAACATATGACCATAAACAATGCATCACATCATATCCACAGATACACAATACACCAGATTTTTACGTGGAAACCCAAATGGGAGAAAACCACATAATGCTTTCTTATATATCAAAGTATTACATTCATAGGAAGCACCAACTTCCAAATTCTCTAGCACCAATTGGAAGGAGCCCCCCCCCTATCTATAGGCTCCAACCTGAAGGAAACTACAACTCCCTAAATTCTCTAACTCTAACTGGAAGGAGGCTCCAGGCCCCTGATTTACATGTTCCAACATGAAGGAAGCTCCAACTCCTTGTATTCTCTAGCTCCATCTAAAAGGAGGATATGGCCCCATGAGTTATAGGCTCCAACCGAAAGGAAGCTCCAACTCCTTATATTCTCCAGCTCCAACCGGAAGGAGGCTACAACCACCTTTCCTTTCCCCTTCCTTCCTCCCTGAAATGTAAGTGTAAACTCAACCTATCACCAACTCTATCACTGGTAATCAACCTGTCATCCAACCTGTTACTGTCACTATCACTGATATTGATATCTCATCATCAACATCATAATCAATTATAACTAGATCCACTCACATAGATCATATACCAAGACCATCATCAAGATGTGCATCAAACCATATGTTAATTCATGTGTGCCATATCATCCATGTAGCAAGAATATGTCATATCCATAAACTATGTGCCAAGATATGCCTCAAACATGTGCCATAACATCCATCAACCATGTACTAAAGCATGTACCATAACATCCATCAACCATGTACCAAGATGTGCCTCAAACATGTAAACACATACCAAATTACATCTCAAACTATGTGCCCAATATCCAAGATGCTCCTTAAACCATATGCCAAAAGCATGCCTTAAGCATGTGCCAAACCATCCAAGATATGCCTTAAGCATATACCATAACCATAAAAATTGAACACATAGAAAGCATACCTTTAGTCATGTAAAAACCTAGTGTATGTGATCATAGACTTTCATACCTTCATTAGCTTCTTCAACAAAATTATATCCTCTTCATTTGACTTTACTTCAGTCTCATGGGACTAGTTTTTGGATTAGTCACAAGCCCTAACTTTCAACAAGAATAAATTTGTACCTATAATGAATAAAGATCTAAAACTTGTACCCAATCTTTTTCAATATATTCTCTGGAATTCCTCCAAGTTTCACTCCTTGAATCGTCCTTGAAAAGGAGTTATAGAAAAAATGGTAGACCTTGCTGAATTTTGTCCTATTCCGGAGAGAGAACTTGTAGAGCATGCCACACTTTGATATTTGATATTTGGTTTTGAAATTCACACACAACATGCTATGGACTGTACTCTTTCCAATTCAATTGGTCTCACAGAAGTTTGATCCTCTATGAATAAGTTATGACTGTTTTTCTTAGAACACTTGTTTGAGACTAGTTTGAGGACTAGTAAACAATCCTATCTTCCACATAGTGCATCTCCAAAAATATAATGATCCAGAAGCTGAATGTCTTACCACAAGTACCTTTATATGTATTCTCAACATCCTCCAAGTTTCACTATTTGAATCATTCTACAAAAACATTTATAATAAAAATGGTAAGATAACTTTTAAATAACATACCTTAGAACACATCATCACAAGACTTCATTCTCCCTTGGAATTTCACCCTTTTTCACTTTATATTCCCTCTGAAATTCGCCTCATATCTCCTTGGTTACCTCAGATAAAAATCACTTGATTTAATGTTACAAATGAATGCTTAGGTGCCTTATATATAATAGATCCGACACCCTCTTTTTAGGGATGACTTGACCTGAATAAAATTCAAAATAATTTTTAATGATTATCCCATTGGGGCAGAATTTACCAGCAATATCCTTAATATTTATTTTAATATTCATTGCAATGCGGTCGACTTGTAACTTCTAGTTTGCAACACCTTTTAGTGGATGACTTGTAACTTTTTGTCCTTAGATCTGGGGCTTCTTCATTTGTTTTCAGGGCTTCATATTTAAGAGTGCAAATCTCCTCAATATTAGGAACCACGTGACGTACCACCTACCGTTGGAAACGACATGACAAAGACTATCCATTTATGATGGTTTTCCATGCATGTGACATGTCTCTGTTTTTCTTCAAACAACTTTGGGCTTCATGACCACACCTCTAGGGAGTCTCAACCACTTAACCATATTTCCAGGGCTTCTTGTAGACTTCTTCAAAGCATCTTTCCATGAGGGTCATGCTTAAAGCTATGCCATAAGGGGACCACTTTGGAGAATTCTCCAGATACACTCATCACTTCTAAATGCTTCCAACTTTTCTTCAAGGTTTCTTCTATGATTGACCAAAGTTGACATCAATGACAACCAACTATCCAATATATATATATATATATATATATATATATATATATATATATATATATATATATATATAATGGTTGTATATTATTAGTTGTACTTTTCGAGGTGTTGAATCCCAAGGTCAAACCCTATGAATGGAAATAAACATAGTAAAGACTTTGAGTTAGTCACAATTCACATGTGACACAATTGTTTTGGGAGGAGCCTAAAAATTTAATAGCTCATTGAACAAAAAAATTATTAGACGCCTTATCATTGGCCCCAAGTGGAGAGTTAAGCAAGTGGAAAGTACAACTAATGGGATATATCTCGTTGTATCTTATTAGTTGTACTTTTCACTTAGTTGTATCTCTCTCTCTCTCTCTCTCTCTCTCTCTCTATATATATATATATATATATATATATATATATATATATATATATATATATATTTGATGGAATACCTCACGAGAAACGCCCTAGTACTTCCCCACTTTGTGGATGGTAATCAGGGCAAACCATCGGCCTTGATTACGGGGCCTAACCCCAAGGGAGAACAAGAGATTTGAACCTATGACCTCGTCCGTTTGGGATGGCTTCACGTCTGGCTCAGAACCACTTGAGCTAACCCTTGGGGATATATATATATATATATATATATATATATATATATATATTCAAAAAAGAGAATATACATGTTACAATAGATAGAAAGATGGGATCAGATCCCCCTTCCAAAGTATATTAGAATTTCCATGTGTCTATGTTCATCATTAATAAAGTTAGAAATATATACCTTGCAAATTTCCAATAGGCCTATACTTATTCAAATATAAGTACAGAGAAAAAACTCATCTTCTGTTTCTCCCAAATCAATTCATCAATTATTTTTCTCATTCAAAATTGAGACTTATCTATGAATTGAAAAAAGATAGGGGTAGTACATCTCCAATTCGGATTGGAGGACCCCATCCTAAAATTCCAATTCAATGGTTGAACCTTGTGAAAGTAGAGTTTGTTTCGATAGACCATCTGCCAATGTGTTATATTCCCTATTAACATGAGAGAAGGAAATCCAATCAAACTACTTCAACAAATCTCATATAGCCTTGGTAAGGGATCCAAGCCCAAGAATATTCACTTGTGATTTGTTGTTTTCTCAATCGATGACAAGTTTGGAATCACCCATGACCTGTAATCTCTTACAACTTGAGCAGATTGCGGCAGAGAGAAGTACCCAGAGAGCCATGAATTCCACTTTGTTGTTTAACCCTTTTCCTAATGCATATTTCTTATGGAAATAATGGGATTGATTTATGAACATAGTACCACTAGCTCCACTAATTGTTGAGTTGCCTTGATTGGATCCATCGAAAACCCCCACATAATTGTAATCTCAAATAATGGATTTACTAAGATTTTCTTCTTCATTTGTTTTCCTTTAAAATCCAACACCAATTTTATAACCAATTTTGTTAATACCCCAATCGACGTTTCCATATCCTGGAATATTGCAAGCCATCGAGTGTAATATATAAGGTGAGAAGGTAGAGAACTATAGTCATAATTGTGAGATACAATCCTCCAACCTTCTAGGAATCCCACAGAGAATTCCGGTTCCATTGACAATTCGAAAGTAGCCTTGAGGTAATAACCTTGCAAACTTCTGAAATAAAGGAGCAAGAAAAAACAGATGATGAACCGTCTCCTCACTTGTGTGTGTGTGTGTATATATATATCCTATTAGTTAACTTTCCACTTGCTTAACCCTCCACTCGAGGCCAATGAAAAGGTGTCTAATAATGTTTTTATTCGATGAGCTATTTTTTTTAGGCTCCTCCCAAAAGGATGGTGTCACATGTGAATTGAGACTAATTTAAAGTCTTAACTCTAACTATTTCCATTCACGGGATTTGACCTTGTTTCCTTGCATTGTTAAAATCCCTTACCAAAGTTTTATTTATCAAGTTGTGGAGAGAGAGAGAGAGAGAGAGTATTTTATCCTAATTTGATGTCGTAGATGTTTATAAATAATCCCTAGGCATTCCATTAACTAAAACAATTATCCAAGAGCTTCCTATGCAACTTGACCTACTTTGTCTAAGAAAAGAAGAAACTAGACTTATTCAAGACTTTAAGAAACATTAATACCTTTAATTATCAATTGCCATGAATACATAATTTGTTAAACTTGATGTGGTGGCTATGTGGTCTTCCTCTTTGATTAGTTGAGTAATTTTAAATTTGAGACATAAATCCGTATAATCAACTTCAATCATATTGAATGCCCAAGTATCCAATTCCTGTCTACTTACAACTTTTGCAAATAAGAACAATTCTTTGAAAATGCATGTTGAAAATAAAATTATTATTATAGGCCGAACCATAGATTGGTTGGCTTTGTAATTTCTATTAACATGCTAGATTATTATTTCTTAATGTTATACATATGCATCGTTAAATCTATGTATAATGTATCTTTTCAAACCATGTTAAATGTTAACTTTCCACTTGCTTAACTCTCCATTTGAGGCCAATGATAAGGTATCTAATTTTTTTTAGATGAGCTATTATTTTTAGGCTCCTCACAAAAGGATGGTGTCACATGTGAATTGAGATTAATTTAAATTCTTAACTCTAACTATTTCCATTCATGGGATTTGACCTTGTTTCCTTGCATTGTTAAAAGCCCTTACCAAAGTTTTATTTATCAAGTTGTGGAGAGAGAGAGAGAGAGAGAGAGAGAGAGAGAGAGAGAGAGAGAGAGAGAGTATTTTATCCTAATTTGATGTCGTTGGATGTTTAAAAATAATCCCTAGGCATTCCATTAATTAAAACAATTATCCAAGAGTTTCCTATGCAACTTGACCTATTTTGTCCAAGCAAAGGACAAACTAGATTTATTCAAGACTTTAAGAAACATTAATACCTTTAATTATCAATTGCCATGAATACATAATTTGTTAAACTTGATGTGGTAGCTATGCGGTATTCCTCTTTGATTAGTTGGTTTAAATTTGAGACATAAATCCCTATAATCAACATCAAACATATTGAATGCCCAAGTATCCAATTCCTTTCTACTTACAACTTTTGCAAATAAGAACAATTCTTTGAAAATGCATGTTGAAAATAAAAATATTATAGGCCCAACCATAGTGTTATTTTTCTTCATATGAGATATATCGATGTATTATTACAATAATGAGTGTTCCATATATAGAGAACATATGGTGACCATCCATTAAAGGATGCATCCCTTGGATAATCGATAACTATTTATTATTATCATTTACTTATTATATATATATTATTTAATAATCAATAATTATATTATTAATTATTAATTTAGGAGAATGTCTTCCCAATGTTGTCCAAACAACAACACTCCCTCTCAACGAGGGAGACATTATGCATCATGCCAAGCTTGTCTCTGAAGTATACAAACTTCAACCTATACTCATGACACTTGTTTGTCTGTCTAGGGATATGTCTCTCTCCCACCTGAACCGAGGGGAAACTCTCTCTGTGACTCTCACTCTGAGCCAATTGAATCTCTCTGAGATCAAGCTCACTCCAGGTCCGCATGTGATAAAATCTAACATCTTGAGTCTTTTATCATTCCTTGTCAAATCACCATGACTAGGGCAAGGACCACACCAAGATCGTTAACCATAGGTACACACCTATGAGTGAATGTCATCTCGATGCTAATTGACACGTGGAAATCACTTCAGGCACCTCAAGTCCATATTATTCCTTGTCATGATCAAGGAAGGACTATGTCTGGGCCCATTAACCACAAGTGCATCTTTATGATAAATGTATCCTATCTCCCTTGGTCTACAACCCAATCTAGGAGAAGGTCCACCCATTGTTGAAACATCAACACTCCCTCTTAGATAGGGAGGTATATTTCCATGATGTCTTCATCTAGTATTCCATTGACTACTCTATAATCAACTAGTAGCACACAACTACTAACATGCCATCAACATCTCTAATCATCTATCATAGTCTCTGCTATCAAGCACCACACGTTTTCTCCAAGTGATCTGGTAGTCTCCATGACAATCAAATAGTAGCATACAACTAGGGTCAACTCCCCATAGTGTGTGACGTCAAGGTCAACTCCCTTGAAATGTCCTCATGTGCTCTCCACAAGGGATGTTGGGCTATAAGCCCAAACCCACTTATCCCTTATCGAACAATTTTTCTCATAGATCAACTCAACTCAAGAATAGAGGAGTACGATCTGTAGAATGTCTCATGAAGTTGCAAATATCAGTTCTCCCTCTCAGCGAGGGAGGAATTCTCCGCCACGCCAAGTCTGTCACTTAAGTACTTGATCTTTGTCCTGGTTTGGTAAGAACATCAACAACATTCTCATCTATAGGAAGGTACTGCACCAGTACTATCTTCCTCTGCACCATGTCCAACTGTGCCTCGTAGGTATCTCAACACATGCGTCACAACAATCTAGTGTTTCTATCTCGACTGACTCATAAACTGGCTAAGTGCACTCACTGCATAGAAAGTATATGGTCTAGTGTTAACCGGATACATAAATGATCCAATCAATTATATGTACATGGTCGGATCAATCTTGTCGGAATCGGAAGAAGATACACTTAGTTTCTTCAAATTCGTCACTATTGGTGTAGCCATGGGCTTAGAGTTCAACATCCCAAAATTATTCAATATCTCAATTGTGTACTTCCCCTGCCTTAGGAAGATCTCATCAATTTTCTTCCACACCTCTAGTCCTAAGAAGTAGTGAATCAGACCAAGGTCTTTGATCTCAAACTTAGAGGCCAACGCATACTTGCATTCAACAATAAGGTGTTGATACTGAGAGGGGGGTGAATCAGTATCAAGTACAATTTAAAAACCTTTTTCAACTTATACTTAAACCATTCAATTATATCCAATGAGCAATGAACAATAGTATAAGAGTTACACCAATACACCACAATACACCATGCACAATATATGCGAAATAATCAATAGTTTTTGTTCAAGGGAAGTAATGACTTCCAAAGGTAGCTACAACTTCCAAATGTAAAGGGAGGGATAAACCTCCAAGAGGAAGATACAATCCTCAAATATCAAGAGAGAGTTGAACTCTCCATCCTTTCCCCTTCCTTCCACCTAAGAATATATGAAAGATAATAAAACTTTACATTAAATCATCACCATCAAGCAATCATCACATAGAACCTGATAATGCTTCCTGAGACTTCTTCAATTTCTGCAATTCTTCAATTCTTGGAGTACTTTGATCCTATAGATAATATTACTCAATGTATTCTCTGAAACTCCTCCAATTTTCACTCCTTGAATCCTCCCAAAAAAGAGGTTATAGAAAGAATGGTAGACTTTATTCAATTCTGGTCTATCCAAGAGAGTGAACTTGCACAGAATGCCTCGTGCTCAATAATTAACATCTGATTCTGAAACTTGCACACAAGAAACTACAGTCCGTACTCTTTCCAATGAAATTTTTTCCACTTCATTTGGATTCTCGATGAAGAAGTTATGACTATTTTACCTGGAACACCTGTTTATTGACTAGCTTAGGACTAGTCACAAACCCTATCTTCCACAGAGTGTATCTCCATAATTATAGCGAATCAAGAGCTGAAATTTTTACGAGAGGTACCTTGATAAGTCTTCTCAATACCATAGCGATTTCACCATCTGAATAATTCTATAAAAAAAGTTATAGCAAAAATGGTAAGATGACCTGAAAATAACATACCTTAGAACACATCACCAAAAGACTTCATCCTTCCTTGAAATCCGGCCTTCTTTTCTTCTTATTACCTATGAAATTCGACTTGTATCAAATGAATGTATAATGATGTTTATTTATACCATTTATGTCACTTTATTTTAACATTAGGGCCTGTTATCGCTCAGTTTGTAGTCTAGGTCAAGTAGCTGGAAGGTAGGGACCAAACTGGCGTAACAAGAGCTTCTCCACCCACTGTCACCTCGATGGGGGGCTCTTTCTATTCAGGGTGGCTAATCCCAAGGGAGACGTCCCTAGTAATCTGGGGTATTGAAAGGGAAAGGATCAAGAGATTAAGGCTCAAAAGGTCAAAGTAGGTTTTCCCCTTCACAGATTACTGCCAAGAAAGATAGTCAGAAGAAAGTATTCCACAGAATAGGCACCTGTTTGCGAGACAAGACAACAATAAAGCTAAAATATGCCACAGTGGTTAGTACTTCAATTGTCAATGACTATCAATATAACATACACATGAGCAATAAGTAAAAGTAATTACTAACGAAGTCAATGATTGCAATAAAGGTTGTGGCTTAAAATATTACTTCTTTAATAAATACAAAATGATTATAGCATTCAAAGTACAAAATCAATCCTTGGATTATCACAATGCATTAAATATGCCCACATATAATGTTGCTGCATCAAGCCTACTAGGGGTGACGTCAGCCTTATTCTAGGTTAGTTTAAGTAGGCAAAGAGGTGGACGTTTTGCAAAAAAAATGCCAACGAAAATGCTCAAGACTTCTATGTCTATCCTTAGATGACCTAGCCGCAACTTTAATACCAAGCAAGAGTTGAAAAGAGGCAAGATGTCATCATAAAATTAGGGTTAGTAAGTCGCTAGGGTTAGTTAGGGTTTCAAATTTTGGAAGTTTGAAAGGTTGTTCTAACACAATTGACTCAACGTTGGAGTTCTAGACTAGTGCCTTAGGGTAAATGGAGTCAAGGAGCAAGGCTAAAGTCTCGGGAGAATCTAAATTTAAGGACAAGAAGGTTAGGCTTTCTAGTGCTGCAATGGCAGGGCCACAAAGTCAAAACCCTAAGGGGAGGAGGCTCATTCCGGTGTTGCTTAAGCAAGGCCTCATGCTCCTCCCTCTTTCCTTAAAACTCTTTGGCAAAAACGGCTAGCTTCAAAAGATAAATCTAGGGCTAAAAAGTGTTGTAGGGCCAAGGCTTTTCAAACCCTAAGAGTCAAACCCTAGGTGTAAAATCAAAGGCCTATGACGTCTTCTTTCTTCAATTTATGCTAAGAAACTAACTCAGAAAAAGGGGGAACTAGTGTAGCAATGGCTAGGCTAGGTTCTCCTTAATCAATGGCTAAACAAGTCTTCTATCATGGGAACATGAAGCAAGGACCTACTTGTGTGCTTGCTACCTAGGGTTTCAATGATTAAGCATAATAATAACAATGTAACCATAAAAGTAAGAGATTTAACCTACAACCATTCAATCAAGAAGTTTTGCATGAAAAATACACTTACAAATCAATGAAGAGCTTATCAAACCCTAGTTGTAAACCTTCCAAATGATAGAAAACACCATAAATATGCCAAAAATGATCCTCCTCAAGTGTAGTGCCTCAAYTCCAAGAGCCAATACCAAGACAAAAGACTAAAAAATATCCTCTCACAAGAGAGTGAGTTCTGTTATCTTCAAAATGAGGCTCAACGTCCTCTATTTATACCAATATTATGACCTTTAATTACCAAAATAGGTCATTAAAACAGTCGACAAGGCTGACCAACAATAGTTACATTATTTTTCACATTAAATGCTAAAATGTCAAAATTATGAGCTAAAAGGGAGACGTCAGGCCCCTCTGAGGGGGACGTTGGCCCTTTTTGGGCAAGATCAACATCCAAAAGGAAAAACGTTGGCCCTTCTAGGGCTCCTGCAAGCTGCCACACGTGCCAAATGATCCCAGCACACTGCCACATCCTCCAGAAAATGTCCAGCTTGCCCTGGGTGGCGTCCTGTCCATCAAAGCCATCATCTCATCTGCAGTGGGTGATCCCCCCTAGGCCGGGTTCTGCAAAAGTGTCCTGAATGAGGACGTCCTTCTTCTTCTTCATGCAAGGGCTCATCACAACGTTGTCCTGCCTCTGCCATCCCAGCAACCATCTGATGGGCTCTTGAGCCCCATGGAGGTCTGAACTAATCATATCCCCATGTGTACCGGTCCACTGGTACCTGTCCACCGGGTATGGTCCTACACATCAAAGACTACGCCCTCCATGGGCTCATTAGTCCTAGGGATCATAGCAATGCAAATCATATTTCATCATTAAAGTTATCAAATACATGCATGAAATCCATAACATATCATCAAAGAGCTCAAAGATATTACACAGATCTACTATACAAAGCTGAAGAAACCGACAGAAAAACCTATTGGGCTAACACCCACAAGAGATGGAAAGTTTCCTCAGAAGATCATTCAAGCCATGTTTTATGAGGTGATATGGTTTAGGAGTATCCAATCACAGTAAGACCAAGGGCAGGTGTTGTCTGTGGGTGCCTTTGTAGGAGGCGAGCTGTACCCATCATGGATGCATTTTTTCCAAGCCCTTTAATTCAAGGTCTGACCAGAGGACACTGCCTTGGCTTGGTGACCAGAGCTGACTGTGTTACCCACTGGTATCTTCGCAAAGATGATAAGGCTGGCTCGTGATGAGACCCCCTTTCCTTTGGCCATGCAACCAAAGGTCACTGCCCTGGCGTGGTGACTAGATGATGGCAATGTCATAATGCTGGATACCTATGAACATAATGGGCCGGCTTGTGATGAGACCTCCCATCCTCTTGGTTAGGTCTTGTTTTATTATTTTTCTTAGGGTCCTTTTAGTTTCTTATCGAGAGGCTTTTTATTGCCTTCTCGGGGATCCCCTGGGCGAAGCATCTCTAGGTTTTATTTCCTATGGCTTTTATCTTTTACCAGCTGCTTTTACCCCCTGGGCCTTTAGCCCCTTCTTCCCACAAGACAAAGTGTAACCCTTAATGGTCATCCTAATGGCCGGACTAGGGGAATGGGATGGATGAGCGGGGTATAATATGTAAAATGATAAAATGGTGGGAGCGGACGATGGCTCTGCAAATCCCCCTTGGTGGCTAACCAAAACCCATGAATATCAACTTGCTAAGTCACCCCATCAATCACCCCGACAGTGGTCAAGTGGATTAGTGTAATATCCAAGCAGTCATCAGATATGAAAGGAAGCTAATGCATATATAAGAGGGTTATAATGGTCAAATATGACACATACCATGATACCTTGGACCAATTACCTCATGGAGCAAGAGCCCTCTCTAATGCAAGTCCAAGCCGGTGGTGATGGAAGCTGCTGCTGCTGACAGGACAAATCTGGCAAAGAAGAAGAAAGATGGGTCATCCAGGACCATCCTCAAGTCAATCCTGCTCTCGGTACTCCATGTCTAGGACCTGTGGGCCTCGAGACATGATCTCCTAGTTATCCCTAGATATCGGGGATAACAGGGCCGACCTGACACTTTCTTATTTTGTAATTCTTTTCTTTAATTATCTTCAGGGCCTACATGTACTTCCTTTTTCAATTCACTTTGTCATCTTGAAAAATTCATTTCTTCTCAACCATGAGGATCCACGTGATGTGCCACATACCACCGAAAACAACATGATGTATACTATCCATCCATGGGTGTTGTATCTGCATGTGCATTTTCCTTCATGTCCAAATACCTTCATCAATCTTACGGTCCAAAACCCATGACTAGGGTTGACATCAATGACAACAACCAATCTTCCAACAATCTCCCCCTTTGTCATTGATGGCAACACTCATGCTCCCCCTATCATCATGATCCCAATTTTTCTCCCCCTTTGACATCAATGGCAAAGGTTAGGGCTACTCCCCTGAGTTTAATGGAAAAATGTAACTCTCTTCTTTGGGGCTGCTCCCCCTCAACATGTGGCACTCAATAATACTTCATCCTTATTTTTGGTCTTTGGGACATTTTCTTTCTTAGAATCCTTTTGTGTGGCTTCTGTCTTCTCTCTCTTCTTCATGTCTAGGATGTATATGTTGTTCAGTCTTCTTGTTGCACTTGCAACCAATCTTCCTGAGTTATTTTCTTTGATTTTACATTTTCGGGAATCAAACTTAAGAGTGTATCCTTGATCACACATTTTACTAACACTGAGTAGATTATGATTCAAGTCTTCAACCAATAGAACATTCTTTGATTTTACATTTTTTCTTCCAAGTTCTACTACACCTTCTCCAAGTATTTTGGCAGATGAGTCATCTCCAAATGCAACATTTCCACCCTTTCTCTTTAAGCTGATGAATTTGTCTTGATCTCCGGTCATGTGTGAAGTGTTATCGCACAGTTTGTAGCTAGGTCAAAAGGCTAGAAGATAGAGGCCAAACTAGCGTAACAGGAACCTACCCCACCCAATGTCACCACAATGGGGAGGTTCTTTCTATTCAGGGAGGTTAGGCCCAGGGGAGACGTCCTCGGTGACCTGGAGTTTTGAAGAGGCTAAGGTATAAAGGTCAAAATGAAATTCCCTCTTCACAGGTCACCACCAAGAGCAGATAGTCCGGCTAAACAACCAATAACGAAGTGTAGGCCAAAATGAGAACACCTGCCTGGAACAAAGCAATAGAAGACTAATACATGCAGGCTATGAATTCAAAGGGTTAGTACTTCATATACCTATGTGATATCAATACACAAGCAATAGATATTGATGAGATCAATGTTTATAAATACAACAATGAAATAATATCAATTCATCAATATATACCAAGATGATGTACCAATCAATGTGTCAAATCAATCCTTTATTCAATAAATGCTCTTAAACTATCACCTAATTGCCTATGGAGAAAACTTGCTGCGTCAAGATGGAATAACCAAGGATGACATCAGCCTTATTAGGGTTAGTAGTTAGTTAGGGTTTCAATTTATAAGAGTTTGAAAGTTTGTTTGACCACTACCACTTCAATGTTGGAGACCTAAGATCAGTGCCTAAGGGTAAATGGAGTCAAATTAAGGGAGGACGCAAAGGTTGAAGGGAAAGGGCTAAGGACTAGAGGGAAGGGATCTGAAGTGATGCAATGGTAGGGCCCCAGAAACAAAACCCTAGGGGAAAGAGGCTCACTCCGGTGTTGCTTAAGCAAGGCATCATGCTCTTTCCTCCTTCCTTAGGTTTAACTTGGCAAAACGGCTAGCATAAAAGATAAATCAAGACACGAGAGTGTGGTGAGGGAGAGTGTTGCAAAGGCAAGGCCCTATCACCAAACCCTAGAAGCAGGACGACCCTAGGTGTAGATAACCTAGGTCTGAGACATATCCTCCTTCTTGACTTTTAAAGGGGCGGATAGCACAGGGGAAGAAGCAATAAGAGTGTAGCAATGGCTAGGCTCTTTCTTCCTTCTTCAATGGCTGAAAATTTCTCTTTTAGGGGACATGAGACAACAACCTACTTGTGTGTTTGTCCCCTAGGGTTTTAAAATCAACAAAATTTATAATAAAAGCAAGAATATAAGACTACAACCATTCAATTAGGAAGTTTTGCAGAAAAAACACTTACATATCATGATGAAATAACATTGCAAACCCTAGTTGTAAACCTTCCTTCAAGAGCAATGCCAAAAATGCCAAGAAATTCCCTCCTTCAAGAAGTGCGCCTCACTCAAAGAGAAGAAATACCCAATTAGGGCACAAAAATCAGATCTCACTAATGAGTGAGCGTTGTGTTATGTCAAAATGAGGATAAAACTCCTCAATATATACTGTATCAATGACCTTTAAATAAATTTAGGTCATAAAAATTAGCCGACAAGGCTTTAAACTATAATCATACTGTTTTTACATTAAAATGTCAAATTAAAACCCTAACTAAGTTGTAATAAAAGGTAAAAGCCCCTTCAAGGGAGGCGCTAGCCCCTTTTAGGGAAAATGAGACATCCAGGGGAAAAACGTTAGGCCCCCAGGGGATTCTCCAGCATGCCACACATGCCACTGCTACCCAGTCTGCCTCCAATAATGAGCATGAACCTGGATGACTTCATGGTAAGGATGGGGGTGCTCTGAGCCTTCCAAGGCCAACATTCCACTGAAAAGGGGTCATTCCCCCTAGGCCAGGCTCTGCCAAAGTTCCTCTGGTGAAACATCCTCTTCTTCTCCGGTGCAAAACCTCGGTCAAACACTGTCCTGTTTCTGCCCCTCTGACGGGGTCTCAACAACCATCTGATGGGTTCTTCATCCCCATGGAGGTCCGAACTAATCATCTCCCCATGTGTACTGGTCCAAATGGTACCTGTCCGTCGGGCATGGTCCTGCACATCAAAAACTACACCCTCCACGGGCTCATTAGTCACAGGGATCATAGAAATGTTAATCACATTTCATCATTAATATTATCAAACATATGCATAAAAACCATGATATATCATTCAATAGCTCAAAGAATTTACAAAAACCTACAATACAAGGTCGAGAAAAAGGACAAGATAACCTATTGGACTAGTATCCATAAGGAAAGGAAAGTTTCCAAGGGGTTTCATCCAAGCCATGTAAACGAGGTGAAGTGGTTTAAGGGATGTCCAGACATACGGGTAGAGTGAGAGCCAGGGATGCATGATATTACCTGTGGGTGCCTTTGTAGAAGGTGAGCTGTACCTGTCATGGATGCAATTTTTTCCAAGCCCTTCCTTGCCTTTATTCTTTTCTTTTTTTTCTTCTTTTTCTTTTTATTCAAGGGATAACCAGAGGACACTGCCTTGGCGTGGTGACCAGAGCTGACAGTGTTACCCACAAGTACTTTCATAGATATGATAAGGCTTGCTCGTGATGAGATCCTCTTTCCCTTGGCCATGCAACCAAAGGTCACTGCCCTGGCGTGGAAACCAGATGGTGGCAATGTCATGCTGTTAGGTACCCATTAACATAATAGGTTGGCTTGTGATGAGACCCCCTATCCTCTTGATTAGGTCTTGTTTGTTATTTTTTTTGGGTCCCTCTTGTTTTTTGCTGAGAGGCTTTTTACTGCCTTCTCGGGGATCCTTGGGCGAAGCATCTCGAGGCTTCATTTTTAGGCTTTTATGTTTTACCAACTGCTTTTATCTTTTGGGCCTTTAGCCCCTTCTTCCCATGAGATAAGGTGCAACCCCACAAACAGATCATCCTAATGCCCGAACAAGGGGAATGGGACAGATGAGTGGGAGACAAGATGGAAGAGTGGTGGTATGATGGGAGCGGATGATGGCTCTTCATAAATCCCCCAGTGGCAAACCAAAA
>JASDQU010100648.1:231971-280112 GCA_032191745.1 Picea mariana | reverse complement strand
TTACACCAATACACCACAATACACCATGCAAAATATATGAGAAATAATCAATAGTTTTTGTTCAAGGGAAGTAATGACTTCCAAAGGTAGCTACAACTTCCAAATGTAAAGGGAGGGATAAACCTCCAAGAGGAAGATAAAATCCTCAAATATCAAGAGAGAGTTGAACTCTCCATCCTTGCCCCTTCCTTCCACCCAAGAATATATGAGAGATAATAAAACTTTACATTAAATCATCACATAGAACCTGATAATGCTTCCTGAGACTTCTTCAATTTATGCAATTCTTCAATTCTTTGAGTACTCTGATCTTGTAGATAATATTACTCAATGTATTCTCTAAAACTCCTCCAATTTTCACTCCTTGAATCCTCCCCAAAAAGAGGTTATAGAAAGAATGGTAGACTTTATTCAATTCTAGTCTATTCAGGAGAGTGAACTTGCACAAAATGCCCCACGCTCAATAATTAACATCCGATTCCGAAACTTTCACACAAGAAACTACAGTCCGTACTCTTTCCAATGAAATTTGTCCCACTTCATTTGGATTCTCGATGAAGAAGTTATGACTGTTTACCCGAAACACCTGTTTATTGACTAGCTTCAGGATTGGTCACAAATCCTATCTTCCACAGAGTGTATCTCCATAATTATAACAAATCAAGAGCTGAACTTTTTACCAAAGGTACCTTGATATGTCTTCTCAATACCATAGAGATTTCACCATATGAATCGTTCTAGAAAAAAGGCTATAGCAAAAATGGTAAGATGACCTGAAAATAACATACCTTAGAACACATCACCAAAAGACTTCATCCTCCCTTGAAGTCCGGCCTTCTTTTCTTCTTATTACCTCTGAAATTCGACTTGTATCAAATGAATGTATAATGATGTTTATTTATACCATTTATATCACTTCCTTTTAACATTAGCGCCGACCTGACACTTTCTTATTTTGTAATTCTTTTATTTAATTATCTTCAGGGCCTACATGTACTTCCTTCTTCAATTCACTTTGTCATCTTCAAAAATTCATTTCTCCTCAACCATGAGGATTCACGTGACGTGCCACATACCACCGAAAACAACATGATGTATATTATCCATCCATGGGTGTTGTATTTGCATGTGCATTTTCCTTCATGTCCAAATACCTTCATCAATCTTGCGGTCCAAAACCCATGACTAGGGTTGACATCAATGACAACAACCAATCTTCCAACATAAGGCTCTCTATATCGGTGAGGAATAAATCATCAACGTAGAGGACCAAAATTAGGGACTCATTATTAACAGTATTTTAGTACAAGTTGGGATCAACCACACTTTTGTTGAAACCCAAACTTATCAGGTGTCCATAAATCCTCGTATACCAAGCTTGAGGTGCCTTCTTGAGTCCATACAAGGCCTTCTTCAACTTTCACACATGAGACTCCTTCTCATGTATAGAGAAAACATATGGATGCTTGATGTATACTTCTTCCTCAATCTCTCGATTGAGAAAGGTTGTCTTCGCATCCATTTGATGTAGTCTCCAATCCATGGATGTTGCAAGGGAAATACTCATCAGGATAGAAGTGTATCGAGGAACAGGAGAAAATGTCTCCTCATAATCTATTCCCTCCACCCGAGAGAATCCTCTGGAAACAAATCTCGCTTTGTGATTTTCGATAATCCCATCAACGGTGTGTTTGATCTTATAGATCCACTTGGAAGTCACTACATACTTTCCCTCTGGGACTCTGTAACTGCTAAACATTGAGATTGAGAGTAACTTCTTTACTTTGTCAACAACTTCCCTCCTCAACCATGGTGGACTTCCTCAACTTGCAATTTGGTGAATAAAATGGAGTTCAACCTTTCCAGAGGAACCGAAGAATCTTGCACCGCCGCTGGCTCTAGGATTCGTGGAAGACAATAGTAGAAGAGAATTGTATCATGCTTCGACCTTCCTTAATTGACGGATGAGGTCATCATGAAATTGAAGGAGGGTTCACTTTTCAAATCACTTTGAGGCATCTTGGAGGAGGGCTCTCTGCTCCAATATCTTGGAGGGCTCTCTCAAAGGTGTTCCCATAAATAGGTGGAAGTGAGGACGCCATTAAGCGATGCAGCTCCTCCATTCTTCTTTCTTACTCTTTTTCTCCTTGCTCTGATTCTTCTTCTGTTCACTATCAACTTTTCCACCTTCTCCGTTTCTTTTCTTGCATTACATATTTCATGTGTGCCAAATTCATATTTAAATACAAGAGGCATGTTAATTTTTCAAAGATGATAAAAATTTATGTCAATAATTGAAGGAATATGCTTCTGTGTAACAAAACGTAAGTTAGCTCTCTCATTTTTCTGGGCCCTCCCGTGAGGTATTCAAGCCCAGTCCCGCTCTGATACCATGTTTTTTTTCTTCATATGAGATATATCGATGTATTATTACAATGATGAGTGTTCCATATATAGAGAACATATGGTGATCATCCATGAAAGGATGCGGTCCCTTGGATAATCAATAACTATTTATTATTATCATTTACTTATTATATAAATTATTTAATAATCAATAATTATATTATTAATTATTAATTTAGGAGAATGTCTTCCTGATGTTGTCCCACCATCAACACATAGATTGGTTGGCTTTGTAATTCCTATTAACATGCTAGATCATTATGTATTAATGTTATACATATGCATCATTAAAGTTATGTATATTGTATCTTTTCAAACCATGTTAAATGTTGTATGGTTGTTTATATATATATATCCTATTAGTTAACTTTCCACTTACTTAACTCTCCACTTAGGTCAATGAGAAGGTGTCTAATAATTTTTTTATTCGATGAGCCATTATTTTTAGGCTCCTCCTGACAGGATGGTGTCACATGTGAATTGAGACTAATTTAAATTCTTAACTCTAACTATTTCCATTCATGGGATTTGACCTTGTTTGCCTTGCATTGTTAAAATCCCTTTCCATTCATGGGATTTGACCTTGTTTTCCTTGCATTGTTAAAATCCCTTACCAAAGTTTTATTTATCAAGTTGTGGAGAGAGAGAGAGAGAGAGAGAGAGAGTATTTTATCCTAATTTGATGTCGTTAGATGTTTAAAAATAATCCCTAAGCATTCCATTAACTAAAATAATTATCCAAGAGCTACCTACGCAACTTGAGCTACTTTGTCCAAGCAAAGGAGAAACTAGACTTATTCAAGACTTTAAGAAAGATTGATACCTTTAATTATCAATTTCCATGAATACACAATTTGTTAAACTTGATGTGGTGGCTATGTGGTCTTCCTCTTTGATTAGTAGAGTAATTTTAAATTTGAGACATAAATCCCTATAATCAACTTCAAGCATATTGAATGCCCAAGCATCCAAATCCTTTCTACTTACAAGTTTTGCAAATAAGAACAATTCTTTGAAATTACGTGTTGAAAATAAAAATATTATAGACCCAACCATAGATGGGTTGGCTTTGTAATTTCTATTAACATGCTATATCATTGTTTTTTAATGTTATACATATGCATCATTAAAGCTATGTATATTGTATCTTTTCAAACCATGTTATGTATATTGTATCTTTTCAAACCATGTTAAATGTTGTATGGTTGTTGTTTTTATTATTGCATCACTACTAGAATTACAATAGTTGAATAGGAAATTGTATTTTTTTCGTAGTGTCTTATTTCAATCTATATTTAATTATATTTTTGAAATGTCTTCACAGTAGCAAGCATAGGGAGTTGTGCTATATTTGGCTTGTGCATCATATTACAACATTCATCCTACCTTGTTTACATATGGAAGATGAATATTCAAGAGACACTGATTCATATAGGTATGAGTTCTCATCATGAACTTTGCAATTTATATTTAACCATTGTCATATAAGTATGTTAATTTAGAAATTCATCTCTAAATTTCAATTTTCTTCAATTTCTTTCAAACAAAATTGCAATATCACTCTTCATCAATTGTACAGAACTAGTTTGACTTATTATGATTATTTTTCATCTTTCGTTGTTATACTATTGAAAACCGATGAACCACATGGATTTCCTCATCCGTTTTTCTAATTGTGAACCCATTCCTCTATTGACAAAGTTTCCTTATGCACTTTAATAGAAAACCTCGTGAAAGGAACAATAAATTCTAATTCTTCACCATAATATTAAAATAAGTGGATTCTATGGGGATTTTATATCATGCACACAAAGCCCAAAACACAAGGAAAACACTCTCGGGGAGAATAACAATTGGAATTGGTTGTCATGGATACACATTACCTATGTTGTTTGCTTCATCATTTCAGAGTTTTATACTAGTAGAATGAATAGGTTGATCGAGGTTAATTTCTCATGGCTCGAGTATTTCCTTGATGGCTATCATTGGGCCCCATTATGAACATGAAATATCTTACTCGAACTTCAAAATTTGAGCATTTGTGCTTTCATTATATTCTACTTGAGTAATTCAGTAATTCAAAAACATGTTCAGAAGGCATTCAATTGCAATATTGGTAAGATGCTAAATAAGATATATAATTTTGGCATAATTCCTTATGAAGTTGGAGAATATCCTAAAGAGGATTTTTTTCCTGGGTAGTGACAACTCCGAGATGATTTTAAATTAAGTTAGATCAACATTTTCCCTTGTTGATTATCATCATATATGATCCAACTATATTTTTGAAGGAGACATCATCTAACATTTTTGAGGATTTAGGGATGTGTTACATTTTCCATGCAATGTTGTTGATTATCATCATATGATCCAACTACATTTTTGAAGAAGACATCGTCTAAAACTTTTGAGGATTTAGGGATATGTTACATTGTCCATGCAATGTTAATTGAAGGTAGGAGATGATCTTTCATAAAGTTACAGAGAACCTAGTTATAGAGACCTAATTGTTTGTACAAATCTCCAAAATGTTGGTAATGATAATAGTGAATAAATCTAGTTCGTTTTCCAATCCAACTGACAATAGCATAAAAAAGGCTACACAGAGGTGGTTTTCTGCTAGTCCTCTTATATAATGTTATCTTAGTTGTAATTAGAAAATCCATCAATAAAAGAACATGTCTCCTTCTCCACCACATGTTCAATACTTCTTCTATGAATGTTGCAGAGAAAAAGATTAATTATGAACACTTGTTGGATCTCCCAAAAATTGATACAAATATGGTTCCTACTAGTGTTCTGACATACAAGAATAACAACTAGACTTGAGTATGTAGATTTTCATAGTTGGTCATAATTATGTTAAAGTTTATGGATATGAATTATGTTGGAGTTTAGAAACGTCTCAACATTTTGAATGGACATTCCACCCATCATCAAGAGATCCAAATGAAGCATAAGAGACAAAAAAGAGTGAACGGATGGAATGGATAAATAGATTAAAAAAAAATTTAACCGCTAAATAATAAGAATAAATTATATAAAGAGATTGAGTCAAATAATAAATAATAAATAAATAAAAGATATGGCCAAATTTATAAATTATTAGAATTATATATATTGAAAACAAATTATTCTAGGTGAGAAATTAATAAATTATTAGAATTGTATATACTGAAAACCATATATTCTAAGTGGGATAAATCATAATGAATCATAGCAATAAAATAAATAAGTCCAAGATAAATACTCCATTAGAAAAGGATATAAATACATATAAGAACACATATAACTAAAAAAAAATTATGAAAAAAATAGATGGAAAAAGGATTATATATATGGGGGAATTGTAAATTAAAGGATGATAAAATGAAGGATAAATATAAAATAATAAAATAAATATTATTAAAATAGGAAAATAAACATGATAAGAAGAAAAAGGATAAACTTAGATATGATACAATCAAAGAAACCTAAGATAGATGAGGAATTTAGTTAGAATTGAGTGATTAAAATGAAAGATGTTAAAGGTTGTTCTAGTGGGTTCACACATTAGGAGTAATAAGATAGGAGGATAAATGGGAGGAAGGAGGGGGGGTGGCACGGGGTTGGGCGAAGAAGACAAAATAAGGGATTAATGTTGAAGATGATGAATGATGGGCTTCCAAGAGTGGTTGAGGTTGTAACCGTCTTCTTGGTTAATGTTGTTAGGTTTCTTTTCTATTTTAAGAGTTTCCCTAATGATGCATGAGCAATAGTGGGGAGTAGGTGCTAATATGTTGGTGTGATTAAGTAAATAAGGTGTTATGTGTTATGGGGATGCTCAATGATAGTAGATTTAGTAATGTGATTATAAAAAATATCAACAATATTTTCTTTGAGACGAGTTTGGGTAGATTTGAAAGTTTGGTCAATATAGGATTTGCCACAAGAGTTGGGAGTCTAGTAAACACCTTGAGAGAGTAGAGGGTCAAATTCATCTTTGATTCTTTTGAATAATTTCTTAATGATTTTTTGAGGTTTGAAAAAAGTTGTAATATTCTTTTTGGTTAAAATCTTAGAGATATGGTTAGTGATTTCATGAATGTAAGGGAGTGAGTTGATTGACCTCAGGAAGAATTAGTAGGGAGAGGGTTCTTAATATTTGGTTGGAGAGTGGAGCAGAAATATTTATTGATATCGGGAATAGAATAGTCATTATATTATAAGGAATTAGTTAGGATAGAATGTTCTTTGTTCAAGTGTTGAGGTGCATAAATTTGACTAGCTCTAGATAGAGGAGTTATAAGAATATTTGATTTTTGAGTAAGATGGTGGTGGGTTTGGGTATGAATATATGTATTGGTATGTTTTTTTTTATGAAGGACTTGGTGGGAGAGGGAACCATCTAGTTTCCATGTGACTAGAACGTCTAGGAAAGGAATTGAGTTACCCTATTGAGTTTCCATGGTAAATTGAATGCGGGGAGATAAGCTATTGAGATGGTCAAAAAATAATATTAGAGATGAATGGTCATGGGGAGAAATGATGAAGGTGTCATCCATGAATTGAAACCAACATTTCAATTTGAGATTGATATTGTTAAGGGATAAATTTTTTAAGTGTTCCATGAAGAGACAAATTCTATGAACAAATTGAAGAAGTTTTCCCTACGGGGAATAAGGATGATCCCATCACTGTGCCTTTAGTGTGTTCATAGAATTATCTTTGAAACTGAAGAAAGTAGATGTAAGACATACATTGATAATATTTAAGGTATTGAAATAAACTAATTTTGAAATAAGGTCAAAGGATTTCAGAACATGGATTTTGGGGAAAAGGGACACAACATCAAAACTAACCATAGGGTTTTGATCATCTATATGGAGATTGTGAATTTTGTGGATAAAGTTAGTGGAATATTTAATAAACTAAGGGATTTGAATTGTACAAGGTTGAATTTTATTGGACAAGAACTTGGATAAAGCATGGATGTGGGATACTATGGCTCTAACAATGGGTCTAAGGGGGTTCTCTTCCTTGTGGATCTTAGGTTTCCCATAAGTTTGGGAGTTTGAGGGTTGCGAGGAAGAATATTTTTTTTTATGGAGGAATCAAGGGAGGAGGACTTCATGGTGTTGATGACCGAATTAGTGATTTGGTTTATGAGATTCTCGAAAAGATGTTTGTAAGAAGATGTTTCAGGGAAATGTTTTATGAACAAATTGAATATGTTTTTCCACTACGAGGAATAACAATGATTCCATCACTATGCCTTCAATTTATTCATATAATTTAACTTTGAAGTTGAAGAAAGTAGATGCAAGACATATCTTGATAATATTCAAGGTATCAAAATCAACTAACTTTGAAATACGGTCAAGGGCTTCTAGAACAGAGATTTTGGTGAAAAGGGACACAACATCGAAACTTACCATAAGGTATTCATCATCAAGATGGAGATTGTGAATTTGGTGGAATATTTAATAAATGAAGGGGTTAGACTTATAAAAGGTCGAATTTAATCGGTGAAGAACTTGGCTAAGGTGTAGGTAGGGGATCCTATAGCTCTAATAATGGGTCTAAGGGGGTGGTCTTTCTTATGGATCCTAGGTTTCCTATAAATTTAGGGAGTTTGAGGGTTGTGAGGAAGAAGAATATTTTTATATAGAGGTATCAAGGAATGAGGATTTGATGGTCTGGGTGACCAAGTTTCACAGAGCCAAACCCCTTAAGTACCCTTTTAAGGGATGTGGTATAAATTTTCTCCTTCCTACAACTTCTTTGATTTCCTTGAATAAGGGCACCATTGCCTTCTACTCTCCGAGATATTTCCAATGACTATAAACTCATCCAAAACCGAATTATGAGTTGAAAGTTATGCCCCCCTAAACTTCTTGGGGTATCATTGGTCAAAGGCCATGTGGAACCCACGTGGCTCCACCTCATTCATACCATCCTACATGGAACTGACACGACCTCATTCATCATCCTCTAGCAATGAAATGGCCATGGGAGAGGTAGTTGCAGGGGATATCTCTTGGGCCTTCATGGGTAACCAACCTTTGTCCCCTTCAATATTCTCGTACAGGTATACAAACCTTCCCGGAGTTTCGAAGTCCGAAGGACTCTTTCCACTCCAGAATATATGGTGGAGATTCTATCCACCCTTAGATCTGACGGTTAAGATTCATTTGCGCTTAACACATAGCCTAAACATGACAAGAAGGGTCCCACACTTAACGCGCAAAAAATCCCATGACCATAGCGCGTGGGGGCTCGTCCAATCATGGTCAGAAACTTCAACATGGGAAACTTCGGTGCTTCAAAGTTTAAACCTCCTTCATACATCCTTGAGTTTTCCTCGGAGTCCCGGAGTCCCAGAATTCCAAAGTTTTAGATCTCCCGCCACATACTTCAGCCTTCAATGCTTCGGCATTTTGCCTATGCACCAACATGTAAAATATCCTAAAGTAAGACTTTGTCGAAGTGTTTATGCTATCCTTTCACTAGTAGATCGAACGGTTGAGGAAGGTTCCCAAAAGACGCTCGATCAATGGTCCATCACGTCTCTGAATTCCTTCCCTCGATTTGACAGTTGATGGGATTTTGCCAATTCGGGACTTCGACGACTTCACGTCCCTTATAGGTCTTAACCCATTTAAGTCCCGAAGGTTTACCTAACAGATGGGTCATAAATGGGATACAACTTCTTTCTTTCGGTCAACGTTATCACTTACCCTATCCTTCCACTAGGCTCGATCTAACAGTTGACAGAGATCCCGAAGGATTCGTATATCTACGGATCACGTTACTTCATGACTTTAGCATTTGTGAGTTCTCACCATTTAACACCTTTTTACTCTCGGAGTGAGTCAAGGCCGAATTTGATCGTAATGTATATCCAATGGTCAGGAAATATCCTGATACTTATAGGATCGATGGCTCGCGTAACTTCACAGTTGAAAATCTGGTTAGGGTTGAACGACAAAGTGGATACCATGAAAACATATAGGAAACCTCCAGTTTCGGGTCAAATTGTTCAGTTACCATTGCAACAGATTATCTTCGACAGGATTTGAATGTTGTGAGGTTTCAACATCCTGGACCTCCGAAGCCCTGAACTCATAAGTCTTAGCTCCCTTTGAGCATAGTGCAGGGTTCCAGGGTCCTAGTCATATGGGATTTTGGCAAGCCCTGAGGGATACACTCATAAATATTATCCAATATTGGGTTAAGGTCATGAGCTTGAGCCTGCGGTCACTTGGGAAGATGGTTTGAAGGAAGCGACCTTCATCTACAAAACTCAAATTCCACAATAAGAAATAGGTAATTTCGAGGGATCAACGGGATTGGAGTAGTCCCGTAGAGTCTATCCTGAATCTATATATGCGGGTTTGTTCCTTAGGAAATTCCTTTAGGATTTTCCAACCAACACAGGGGCCAAAATATTACATCCCCAAATTCAGTTAAAATCCCATTGCTAGCAGTTCTCCCTTTCTAAACAGAGGTAGCAAAACACCATCTACAAAATAGGATATTCACGATTTATTTCAAATTTCCTAGGATGCTAAGCCATCATAGCCAAAATTTCTACCATTCAAACAATATAATGGATTTTACCATTTTCTAACTCATGAAGATACATATTAAAACAAAACAATCAAGACTTTATGAAGCTCAAAGTCACACTTATCTAAAGTTTGAAATTTATGGGAAACTGTTGAAAGGGGTGCCCTTTTCCACCCAACCATAGGCATAGTTTTCTCTTTGAGTATTCATCATCTGGTCAACCCCTAGCTAGATCATGATGCCATGAGATAGATGAATTTTTAATTTTTTCTCAACTACAAAAAGGGACAACTGTTACTGTCCTTTTCCCATAGGGCTTTGGCAGTTCATTTTTCTATCCACCAAGCAAGGGCACCTGATGTGATTTCTCACTCAATTACTTCATCTTTGTTTATAAAATTGATTAGAAAACATTTCCCAAGTGCTCCTGTACCCATAATAGCATATATTTCTTAGTTCTCCTCCTAACTAGAGAGCCTCACACCCTCTGCTCACGGTCTGCTTTTCTCTCGAATGGTCTTTTGACCTATTCATGTGTGTATTTTTCCCTCTGCCCCCGATTTTCCTAAATTTTCTTTCCTTTTCTCGCAAGATTTCATGGATCAGATCATGAACTTTCCCAGACGGGTAATTTTCCCATCTCCTCATTTACTCTTGAGGAGGACTTCCCAACTACCATCTTGGCTGGTAATTAAATTTTCCAGGCTAGAAGATTTTTCTGGGTCTGACCCATTTATATCCAGTAGTGTATTGGTATGGTAGGGTTATCTCAAAAATCATTGGCTCCCCTTACCATCCCCTCTCATGCATAATGATTCATACTAGCCACCTACTTTCAACAATTATGCCACAATTTTCCATTTTTATTTAATAACAGAACACACACACACACACACAAAATTATCATGACCAGTTTTTCCACAGTATTTTAGCCAAATATAATCATATTTACAAGCTGGGGGTAAACATGGGTATAACAATCCCCTTGCCCTTAAAGGAACACCATCCCTATTGTTCTACCTATCGTTGTGGTATGTATGTACAACAATGAAAAAAAATAGGTATGTTTGTTTCATGGCATCCTCCAATTCCCATGTAGATTCATCTGGACCAAAGTGTTTCCATTGCACCTTGACTTGTGTGAAATATCCTTGATCCAACTGATCTGGATATCTAATGTTGAACTACAGTTCTATCACTGAGATCTGATACTCTATGGGTTTTTGGATGCATTTGAGTTAATGTGTGAACATGCTTGGTGATTTTCGCATGTGTTTCATTCATTTAGTGTTTTAGCAGTATATATATGATGCATGCGAAAGAAAGGACACCATAAATCACTGATATATATTATGAGTAAAAAGAAGGAAATACAATAATATGTTGGAAGCAGATATACTATTCATTAGTTGGATCTCATGGATTGTCACCGGAATACAAAACAACTAATAAGAAATACCAGTGACCAGAAGATGAAGTTTGATCTGTGTATGCACAAATAGATTGACAAAACGTAGTTCTGGAAGCTCACGACAACTGCTGCAGATAATGGAAAACTTTCCCTGATGGCGATAATCATCGGAATGGACTGGAAACTTTCCCAAAAGGATCACCCTGGCCTCTAGGCTGATCCAGGTAACTATCAGATTGAAGATCTGACCTATGAAGCTCTAGATGTCACCCCCTAGGGGTTTGTGACCTCTTGGGCTGTGGGAGTGCGCCCTAGTGATCCCACCAGTGGAATATGATGACATATGTCTCAAAACAATCATCCTGGCCTCCTCTATAATGGGTCAGAAGGGTTTCCTCGGATCTTCCCCAGAATACCCCCTCAAACCCCAAATGTGATTCCTCAAGAGCTGCACACTTTCTGGTTATTTTTTGCGCTCTGGGAGATTCACTCGTTAGAAAATGATGATTGGTGGCTCAAAATATGCGACCTGGATAGATCTCAACTCTGTCAGAAGGAATCTACAAGATACTCCTCTGTCTCGTGCGAACACATGAACCCTCTCTCTAACCCTTGCACCCTCACTGGTTGAGTTGCACAATCACTGTAACTAGATATCTTTAATAGTACGGTGAAATACTTAGATGGTATCTCCTATAGGATAGGGTGTGTCTCTCAACACTGAAACCGATCAATGGTGGTGGTTTCCTCCAGAAATCCACAAAACAACAAGGGGTTCGATCTCCTCCTCCTATGGAACTATCTCAACATCAAATCATAACATAATTCTGAATTAGGTTTCTTTACCCTTCTTTTATAGCTTCTCAAAACCCTAATTCATTGTTGACCTTTTCCCTCCAAGTTACTTTTACTTTATTTTATTATTCCTTTATTAAATCACTTAATTAATTAATTAACCATTTTACCTCTAAAAAGTGATTTATCCATCCTTATGGCTTCTCCGACCATTGAAAGTCACTTCTCATCATCTTATCCTGCAATGCTCTTCCTCTCGATTCCGATGAGCTATTACACTAAGAATTTTCTCTAAGTGATATGCCCATTATGACCTTCTTAGTGAATTTAATTAATATATGACCCAAAATAACTCAAAATTACGGAAATCATCAGAATGCAACAGACCAAAGCCAAGCTGTGCGGAATGGATCCTGATGATGAAAAATGGAAGTCAGGCCCAATAAAAACCCTCAATATCTCCCAAATTCTCTGTCACCCCTATCTGGCTACTCTGGTAGGCATAACACTCTGTAATGTAATAATTTCCAAAAATGGGGACATTACAGTCCTCCCTACTGGAATATTGCTTGTCCTCAAGAAATAATTGAATCAACTTGTATATGATACCGTGGTCCCATATCCACCTGTGTGACACAAATTTGACTCCCCTCAATATGGGGCTTCTCCAAGTGCTCACCACGCATGACACCCAAATTCTCCTAATGAGTAGAATGATCAATGGCCAAATAATCTTAGTCAATGCCTCAAGCAACCACTCTACTCGAAACTTAACTCCATCAAACACTGAACTACCAAGCACTCCAATCCTTGGATCCCATATCAATATGTGAATTGCAATGCTTTTTGAAGTATAGTTTTGTAACATATCAACACCATGAGTCACCTGCAAATAACACACGACCTCAACCCGAAATGAGTCTGTCCTACCAGACTATACCAAACCCAACACGACCCTCACCGACTGAACATGTTGATACCATAGTGAGGTACTACAAGACCTTAATGAATCACGAACCCGTGATGTGCTCTCCCCAATACTAAAAATCAATGGAAAATCAAAGTGCCTTCCCCTGCAAAGGTTCGCTCGTCTCCATCAGTCAATGAAATGCCCAATCTTGTAATCCCAGGGTCCCATGCTAGTCTCTGACACGGACCATTATGTTGATGCTGCTCTACTTTGATTATGACTGTCTACTCAAAGTATCCATACTAGATCCTCCACTCCAGGATCCTCATAAGATGAAACGAACTATTGACCAAATGGACTCCCAGATCCCATGTCAAACTTGGAAGTTCATCACTTCCAATCCCCACTAATTGTTGATGTGCCCTACTAGTAACTGTCGAAATCCCTCCACCCTCATCCCAACGAGAGTCTTAATATGTAGCAACCTCTGAGATATCCTCTGTCCCATGGCCTAGGATACTCTCCATCATTCCTGGGGCCTCAACTGTCTTCCCCTGATGATCCACCCCTATCTTGCTGTATGCAATCAAGACACTCATGTAAGGTGGTATCAACCTACCAATTCTCCATGTCCCTTTCCACTGTCGAGCTCCCCCTGTGTTGTTGTCAATGATGAAATTATTGGGAAAGGATATCATAAATATCTACAACCAACTATAGGACTAGAAAGTATCATATGCTTTGGTGTTGGACAGGGGTAGACCCAGGGTTCAAATCTAACAACACACCAACAAGCCCTGAATACTGGCCCTTTTGACAACACCTGCGGAGCAGATGCAGTCTGTAATGTCCCTTTCCAAATAGGAGCTCCAGAAGAGGAGGATTAATGGTCTAAACTGCCTCGTTAGACTATAACCAGGGCTAAAGAGGGGTAAACAAGGTTACTAAAGGTCACTCCAGTCACAGGTGTTATATTCAGAAAGTGACATTGAGCTAAAAATAGAAGTCAACAGTGAATTAGGGTTTCAACAGTGATTTAGGGTTTTGGAATTCAACAACGAATTAGGATTTCAACATGATTTAGGGTTTTGGAAATCAACAATGAATTAGGGTTTCAACATGATTTAGGGTTTTGGAAAGATATAAAAGAAGGGTCAGCGACCTAATTCATCATTATGCAGATTATGACTTTTCATTGAGGAGAAGAGGTGCATCTCAGGAGAGATAGTTCAGTGTATTCTAGGAGGAAGACACCAGTTGGCTGATTTCGGTGTTGAAAGACACACCCTAGTCACCAGGAAGATCATCCAGGTCTTCCATCATTCTTCATTGATTCCACAATGCTCCCATATTCCGGGTATTATCTTTTAGTTGCTTATTTGTATTCTGGCTAAGATCCTTTTGTCTTTTGATCTAGTCGAGTGTTGTTATTTTATTCAGCTGCAGTTGCTTATTTATATGCCGACTAAGATCCTTTGTATGTTGATCTAGTCGAGTATTGTCAGTTATTCAGCAGCATTCGGGCATTTTGTAAACCACAGAGATATAATAATACAAAATTTGCAGTCCTTTGTCATGTTTATTATTTGTATGATCATTTATATGTTGTAAACCTTTGATCCTACACACACATTAGCAGCGTTTCCTAGACTAGCCAAGTCAGGAACATTGCAGTGGTATCAGAGCTTTAGTCCTTCCAGCCTGTGAGTAAAGAAAATGAGTGCAGTAGAAGACCCAGAAGGTTGTGAAAACGTAGGTGATGAATATGTCACTTACAACAGGCATAAGGAAAGAAGGCATAGGCTTGATTTCCCCCCTTTTCCTCCTAGCTCAGAGGAAGAGGAAGAGACACACAGAGAAGCAGAGAGAAGGGCAGAGCGTGAGGATGAGTGCGAGGCAGAGAGGATGCTAGGAGACATATATGAGCGACCAGAGGGCAGTGGAAAGGCCCCCGTAGATCCAGAGGTAGATTTCATGCAGGTTATCAACGATATGTTAGCTAGTCAACGGACCATGTCTCAGTCCTTGGAACAGCTGGTTGATAGATTGGCTAGAGTGGGCACCGCAGATACACAAATCCCACATGCAGCACAGGGGAACTCAGGAGCAGGCAGTAGACCCCAGTCACCCTCTTGCACATACACCTCTGTGAGTAGGATTCCCAGACCCTTGTTTCCCAGTTTCTAGAGGGCACCCCTGGTAGCAGCACCGCCATCGATACCATAGAGGCCACCCACTCATGCTGACGACATTGTAGAGTATAGGAGGGAGTACGCAGCATTGGGTCATGACTTCCATCAGGACATGACCCTAGTCAAGTACTGTGGACTCAGACTCAGGAACCGCCCCAGAGAGACACAAAGGGGATGACCACAACAACAACAGGGGCATAACCTCGATTTCATCCGAAAAGTTGGGAAACTCACCATCCCTTCTTTCGACGGATCGTCCAAATACATTGCTAGAGATTGGGTACAAAATCTAGACACGTATTACAAGCTCAACCAGAGGACTAAGACAGAGACCATCAGTTTTGCAGCCTTACACTTGGAGGGTGAGGCACACGAGTGGTGGTACCATGGACTGGTGACATTGGGTAACAGTTGCATCATCTCCTATAGGGAGTTTACAGATAGGCTCATGGACAGGTTTGACACGAAGGATCCCAAGATACACTTCAGGGATCTAGCCCAGTTGAGACAAACTGGCACAATAGAGGCGTTCATCATAGAGTTTCAGTGGGTAGTCGTGGCAGTGAAAGATATATCAGAGCCCAGGATGATCATGCTATTCACAGAAGGACTCACAGAGCCTTTGAAAGGATGGGTGAAGGCATACAGGCCTCCCACTTTGCAGGATGCCATCCTTCGCACTTGAGATCTGGAAGACTCAGTGCCAAATACTAAAAATTTCTCCAAACCATATGTGCGCCAGAGGGATCGAGACAGGAAGCCATTCCAGAGAGAATGGAAGGGCAAGGAGAAGTTGGATGATGAGACTAGGTGAGAGATTATGAGGAAAAAGATTTGCTTTAGCTACAGAGACCCTTGGGTCCCAGGCCACAGGTGCATGGGCAAGGGAGAGATTCATTATATTGAGGTAGCAACAGACAACGTGGACAATGAAGAGGAGGAGCAGGACAGTGGATCCACTAGTTCAGAGGAGGAGTCAACACCAGTAGAGGAGCAGCCTCCCCATAGACCACTGACACCGGCATGAACCCATCCTCCAGTAGTCTCACAGCCACCAGAACATGCTAACAGGAAGAAACCAACAAAGGGAGGTGTCATAGCGACCCTTTCTGGTGTTCCCAGGTATGATACCCTCCGTATCAGAGGGATTATCTAGGAGAAACGAGCAATCTCCCTAATAGATGGTGGGGCCACCCAAAACTTCATCGATGCTTCACTAGTATCGAGACAAGCACTTTAGATAGAGGAGTTTGAGGGGTTTGATGTTGCGGTAGCAGATGGCCACACAGTGGAGTGTCTAGACAGAGTTCCAAACTTAGAGATGAAGTTAGGCAACTACAGAGTGAGAGACACATTTTATGTGGTTGACCTATCGGACACAGATGTGGTGTTAGGATTTCAGTGGATGATTACCTTGGGAAAAATCACTACCAACTACTAAACCTTGGAAATGGGATTCATAGATTAGGATGGGAAGAAGGTTGTTCTAAGAGGTATGTCGACAGGAGCACCCATGACAGTTTCAGCCAAGAGGATAGAGAGGATATTTAGACATGGGGAGGTAGCATATGCCACAAAATGTTTGATCACTACTCAAAATGATTCATAAGGTCAACAACAATACCACACAGAGATCAAGAATTTATTGGGACGACATCAGTAGGTCTTTGAGGCAATTCCACCAGGGAGACCACCTGACAGGGGGTTTGAGCACACCATTGAGTTGGGGGAGGGGGCCAAACCTATGATCACCCCCCCTATCGTCATCCTAGGAGGTTCAAGGATGAGATAGAGAAGGAAATCAAGGAATTGTTGGCGATGGTACACATCAGACCGAGCAACAACCCATTTGCTTCTTCAGTTGTCTTAGTTCTGAAGAAGGATGGCACCGTGAGGATGTGCATTGATTACCGAGCCTTGAACAAGAAAACCATCAAGAACCAGTACCCTATCCCACGCGTTGATGAGTTGATGGATGAATTGCATGGGGCAATTTTCTTCTCAAAAATTGATCTACGCTCTGGATATCATCAGATCAACATCCGAGAGCAGGACATAGAGAAGACGACATTTCGATGTCATTTTGGACACTTCGAGTTCCTGGTTATGCCATTTGGGATAACCAATGCACCCGCTACATTCCAGTCTTACATGAACCATATATTTAGGGATCAGTTAAGGAAATCAGTCTTGGTTTTCTTCGACGACATCTTGATCTATAGCCGGTCATGGCAAGAACATATGAGGCACCTGGATGAGGTATTGAGCATCATGGAGGCACAGTCATTATATGAAAAAGAGTCCAAGTGTGAGTTCGGTATGACAGAGCTTCTTTAGTTAGGCCACATCATCAGTGCACAGGGTGTACAGGTGCACCAAGAGAAGATCAGGGCCATTCTGGATTGGCTGACGCCCAAGAACGTGACAGAATTAAGGAGATTCTTCGGGCTATGCAACTATTACAGACGGTTTGTCTGGGGTTTTTCTCAGCTTGGAGCACCGCTGACAGATCTTACCAAGCATGACTGAGAAATCACATTAAGCCTTTGATCACATGAAGGAAGTCATGGGAACTTGTCCAGTGTTGGCACTACCAGACTTCACCTTGCCATTTGTACTAGAGTGTGACACATCCGATGAAGGGATCGGTGTAGTTTTGATGCAGGGAGGACACCCCATTGTATTTGAGAGACGAAAGCTTAGTCAACCTGAGAGGTTGTACTCCATTTATGACAAGGAAATGTTGGCAATCATGCATGCCTTGACCAAGTTCAGACAATATTTGGTGGGCAGCAAATTCGTGGTCAAGACCGATCACAACAGTTTGAAGTATTTCCTTGAGTAGAAGGACCTCAATGAGCTTCAACAGAAATGGGTGATGAAGGTACAAGCATTCGAATTTGACATAGAGTATGTCAAGGGGAAGAAGAACATTGTGGCCGATGCACTATCGAGGAGACCTATGACATGTTCTTTGATGGAGATTTCAGTAGATTGGAAATCCCACTTGTTAGTGGAATATTCCAAGAACACGTTCGCTTGTGAGGTGATGGATGGGAAGATACATGATGACCGGTATAGGGTCATTGTCGATGTCATATTTTATAAGGATAGAGTCTACTTGGTGCTAGATTCAGGGCTTAAGAAGAAGATCCTCACCGCAGTTCATGATTCACCTCTAGCAGGCCATCAGGGGTTTTTCAAAACCTACAGACAGATCAGAGGGAGGTTCTCATGGAAGGGCCTCAAACAAGACATTATGAGACACGTCAGTGAGTGTGTGACTTTCCAGCAGAACAATTCAGAGCATGCTCTTCCAGTAGGGCTACTTCAACCACTCCCCATTCCAGAGAAGAAATGGGAGAGTATATCTATGGACTTCATCACCGGTCTACCCAAGGTCCAAGGTAAGGACTGTATCTATGTAGTGGTCGACAGATTGACCAAGTTTGCTCACTTCTATGCCATACTGACAGAGTACAATGCAGTTCGGGTAGCTGAGATTTTCTTCAGGGAGGTCTTCAAACTTCATGGGTTGCCGAAGAACATCGTTAGTGACAGGGACAGTCAGTTCATAGGGACATTTTGGAGAGAGTTGTTTTGGTTGGTGGGGACATAGTTGACACCTAGCACTAGCTATCACCCTTAGACAGATGGGCAGACTGAGATTTTCAACAAGTGGGTTGAAGGGTATTTGAGGAACTATGTAGGAGGAACATAGAGAACGTGGGTAAAGTGGTTACATTTAGGAGAACATTGCTACAACACCACCTTCCACATGTCCATTGGTATGACACCCTTCCGAGCATTGGAAGGATATGATGCTCCCACTTTGGTAGACTTGGTCTTCAGAGAGAGCATAGCTCCCAAGGCCAAGGATTGGATCATAGAGAGTTAGGAGATTCTCAAGTTGTTGAAAGAGAACCTGCAGACGACGCAAAACCGACAGAACATAAGTGCGGACAAGCACAGGATAGAGCGCAACTTTGAGGTTGGAGATTTGGTTTTCTTGAGACTCCAACCCTACAGACAGTCATCTCTAAAGAAGCATGGGGATGAGAAGCTCATGCCCAGATTTTATGGTCCTTACAAGATCATGTGCCGAGTAGGCGAGGTTGCTTACAAGCTAGAGCTTCCAGAGGGGAGCAAGATTCATAACGTGTTCCATGTGTCTTGCCTCAAAAAGGCAGTGGGACAATTCATTAGCACATNGAAAACTAAGGAGCAAGGTCATCAGAGAGTGTTTGATCAGATGGAGAGGGCTTCCAGTAGAGGACACTACTTGGGAGAGCGAGTAGGTGTTGCAACACCCTGGACTAGTATTGCTTGAGGACAAGCAATTTCGGGAAGGGAGGACTGTAATGTCCCTTTCCAAATAGGATCTCTAGAAGAGGAGGCTTAATGGTCTAAACCGCCCCGTTAGACTATAGCCAGGGCCAAAGAGGGGTAAATAGGGTTACTAGAGGTCACTCCAGTCACAGGGGTTATATTCGAAAAGTGATTTTGAGTTAAAAATAGAAGTCAACAATGAATTAGGGTTTCAACAGTGATTTAGGGTTTTAGAAATCAACAACGAATTAAGGTTTCAGCATGATTTAGGGTTTTCAAAATCAACAACGAATTAGGGTTTTAGCATGATTTAGGGTTTGGAAAGCTATAAAAGAAGGGTCAGCGACCTAGTTCATCATTATACAGATTATGACTTGTCATTGAGGAGAAGAGGTGCATCTCAGGAGAGATAGTTCAGTGTATTCCAGGAGGAAGACACCAGTTGGCTGATTTCGGTGTTGAAAGACACACCCTAGTCACCAGGAAGATCATCTAGGTCTTCCATCATTCTTCATTAATTCCTCAATGCTCCCATATTCCAGGTATTATCTTTTAGTTGCTTATTTGTATTCTGGCTAAGATCCTTTTGTCTTTTGATCTAGCTGAGCGTTGTTATTTTATTCAGCCACAGTTGCTTATTTATAAGCCGGCTAAGATCCTTTGTATGTTGATCTAGTCGAGTATTGTCAGTTATTCAGCTGCATTCAACCATTTTGTAATCCACAGAGATATCATAATACAAACTTTGCAGTCCTTTGTCACGTTTATTATTTGTATGATCATTTATATGCTGTAAACCTTTGATCCTACACACACATTAGCATCGTTTCCTAGACTAGCCAAGTCAGGAACATTACATAGTCTCACCCGAAGTAGAAATAGGGGGTTGTAGGACAAAGGTGTCTACAACCAGAGGAAATGCAAGTGGATTCAAAAGAACAACACACTGAGATCTAGTTATTCCTTTACCAACTTAAGTCTACTTCACACATCTATATCTCAGATCTAGCACAATAATGCAATAACAGAATAATAGAAGGAAAAGAACACAACATCAATCACACATAACAACAAGATATACATGGTTCACCCTCTCCATAGGGATACATCCACATAACTGTGTTTCTTGATATATTATATGAAAACATACAGTTCTATCTGCGCACTTAGCATGCATATCTCCCTCTCTTTCCCTTCTTCTATCCCCTCCTTGCGCACCTAGCGACAAGGTTGATCTTTGCACCCAACTGAAGATCTTACAATACACCAGTATTCTCATAACACAATTATTTCTCTCATGCGATCAATAATAATCACTCCCTTAACCCACAATGACGAACTCAGAACCAACCCATCCCAGGTCCTTCAAACCTTTATTTATACATTACACAAAAAATGTCTAGGTGTCAAAACCTTATATCCCAAAACCCTAGGTGTCTAAAAACCTAGATCAACTTGACCCACGTTTTCAGGGTTTTTTCCTTCTTTCCCGCGCAATGCTCCAAAGAATCCATTGGTGGATTTTTCCTCTTACTGGGTTTTCCATGATCCATCTTCCTTGCTAATCTATCTTCCTCGATCTTCTTGTTCAACAACTCATTTTCCCTTAGTTCGCTCCTTCTTTTCTGCTTCTTTGACTACTTCGATCCAATATCAGTCACTATGCCTTCCGTGCAGTTCGTAATTTGCCTTTATTTCTGAATATTTACTTTCTTCCATAACTAAGGGCCAACAGGCCCCCAAAAATCACATGTGACTCGTCCCGAGGCACTGCAGGTTTGAACCTTCTATTTTACTTTGACTTCAGACTGCACGGAGAAGCATGTGTTTTCTGCTCTGTCCCTCCCTTCCTTGTGCAGACTGTCTTTTCTGTCTCCAGTACCCAGTTTCAACTGCACCTGGTACCTAGACTCTTCTTTTTATGCTTTTACTAAGAGCTGCGAGGTAGCTGGTTGTCATAGTACAATTTCAACTGGCTCTCATTCACTAAACCTTCCTTCCATTCTCCATTCAAAGTCTTTAATTGTGCAACTCCTCCTTCTGTAACATAAGCAACCTCATATGGCCCAAGACAATGTGTCCTGAACTTCCTTGGATGCTTTATGAACTTGCTGTCATATACCAATACCAGATCTCCTTGCCTAAATTATTTATTTTTGATATTCCTGTCGTGGTAGGCCTTCTCTCATTCCCTTTGTACGTGCTGATGGAATCCTACAATGAACCTGTCTTCTTCTAGTTCTACCAACTGCACCAGCCTATTTTGAACAATGCCAGTGTCATCCATATCTGTGAATGCTATGATTCTTATACTAGGAACCAAATATTCTATAGGTACGACTGCTTCTAGGCCATATACTAGCTTAAAGGGAGTATGCATTGTCATCTTCTTGCAAGTGGTTCTATAAGCCCATAAAACTACGGGTACTCTCAAATCCCAATCATCTTTGTTTACACTGCAAATCTTTGTCAACGCTGTCTCCAAGATCTTATTGAAAGCTTCGACCGTTCCATTCGCTTGTGGGTGGTATGGAGCACTCTTATGATGATGAACTTCAAATTCTTGAGTTAAGGCTTCAATAGTCTTATTAATAAAATGTGTACCTTGATCGCTCATCAGGGTCTTCGGGCATCCAAATCGGGTTATGATATCATCAAATATGAATCACGCAGCTGTAGTTCCACTACAGTCCTTAACTACTTTTTCTTCTGCCAATCTGGTCAAATATTATGTCATAGTGATGATGTAATGAGCTCTTGTGTGCTTTCTTGGTGGGTTGATAGGTCCCACAAAATCAATGGTCCATTTCTCGAATGCCTATAATGTTAGTTGTGGTGCTAAAGGCATATCATCAGTTCTGGAAGGTTTCCCAAATCTTTGACATACATTGCAGGCTCTGTAGTATTCCTTAGCATCTCTGTGTAAAGTGGGCCACCAGAGGCCAGCTCTGAGAACCTTCCGCGTTGTTTATTTTCCTGCATAATGTCCTCCTGTGATGCCCTCATGTGCTTTTGCCAAAATTAGTGGTCTTTATGCCTCCATAACACATCTCCTCAGGATCTCATCAGGTCCCATTTAATAAAGCTGTCCATCTATAAGTGAAAAATCTGTAGCATGAACTACCAATTGTTTCTTCTAAATGACTGTATATTCACAGGGCGCCATTCCTATTGATAGGAACTGGACTATCTCAATGAAGTGATTGTCAACCTTTCTAATGGCCAACAATTGTACATCTGGTAGTGTATCTTCCAAACTGGTAGGTTCCTCTCCATGTTCTAACCTGGACAAGTGGTCAGGTCCCTTGTTCATTCTCCCTGGCTTGACCACAAGCTCAAAATCATATTCCTGAGATTGTAGTAGCCACCTGCATATTCTTTCCCCCAACACTGGCTTGTTAATTAGGTACTTCAGCATAGAGTGATAAGTGAACATCTTAAAATTTCCTCCCAACAAGTAGTGACAAAACTTTTGCAGTGCATACACCATGGCTAAACCTTCTCTCTCAGTGGTAGTGTAATTTATCTCAGTTGTAAAGAGCTTCCTACTTGCGAAGGCTAACGAGTGGTCAATATCCCCTGCTCCTGGTTGTGCTAACACTACTCCTAGTGAAATAGATGACGCATCGACATGCACATGAAATTCCTGACTCCAATCTGGGAAAACTAGAATGGGCGCAGTGACCATTTTTTGTTTTAGTGTGTTGAAGCTCCGCTGACATTCCTCTGACCATTGAAACTGAAAATATTTCTTTAATAACTTCTCCATAGGTGTTGTTATCTGTGCATATCCCTTGATGAACTTTCTAGAATATCCAGTATGTCCCAGTGCAGTGCAAAATTGTCTAACTGAAGTAGGGGGAGGTAGGTCAACAATGATGGCAATCTTGGAAGGATCTACCAGCAACCCCTGCTAACACACAATATTTCCTAGCAACACTCCAAATGGTGAAAATAAGATAGACTTCTTTAGGTTTAGGGCAATCTGACATTGCCTGCACCTATCCAACATTAGTCTTAAACATTCAATATGATTTTGCAACAAGCTAAAAATAGTTCAATCGTCAAAATATGCTTCCAAAAATTTATGTAAAAATTCCTTGAATGCTTCGA
The DNA here is from genome assembly GCA_032191745.1 of Picea mariana. NCBI lineage: Eukaryota > Viridiplantae > Streptophyta > Pinopsida > Pinales > Pinaceae > Picea > Picea mariana. The sequence continues at coordinate 256,405 of JASDQU010100648.1, read as the reverse complement.
CCACCACCCTAGAAAATATGGTTGGTGCATTCTTCGGTCCGAAAGGCATCACTGTGTACTGGAAAGAACCCCATTCTGTTGCAAAAGTGGTCCTATGGCGATCTTCCTTAGCAATCCTGATCTGGTGATAACCTGAAAATCCATCACATGAAGGAGTAAACTTGTTCTCCCACATTATCTAACACTTCATTAGTAAATGGTGTAGGGAATGGATCATGTAAGCATGCATCATTCAGCTTCCTTAAATCTACACAGATTATGATCTCTCCTGACTTCTTATCTTGGATCACCATAGGGCTAATCCATTTTGATTCTTCAACAGGTTCTATGATTCCTGCTTCTAGCATTCTGTCTAATTCAATCTTGACTTTTTGCTTATATTTGGGATTTAGTCTGTAAGGTCTCTTCTTGACTGGCCTTGCATCTGGTTTCAAGGGGATCTTCATTTATCCCATGGGCCCTTTAATGCTCTTCATGTCTATGAAATTGGTTGGGAACAAGTCTTGATATTCATGCAGTAGTTCTGTGATCTTGTCAATAGTGGCATCATACCAATAATCTCCAACCTTTGCGAGCTTAGGTTCTTGCTCTATTCCAATATCAACTTTCTTGATTTTGATTGGCTGTCCAATAAAAGGTAGATTGACTCTTGGTCCTTCTATGTCTCTCTGTCCTTTAGTTTATGCGATGTTCACATTCCTGGGATCATTGTCTTCATCATCTTTGATATTGTAACAAACTTGTAATTTCTGAAGAGGTGCAGTCCATTCATTTTCTTCTTGCTCCACAGGGAGGTTAGGTGCCTCCTCAAAGACTTTCTGTCTTACAACTTGTAGATCTTGATCTACTATGGGGTACTGACTTTCAAATAAAAATGTAGCTACAAAATTCTGAGTCATATCGTACCAATCTTCAGTGGTGAGGCATAGTTCTACTTGAAGATACCAATTAATAGGCACTGTGTCCAAATTGTTAATGAATTTATGCACCCACTACTCTTGAGGAATGCTGCTCCAGGCCTCCTCATAATTTTTCACATGGTCCCTCGGACAGCTCTGACCCGTGTATCGAACTTCGCACCCTTCTGAAAAGCGCATTATCATCAAAGTGTGACATTGCCTCCATTCCACGATGTTCTTCTTGTGTGTTCCCCACCATCTCACTGGCGTTGCTTTCAAGGCTTCATCTAGTGCCAACAGTCATTGTTGTACTAGTACAATTTCTTCAAATTATGACAAGAATGTTTCTAAATTATTTAAACCATCAAATGTGGGTAGATTGCTTACTTCTGTGCCAATCCAGCGAACTTTCTTGGTCAATCTGGCACACCTCCGTGAAAGAACTTCATACATTTGTTCTTCCAGCTCTCTAGTGCTTCTTTCAAATCTGATGAGCATGTGTCGTCACTTCTCCAACTTAAGTTCCCATCTGTTGTAGGATTAATGTAATCCTATTGTATTGCTGTCAATTTATATATATTCTCTATCTCGTATGCACGATCTTCTTCTTTGATGGATTCTGTGTATTTGCGACCTTTGTCAGGATCAAGAGGTGCAATGACCCTAAGGCCACCACCTTCAAATGTCATTCTTCTTTTCTTTAAGTCAACAACAGTGGAATTGTTGAAATCCCAATCAATTCCTAACAACACAGGACAAGGAAAAGCATCATCAACTATCTCAATCACCTCGAAGTCCGCAAACATCCTTACCCCATTGATGTCTACAGAGACATGCTCCAGCCTTCCAAAGGGACTTATTGCCTACTGATTAGCCATCCTGAGCTTGATAGGGGAGTAATCAACTTAGGTTTTCCCATAAGTGCCCAGGTTTGCTTCGTCATAACATTGACTTCTGATCCCAAGTCGAAGACCACATAATATATGTCATAATATCTAATCTGAGCATTAAGGTGTAGTTCCTTATAGTCCTTCTCTTTCTGGCTACTTGATGTACTACTTTATTCAATGGAGGATCTACCCTCCCTATCTCATATTGTCTGATCAAGTATTGTAATTCTTTCACAGCCTTTTCATCCTTACTCAAATTCATGCAAGTACATAAGAATTCCATAAGCTTGCTTACCTCTTTTCCTTCTTCGAGCGAGGCAGACTGATCAAATTCCAAAGGCATTCCACATTCTCTCACTTCTGGTTGTGTCTTTGACGAAGAAGCTTGATCTCTTCCAAATTCTCTTCTTGCCTCTTCAAACATCTGCTTTTCTTCCCTCGGATGAAACACTTGTGTCTTCTTTGCAGCTCTTCTGACCCTTGATTCTTTTGTAGTCTTTCCTGGGGTCACTCTGTCTTCGACTGTAACAAAGCCTCCTCTAGTGATAAAAACGACTATGGGATCCTCTCCACGAGGTTCTGCTGAGATTAGTTGTACTTGCTGGTTTCCTCCTCGTCTTTCTTGAAGTTTGGCTAACAACACTGGGCAATATTCAATAACATGTTCAAATGAATTGCAGTAACTGCAAGTGGTACAAGGGTTCTGACAGTCCCTTGCCAAGTGTCCTAGATGTGCACAATTATAACAAATGATCTGACCTCGACCTAGACCCATGCCTCCTCCTCGTCCTCTTCCTCTTAATCCACCGCGAGGGTTGGAGTTTCCTCTTCCTAGAGAATTAAACTGCATAGCATTTCCCTCCTATTGTACTTCACCTTGAATCCTATATGTATCTCTTGATCTTTCGTGTAAGAGGCCATAAGCCCTACAATCCTTCTCATCATGCCCCACAGATTTACAGAATGTGCAGTAAAGGTTTGTAGGTGTCTGGACATGTTTTTTCATGTAATAGTATTCACTAGGGCAATGTCTATTTCTACATACCTCACACCAGGGTAGAGTAACCTGCTTCAAAGGGATCAAAGCTCCAGAGGCCAAGTACTCATGAAATAGGGGACACTGCTCCTTATCACGACCTTCTGATTTGCATATGATACACCATATGTCCTCTCTTTTATATTTTCTCTTGTCTTTCTTCATATCTTTGACCTGCAGAGATAAGCTAGTTAGCTGACTCAAAATTTGACTCATACCTGAGCTGGATTCTCCCATAAGGGCTTATTCTAGTTTCATGGTGATCTCCAACACTTCAGCCTGTGAAGAAACTTTCTGTTGCATCAGAGGAACTTTGATATGTGGTAAGAGGGCAACAATGAACCATTCTTTGTTCTTCTCGTCTGGAATCTGAAAACTCAAACAACCTATCAAGGTCTTAAACCTCTGATCAAACTCCAAAACAGGTTCAACTACTCTCTTCTTGGTTTCTTTCAGTTCTGTAATGCACTGTGACTCCGACTTGGGTTTCTGGAACTCTGCACTCAACATAGTCTTGATATCATTTAGTGGTTTAGGTTGTGCAACTCCTTTAACAAAATTCATGTACGAGTTCAGTGCGCGGTCTCTTAAGGTAGTACTAAACTGATCTCTCTTAACAAATTCATCATTGACTTGCTTAATACTCCATAGAACTTCGCATAAAAATCAATGTTGATCAATATCTTCAGATCCATATCCTCTAAAGATAGGTAACCTCATTTCATCTGCCATAGATCTTCCTAGGTTTCTTTATTGAGTATGTACTGAACTACTGGTAACAGTTCTCTGAGTGCTTTGATAGGTCTGGCTACTCTGGTTACTTAATGCTGCTAAAACAATAGGAGGAGTAATAGTACTTACTTTGATAATCGACGGAGTTCCTGAAGTTTCTGATTCTTCTCGGCGGGGTTCTTTAGTCTTCTCTTCCTTTTCACTAGCGGATCCTGACTGTTCCTCGTTCAATAGCTCTTCTTCTTCTCCAATGTAGAAGCCTTCGTTTTGTGCTAGTGGTTCGTGGTTTTTCTCAAACAGGTTCACCACCTCTCTAAAGGTTATCCCACTGTGCATATGTTCAACCTCTATGTCGATGTCGCTGTCTGAGTTCTTGAACATTATCTCTTCAATTTGAACAATAACTGTATCTTCAAGATGTTATTCTCATGCAATAACATCTTGATATTCAACTTCAAAAAGTGTAAAATTTTTCCTCTCGGTCCCTTAAAGAAATACCTCTCTTCTTGGCTATATGACTCTACTCTGTCAATAGAAAACTCAGTAATGTACCCTCCAATAGTGATATCAAACCGATGATCTACTGCTCTTGACATGATGTTATCAAGTCTCTTGATCTTCTTGATCAATGGCGACATCCAAACCACAGGTGTTCTAGATCCGATCTCAAATTGGGTATCTTCTAATCTGGCTAACCACTCGTATATCTCCTTATGAATTCCTCCAAAGAAAATCTCATGTATATCAGTAAAGATATATGTTCCCAACCAATCCTCTGTACTAAGGCTAGGGTTCTTATTCTGAGCCTCAATGAATTCTCTCTCTCTTGTTCTTCTATCCACTTCTAAATCTCTATATTTGATGGAAACCACCTTGCTATTCCCTTAAGAAGATCCAGTCTCGACAACGAAACCATTTTTTGGATAGGGGAAGACCCAGGATTCAACTTTAACAGTGCACCAAGCCCTAACTACTGGCCCTTTCGGCAAGACCTGCTGAGCAGATGCAGTCTCACCCGAAGTAGAAATAGGGGGTTGTAGGACACAAGTGTCTACAACGAGAGGAAATGCAAGTGGATTCAAAGGAACAACACACGAAGATCAAGTTATTCATTTACCAGCTTAAGTCTACTTCGCACAACTATATCTCATATTTAGCACAATAATGAAATAACATAATAACATAAGACAAAGAACACAACATCAATCACACATAACAACAAGATATACATGGTGCACCCTCTCCCTAGGGATACATCCACAAAACTATGTTTCTTGATATATTATATGAAAACATACAGTTCTATCTGCACACTTAGCATGCAGATTTCTCTCTCTTTCCTTTCTTCTCTCCCCTCCTTGCGCACCCAACAACAAGGTCGATCTTCACACCCATCTAAAGATCTTACAATACAACAGTATTCTCACAACACAATACTTTCTCTCATGCGATCAATAATAATCACTCCCTTAACCCACAAATGACGAACTCATAACCAACCCATCCCAGGTCCTCTAGACCTTTATTTATACATTACAAGACAAACTTATAGGTGTAAAAACCCTAGATCCCAAAACCATAGGTGTCTAAAACCCTAGATCAAGTTGACCCATTTTTTCAGGGCTTTTTCCTTCTTTCTCGCGCAGTGCTCCAAAGCATCCGTTGGTGGTTTTTTCTCCTTGTTGAGTTGTCCACGATCCATCTTCCTTGCTAATCTATCTTCCTCAATATTCTCATTCAACGAATCATTTTTCCTTACTTCTCTCCTTCTTTTCTACTTCTTTGACCACTTTGATCCAATATGAGTCAATGTGCCTTCCGCGCAGTTCATACTTCACCTTTCTTCCTAAATATTTGCTTTCTTCCATAACCAAGGGCCAACATTTGGTCAATCCCAAGGACAAGACTAAAATCTTGTCCACTGAAACCCATGGTAAATAATATCATGTACTCATCATTGAAAACCAACCATTTGGTACAACAGTAGGTATCTCCACAAACTGCGGGTCAATCATTCTCCATCCATCATCACTCACACAATTGTTGCTATGGTGAAGGTGATCTCCCAGATCTATATATTGTTGCAAGGGAGAGGAATATCCATTCTCTACTACATACATGTCCTCATTGTCCTTCATCCATTGGTCCTCCTCTGTCAACCCACCAATATCCTCTAACAATGTAATTGAAGGATATATTTGACTCTCTGTTGAGATAGATATAGTGTATCTCTGACTTGTCTCCTCAAGGAGATCCTCTAATATGGCCTCTGATTCATGAAGGGTTTTTTGTGTGCCCTCCAAGAATCCTCGTGTTCTCACCAAATCATGAGTCAGTCTCTCCATATCAACCTCTTGCTCCCTCAGTGCCCTATGATAAATGTCTCCAACCTCCAATAGGTAGTCTCTATCCATCAATAACTGTTGGCAGTCATCCCTCATCACAATCACTCTCTCCATGAGTGTATGGAAGTCATCAATGGAAATTCCCCTATCTAAACTACCATGTGCCATTGAGGCCCTCCAACAATAACCTGCCACCAATGCGTGTGTATCATCAATGCATCTAGTGGTTGCAATGATCATTTCCTCATTGATTCTCAATTGTCCTGTCAAGTGTCATGACTCCTAATCACAACCCTGTTGAGGTGATACCTCATGGCTCTCACTTCTAGTGTCAATAATGAAATCCCCAACAACACACTCCTCAGGAGATAAGGTACTTAACTTCCCACTGTCCACTGTGCTACTGAGTCCTCCTGTATGCCACTACATGCCATCACCGACTGTGACCCCCATATGAATCACATTGTATCTAGTGTGGGAAGTTGTATCCTCCTGTGCACTCACCCTACTAATATCATATGTGCATAGATCCCATACATATGTGTCTAGACACATGCTATGGTCATCCTGACCAATAAGGAGTGCATCCTCATCACTGTAGATCGATCCTAGGAGTAAGTGTCCCAACAAGTTGTCGGTCTCCACAACCTGGTCCATCAACTGAATCTCCAAGAGTGGTGATTCACTCTCTTCATACTGATAGGTATGTGTAAGGTCAACTAACTTCAAGCCATACCTCTCCTCCCGGGTCTACATATCCATATGTCCCTTGTGTACAATCCCCACACAAAGCTCCTCTACCATATCAGGAATGCCACTGATATCCTCATGTGTCATGGCTGGCATAGGTGACTGAGAAGATGAAAAATGTGGTTTGCTCATCATGAAATCTCATCATCCTCCATACATGACTTCTTGGAATCCATGTCTACACCCACAGGTAGGTCATCCAACCTCCTAATTGCATCATGTTGAAGTGTCAACACATATGAATCCTCACAAGTGTCACCACTATGCTGAAGTGTTGAATCCTCAACATTGCCCGAAGGGGAAGATGAAGGACATGAGCTATCATCTTGTCCATCCAACCGTCCCTCATATGCACAAGAGTCACTAGCCTCATCAAACTGATTTAAATAGGAATATATGGTTTCATTCTCATGCATCTCCTCATCCTCACTGTCATAGTGCACCTCAACAATGTGCACCTTCCCTTTACCCCTACATTTGTGATATGGATTCCAAGGAATTTTGCAACTGTAGAAAATCTCCCTGCATCTAATGGGTGTAGGCTCCATCTTTACTCCCATCAATCCACTAGATGGTAATAATGTATATACCTCCTTATCTGATCTGAACTTTCCTCTGTATTACTGCATCTAAAGGTATAAGTGCAAGTTATCATTGCTGAATTTTAGTGCACACAATCTGAAATAACTCCTCATTGATTTTCCCATTAGGCTGGCAGGAAAACCATCTCTGATACCACTGAAATATCCCTGATCCAACTGATATGGATATCTAATGGTGAACTATTGTTCTATCACTGAGATCTGATACTGTGGGGGTTTCTGGATGCGTTTGAGTTAATGTGTGAACATGCTTGGTGATTTTCACATGTGTGTTTCATTCATTTAGTGTTTTAAAAAAAGGACAACACAACTCACTGATATATATTATGAGGAAAAAGAAAGAAATACAATAATATGTTGGAAGCAGATATACTAGTCATCAATTCGATCTTATGGATTGTCATTGGAATACAAAACCACTAACAGGAAATACCCGTGACTAGAAGATGAAGGATAAACTGTGTATGCACGGATAGATCGACAAAATGTAGTTCCAGAATATCACGACAACTCCTTAAGATACTGGAAAGCTAGCCTTGGTGGCGATACTCGTCGGAATGGATTGGAAACTATCCCAAAAGGAGTGTTGTGGCCTCTATCCTAATCTTGGTAACTGTCAGACTATAGATCCAACCTCTGAAGCTTTGGATGTCACCCCATGGGGGGTTTTGCACCTCCTGGGTTGTGGGAGTGTGCCCTAGTGATCCCACCGACAAAATCTGACGATACATGTATCGAAACGATAGTCTTGGCCTCCTCTGTAATGGGTCAAAAGGGTTTCCTCGGACTTTCCTCGGAATACCCCCAGGAACCCCAAATGTGCTTCCTCAAGAGATGCACACTTTCTGGATGTTTGTTTCACTCTAGGATATTCCACCATCAAAAACTGATGACTGGTGGCTCAAAATATGTGCCCTGGATAGCTCTCAACAGAGTTGGAAGGAATCTACAAGATACTCCTCTGTCTCATGCGGCCACACAAACCCTCTCTCTAACCCTTGTGCCCTCACTGGCCGAGCTACATAATCACTATAACTAGATCTCTTTAATAGCATGGTGGAATACCTCGATGGTATCTCCGATAGGCTAGGGTGTGTCTCTCAACACTGAAATCGATCAATGGTGGTGGTTTCCTCCAGAAATCCACAGAACAACAAGGGGGTCGATCTCCTCCTCCTATGGAACTATCTCAACATCAAATCATAACATAATTCTGAATTAGGTTGCTTTACCCTTCCTTTATAGCTTCTTGAAACCCTAATTCGTTGTTGAACCTTTCCCTCCCAGTGAATTTTACTTTATTTTATTATTCCTTGATTAATTAATTAACCATTTTACCTCTAAAAAGTGATTTATCCATCCTTATGGATTCTCCAGCCACTGAAAGTCACTTCTCATCATCTCATTCTGCAATGCTCTTTCTTCCGATTCCAATCAGCTATTACACTAAGATTTTTCTCCAAGTAATATGCCCATTATGACCTTAGTGAATTTAATTAAGATATGACCCATAATAACTCAAAATTACGGAAATTGTTGGAATGCAACGAAACCAAAGCCAAGCTGTGCGGAATGGATCTTGATGAATAAATATGGAATTCGGGCCCAATAAAATCCCTCAATATCTCTCGAACTCTCTGTCACCCCTATCTATCTACTCTGGTAGGCATAACACTCTGTAATATAATAATGTCCAAAAATGGGGACATTACACTGTGCAATGGTTTTGTTCCTGAGTGGAAGGTCCTTCTTGTCTAGTATTCATTAGGGTTCTGGTAAGAATTCTCCCTTTGGTTCCACTTGGATCACAGACCAGTTAATTATATGATTAGAATCATGTACATATTTCGTCAACAATGAAACATGAAAAACATTGTGTGCTTTCACTGTGGGAGGAAGTGCAAGTTTATATTTTACAGACCCCACTCTGTCCAAAATTTCAAAGGGTCCACAAAATTGAGGTTCCATCTTGGAACAAGTTCCCATTCTCAAGGAACTTCTTATGGGTCTAATATGGAGATACACATGATCCCCTACTTCGAACTCCCTAGGAGTTGTATTTTTGTCTGCATAGCTCTTCTGCCAGTCGTGAGCCACCTTTAGATTTTGTCTTATTCGAACTGCTTGTTGGTCCATTTTTTTTAATAGGTCTAGCCTGAGTGTTATTCTGTCCACTAGGTTATTCCAACTGATTGGAATGTTTCATTGCGTACCATAGAGAGCCTCAAAAGGAATCATCTTCAATGATTCCTGATAGACATTGTTATAAGCAAACTCTATCAGTGGTAGGTAGTTTTCCCACTTCTTGGGATGATGCATCACATGCATCCTTAATATGTCCTCTAGCACATGATTTACCCTTTCTATTTTTCCATCAGTCTGAGAGTGATAAGCCGTACTAAATAGTAATTTAGTTTCAAAACCAACAAACATAGATTTCCAAAAGTTTGAAGTAAATTTTGTATCTCTGTCTGATATGATCTCTTTAGGCATGCCATGCAGTCTAAATATTTATTTCATGAAAATATTGGCAATATCTATCGCCTTGCAAGTTGAATTCATGGGAATAAAGTGAGAAGCCTTGCTTAGCTTATCCACAACTACCATAATAGAATCATTATGCTTGGTTGATTTAGGTAGTCCGTTGATAAAATCCATGGAGATGGTTTCCCATTTCCATTCTGGAATTGGTAGGGGATGCAATATCCCTGCTAAGTGTTGGTGCTCCGCCTTAACTAGCTGTCATTCTAGACATTTAGCTAAGTAATCAACTATGCCATTTTTTAGTCTGGCCAATAAAATAGTTTCTTAGTGGATGTGATCATTTTTTGATAACCAGGATGACCAATATATGGTCTTTTATGTAGTTCATCCATCATGAACCTCTTCAAGTTGTCACAATTTGGAATGTACAAACTACCTTTGTAAGTTATCATACTATCATTCAACAATTTATATCCCTCATACTTCATCCCTGTGGGCTCTTGCTCTAGGTATGATTTCACAGTTTTGAAAAATGCATCTGGTTCTTGTGCACTTCTGACTCTTTCCTTGATGTCTGGTTCACAAGCGCTTAGTGCTTACAACTTCCAAGTGAATCACTTTCATACTTATATTAAGGGAATCAACCACCCTATTTTATTTTCCTTTAATATGTTTGATTTCAAAATCAAACTCACTAAGGAGAGCCATCCACCTAGCCTATCTAGCATTGAGTTTGGGTTATTCAAACAAGTATATCAACCCACTATGGTCTATCATAAGTGTGAATCTTCTTCCTATGAGGTAATGCCTCCACATTTTAAAATCATGTACTATGGCAGCCAAGTCCAAATCGTGTTTCACATAATTGATTTCATGCTCATTCAATTTTCTGGACTCGTATCAAATCAAATGCTCTTCTTGCATAATTACTTCTCTGAGTCCTTCCTTGCAGGAATTTGTACACACAAGGAATTCCTTGTTTGGGTCTGCAATTTTTAGCACAACTGCATTGGTTAAAAGGTGTTTTAGCTGCTAAAAAATATCTTCACACATTGTTGTCCAAATAAATCTAACTCCCTTTTTCTAAAGGGAGGTGATTGGATAACCAATCTTGGAAAATCCATTTATGAACCTTCTATAGTATCCTACTAGGCCCATAAAGTATATGATATCAGAGACATCCTTTGGGGTAGGCCAATCTATAATGAATTTGATCTTGTTAGGATCCACTACCACTCCTTCTTCAGAGATAACATGGACTAAGTAATGGACTTGTTTTTGGAAGAAGTCACACTTACTAAACTTCACATAGATATTTTTCTCTCTCAGCACTTGAAGCACTAACTTAATATGTTCCTCATGATATTCCCTAATATTAGAATAGATTAGGATATCATCAATGAAAATCAATGCAAATCTATCCAAGAACTTTCTTAGCACGTTATTCATTAAGTACATAAAGGTGGTTGGTGCATTGGTAAGCCCAATTGGCACCAAACAAATTCATAGTGCCCATACCTCATCCTAAATGATGTTTTGTGGATGTCTTCATCCTTAATTTGGACTTGATGGTATCCATACCTCAATTCAATCTTGGAGAAAATTGTAGTGCCCCTTAATTGGTCAAACAAATCATCAATTCTTGGCAAGGGATACTTATTATTAGTGGTCGTATTGTTGAGTTGTCTATAGTCTATGCACAACCTGAGTGCATTATCCTTCTTCTTCACAAACAAAGCTGGTGCTCCCCAAGGAGACACACTAGGAAAAATGTAACCTTTGTCCAACATCTCCTTTAGTTGTAGTTTGAGATCAACTAGATCTGGTGTACTCATTCTATATGGTGCTCTAAACATTGACACTTCTCCTCTTTATACTCTCTTAATATAGGATGGTCCTTGTTGTGATTCTTTCGTCACCTTAGTGAGCAAAATAGAGGTGCTTGCAAGCTCAGTTGGGTTTGTTGGGCAGGACAACTGCAAGGAAAATGGTTAGAAAAAGAAATATAAAACAACAACTAAGAATTAAACTAAGAAATAAAACAACAACTAAATTTATAAACATAGGGACATAAGGACAAAAGAAACAATGAGACCCATGTCACCAATGATAAGGATGATATTAATGAAAGAAAACATCGAGAAGCAAGGGGACTATGAGTCCCTTCTTCCTCCAAGGGAGGGCTCTTGGACCCCCACAAATAAGATCTTCTTACAACTTTGAAAAAGAAAATGAAAATGGTGAAATAATTCTTTGCTAATCCACTCAAGGAGTGAGATGGATTGCCCAAAGCAATGATGCAAGTATACTCTTGGCAAGGATAGAAGAGTCCTCAAGAGAATAATGGTAGCATAACTTTTCTATGAAATGCCTTGAAAAATGAAGTGTATCCATGGCCTTTTTATAGCATTCCTTTGGGTTATTGTTCAACTAGTTTGTAGTGTGTAAAGAGGCTAATTAGGGCATTTCTAGGTCTTTGACCAGCCACCCAGTCGAATCCAGTCCATATTTGAGTGTCAAATCAACTTGGAAGCTGAACCAGAAGTGGGTGGGAGGCCGACCACTCTCATAAATGCACCGTTTCTCAGGTGCGCAACTTTTTGCCACAACAGTCGCGCATCGTGAGCATGTGCGCGAATCTTGCATTTCTGTTTTGCGCATGTGCGCGCGCCCAGTGTCTTCATAGAGCCCTTCAACTTTTTCACTATTTGTATAGTTTTTGACCCTTTATGAATGCTTTTGTGTTAATTCAGGTCCATGGATGTCTTCATAACTGTTTGACGATGCTGAATTCTTGTAACCATTTGCAGACGAAATTTCAGTGATAACGAATGCCCCCTGATGGATGAGGTTAGGAGCATACGTATAGCTGAAATCCATCAATGTTTCTTCTACTGAGAATGTTGTTGTAAGAGAGAGAAATAGTGGGATTGTCAAGAGTGCCCCGTTGGAGGGAGAAGGGAACCTGTAGAACCCAACCTTCCATGAGGTGTGTAAAAAATAAACTGTGTACAAACGAGGCGGGCAGGCCCCATGATCGTGTCATGTAACTCAAAAATATGAATGAAGTGTTGATCTAGACAACTGCAGCACCCTTTGGGGTGGTTGTGATAAAGGCAGAAGAAAATTCCATGGAGGAACATACTCTGAATAGTAGGCAGTGACATCTGTAAGAAGTATCATGGATTCTATAGGCATTGATAGCCCGACCAAGTTCAGAGGTCTTCGAAAAGTATAAGAATTAACTGCAATAGTCATAAATTAAGACCCACCGTAACATGAGAAAGTGTTGACATTGAATGTTATGGGGGTCAACGACAATAGGGAGCAATTGTGGTTCTTTCTGTGCCGTCCAAGATATCTCATTGGATGGGGAATGAGAATCAAGATACTGTTGCCCTTCTAGAAAACTGTGCTGATGTCGACAAAAAGGGGAACACGACTCCCAAAAGCAAATGGCTTCGTGAAATATACGAGGTGAGGTTAGGAAGTGGAGGAGGTACATGGACGAAGTCAAGATGTAGGAAGACTCAAGATTGCCCTTGGTTGGAGTATATGTGAGATAAAAGGTGGCCGCAACCGTTCATCGAGGTCGAGTGTCAGGGGGACAACAAGACAGGGGATAAGTTGTGCCAGAGGTGGGACAAAGTGAATAAAATCAGAGGGCAGAGTTAAGTGGCTTGTGGGGTACTCTGAATATATGGACGATGTTGTCAAGGGTAGATGATAAAGTAATGCCCCAACCAAGGGTGACATGGGTTGCGTTGGCCAAAAAGGAAAGAAGGTCGCCAAAGGACGACAAAAAGGTAAGGTAACTGCGAGAAACAAATGTGTTTGTACAATAAATAAAGAATAATTTGGGATAAGTCTACAAATACAAAAACAGGTGCCCCAATGTGAGATGGTTGGCCCGGGAAGGGCACAATTTTCTCGGAGAACTGGTGGAGGGTGGGGGCCCCATGGGTGGGTTTCTGTATGAGGTAGGTGAAATGAAGAGAAATTCCCAGATGGGAAAACTGATTGTGGATGAAATGGAGGGTTCATGATATTGAGGAGGTGCAGTCAAAAATAGAACTGTGAAGAGATAATCTGGGAGTCCGTTTGGGAAAGCTAGCAAAATGAGGAGAAGGAGTATGTGGCTGATTCACGACATGATGTAAGACTATCGGGACTCCCATCCCTAAAGAGTTTGGAAAAACAACATGAGTGTCAAAAGCGCAAAATGGTGCTATGAATGGGACAACTCATGTGGGTAAGAGTGCTACCGAGTGACAGTACCGAAGATGCAAATGGAGGTGTTGGTACTGCAGAGTCGGAAATGGGGATCCTAGAGGCAAATGTCAGAGGGTGTAACTGGAGATGTAAGTGAGATGCAAAGGGAATGAATACATGCCAGTACTGAGTATATACCTGAAGGGGTTGCGTTGATGTATGATGACTGAGTACCTGCACACATGAAAACCAAATACCCGACGTGAACAATATCTGAAGAGAAACAAACATATGAGCATTTATTTGATAATTTTGAATATGCGCATGCGTACCTAGTCAGGATATGAAAAAATGGTGTCCTCGGGGCTCGGGATGAAAAGAGGCCCAGGAACTATTGTGATGTAGATGATGGGATGCTGATCCCATGGATGAAGACAGATCGAGAAAAGGACACTCGGAGCTCCCGGAATGGTGAGTGTAAGTTTGGCGAAAAAGATTATATATAGCTGTAGGGCCCACATTGCCACCTCATTTGTACTTGCTGCTATAGTGACTGGACGAGAAGTATTCAAAGGAGATTTGGAGATTCTAGGAGGATGAGGCATCCGATTGAGAACCAACGAGCTTCAGGTTAGTGGTCTAATCATCCTGCATAGAATTAGGGTTTCTTTTTTTGGGCAGGGACTGTACAGAGGGCTGTACAGAAGGGTTTATGAGTGTGGGCCCCCATGTGCACAGGTGATACAGAAGTAGGCGCGCACACGTGCACACCTGCCCACCGAATAGGCGTGCATGGGGGCGTGTGTAAGGGTGATAAGGGTGCACACTATGTGTGCGCCTGTTGGATGCACAACTGCACATGTGTGCGCAGCTGTGTATTGGACAAGCACGCACTAAAGCGCCCCTGTAAGTCGAGCAGGCGCGCATGCCTGTGGGATGGACAGAGGTGTCTGAGTGCGCGCTTGTGTAGTGAATAGGCACGCATACGTGTGCGTCTGTGGAGTGAACAGGCGCGCACGTGTGTGCGCCTGTGGGTTTAAACAGCCGCGCCTTGGAGGCAAGGTTGACGGGTGTAAAACTTATCTTTTTGATGTTGTTTATGGTCCATGTGACTGACGTAGGACTGTTTTATGTGGTTGCAAGCGATCAGTGTGCATGATGTCGGTGGGTTGGCGAGAGCGGGATTGGTCCCAGCTGAGAGACGCCATGGCTATTGAGGAGCCAAGGGTACGTGCGACTTTGGCAGCCTGTGGGCTGTTGAAGTTCTTTGAGTGCCCGTTGATACAGGCACAGGAGTATCTCCTGCAGTTTCTTATTCGGATATGGAGTTCGGACCTGCATTGTTTCATAGTGTGGAGAGAGCAGATTTCCTTCACTGCGGTGGAGGATGTATACTTTTTGACTGGGCTCCCGTTTCGGGGAACGCCCCTACCAGTGGAGCCGGTGTTACCGAGGGATGTGTCGCTAGCGACAGTTGGCTGGAGATACTATTCAGGGCTGAACTTTATATCTGGCACTGTCGTGAGCATTGGGGCGATGGATACCCTAGCGCATCGCTACATAGCAGCGATGATTGTGAGAGTTTATGGGTCTCTGGCGACACAGTGGATCAGTGGTGGTCAGCTGTGTGTGATGGAGAGAGTGTTGGTCGGTGAGCACTTCGCCTGGGGGATCACGCAGCATGCCAGGATGGTAGGGCAGTTGGACCACTGTCGGTCCACGGATACAGGAGAGTTTGCCTTTGGGTCCATCCTAGTGGCCTGGTTTCTGGAGAGGGTGCCTATGTTGCACCCGAGGATTTTATTGGGTGCACCTAGGGCACGAGAGGCGCGACTAAAGCGGTGGTCGACTGTTTTTCTTCACCACGGTGGTGGTGAGGGTGACCACTTCTTTACTGCAGCGCAGGTATGGCGGCATATGCTGCAGGTGATATTGCGGTACCCCTATGCTGGGGTTGACTTTCGGGAGGATCCAGACATGGTGTTGCCTCTAGGGGAGGTGTTTGACCGTCGAGGTATGTTGGTGATTTTGATATATATGTTTGTTTGAGATAACATGATATATATATATATANCGGTACCCCTATGCTGGGGTTGACTTTCGGGAGGATCCAGACATGGTGTTGCCTCCAGGGGAGGTGTTTGACCGTCGAGGTATGTTGGTGATTTTGATATATATGTTTGTTTGAGATAACATGATATATATATATATATATATATATATGATATAGATGTTGATACTATCTATTGTTTGTTTGTATGTGCAGATGTGGCACCTCGCAGGCACGAGGTGGAGTTGCAGAGAGCGTTGGCTCGTCAGGAGCCAGAGAGACCGCTGCGGGGGGGACAATGGGTTGGAGAGAGACGTTGGCATGAGGACGCCGCGACGAGACTAGTTGATCCGGAGAGAGCAGCGAGGAGACACCGGTTTGATGACCCTGGTGCTGGGCCATCACATGCTCCTTTGGAAGATGCCAGAGTAGATTTTGAGGACATACGCAGTCGCCTGGAGGCGGTGTTACAGGGTGTGCCTAAGGGCATGTGGTCTCGCATCCAGGATGAGGGCATCCTAGAGTACTGTGTGGGGATTCCACCGCCATGGCGGGCTGTGGTACGATGGGCAATAGTAGTTGGTGCTGCGATGACTGGATGACTACTGTAGGGGTAGGAGGGACCAGTAGGGGGTGGGCAACCACTGCCTGAAGGAGGGGCAGGCGGTGGTGCTCTAGAGGCACCTTGAGTGGTGCACTATGTATTTGTTGTATTTTTGTATATAGGTTGGTGAGCCCATTTTGTACCGAGGTGCTTCACTGGCCTGCGGATATTTGTATTTTTGTATGTAAACACTTGGATGGCACTGTGGACCGTTTTATATATACATGAGTATACATTTTGAGATCTATGCGGTGTTTACATGAGTTTTGTTGATGTGTTGATGATGTCCAATCTATGTATGCTGTGACAGGTTTTCGATATGTTATGTATGTGTAGAGGTAGCTTGATGTGATATATGCCAGTCTAACACAATATTAGCTAGGTTATCTGTAATTTGATTCAATTGTCTTGGAATATGTGTAAATGTAATGGAATCAAAATGTCGAGATAACAGTCTAACCCACAGGTATTTGCGAAAGAGGCAAGGATCGCGTACGTGGTAGACATTGTTGAGCTGGAGAACGACTAGTTGAGAGTCGAGAAAGATGCTAAGGTGACGAATACTATGATGATGGGCATCGGCCAGGAGGCCAATGAAAACAATGTATTCGGCTTGGTTGTTGGTCGCTGAACCCAAACATATGCCGCTCGAATGGAGCATTTCATGTGAGGGGGTGTAGAGGCCCAAGTGGCCGAAGCGAGATTTTGTGTCCAACGACTGGCGTCGTCGGTGTAACTGATGTGGTAGGCCGGTGGAGGAAGCATCTGTCAATAGCACAAATGATAGTTTAGATGTGAGGGATGGAGAAAGATTAAAAACACTATAAAATAAATAACCTAAAGTAGATTGACTATGTTTAAGCAGAAAATTTCTTTAAGCACAACCCGTTGACGGGTTCTTTGAGAGAGAGGCCTTCAGGAGAGGCTAGGATGTACGCGCCTTTGGTAAGGAAATGTTGGATAATGTATGGGCCATGCCATAGTGACTCGAATTTTCCATGGCCAAAGGTATCATGAGCGATATCGTAAGCAAGGATAAGGTCGCCTTCGCGAAATGAACGAAGGTTGACATGTCAATCAAAAGTAGCCTTTGATCATTTTTTAGCTGCCTCATTGTTCTATAATGAAGATCGATGATCTTCATCTAGGGACTCTAAGTTCAGCAAGCGCTGATCTATTGGAGAAGTGTCAGGTAATAGCTCAATTGCGGTGCGTAAGGTGGGAATTTCACACTCGATGGGAAGAGTGGCCTCAACCCCATGGACTAGATGAAATGGTGTGAAACCAGTAGCTGTTTTCACAGCTGTACGATAAGCCCATAGCGCGGAAAATAACACATGATGCCAATTGGTCTTATGTTTGTTAACCGTGTGCTATAACATGGTCTTGAGGACCTTGTTAACTGCTTCGACCTGTCCATTAGACTGAGGGTAATATGGTGAGGAAAACTCGTGGGAAAATCCTAACCGAGATGAGAGTTCGACGAAAATCTCATTCTCGAAGTGTTTACCGTGATCGGAAACCAGTTGGAGTGGTACTCCAAAGCGAGATATGACGTGGTTAAAGAAAAAAAAATCTGTGGTGTCAGCGATATTATTGAAGGTGGGCATAGCTTCAGCCCATTTGGTGAAGTAATTGACTACGACAACAATGTATTTGTGACCATTGCTGGAGGGGGGATTACAAGTCATGAAGTCGATGCCCCATTTACAAAAAGGGCCGGCAGTGATGACTAGATGAAGAAGAGAAGGTGGTGCTCGGGCTTTGTTGGCATAAAGCTAACATTTCTCGCATCGTTTCACGGCGTGAATGCAATCGTGAAACAAGGTAGGCCAAAAGTGACCTACTCGGATAATCTTCTGAGCAGTGGAATTTCCCAAAAGATGGCCCCCACATGCACTGTTGTGGCAGTCGTTCAAGACTCTATCAGCCTCATCAATGGTCAGGCATCGATGAAGAATGGTATTGGCCCCTCGCCGGTATAAGATGTCTCCGATGAAGAGGTAGCGGGGGGCTTGGTGGGAAATACGACGACGATCATCTCGTGAAAGGTGGTTACCAAACTTTTGAGTTCAGAGGTAGACGAGGAGGTCACCGTACTAAGGATCATCTGAAGTGATGTAAAAGAGGTGTTTGTCAGGAAAGTCGGTATTGACGGGGGCACTGGTTGTGTCAGAGGGGAGGGTCGTGACAAGTTCGGCGAGAACGAGGTCTTTCTTTCTCTTGGGTGTTGAGAATTCAAGATCGTACTCCTGAAGGATAACGATCCATCGAGCAAATTTGCCATTAATTTGTCGACAATTGAGCAAGTATTGCATAGGGTTGGAATCTGCTACAACCTTAGTTGTGCAAAGAAGAATATAGTGACACAATTTCTGGACTACGAGGACGACTGCAAGAGCTAGTTTCTCTTCGTGTTTATACTTCAAGGGTGGCCCTGAGAGATTTTTACTAATGTAATAAATGACATGCTCACGATTGTCATCACCTAGTTGAACAAGAACTCCTGCTACTGAAACAGTTGATGCTGATACGTAGAGGATATAGTCGCGATTGTATTCAGGTGCACTAATTAAAGGGGCATTGGAGAGTGCCAGTTTAAGATCGTCAAATGACTGTTGGGCATGTTCATCCTAGTGAAATGGGATGTCGTGACGTAGTAAGCAAAGCAAACCGTGTGCGTGAATGGCGTAGTCTGGGACAAATCGTCGTAGAAAGTTAGCCTTGCCTTGTAGGCTCTGAAGTTGATGTAAATTCCGGGGAGGTGGAATTTTGGTGATAGCTTGGACTTTGAGGGGGTCCACGGTGATACCTCTTTGGGAAACGATGAAGCCGAGGAGGCGCCCTGCGGTGACGCAGAATACACACTTGAGGGGATTCAAGCGGATGTTGTACTGACGACATTGTTGGAAGATGATTCGTAAATCATCAAGATGTTGGGTGCATTGCTTGGACCGAGCTGTGAGGTCGTCCAAGTATGCGAGGATGATATGAGTTAGATCGTGAAAGATGTATGTCATTGCCCATTGGAAAGTTGCGCCAGCATTATTTAAGCCAAAAGGCATGACACGATATGAAAAAGTACCCCAAGGGGTAGTGAATGCGGTTTTGTATTGATTAGCTAGGTGAATTTGAATTTGATTATAACCAGAGAAACCGTCCATGAAGGATAGAGCCTCGTGGCTTGCGCAGTCATCGATAATTTGATCGATGAAAGGCGTTGGAAAGTTGTCTTTGGGACATGCATGATTGAGATCATGAAAGTCCGTGTAGACGTGGATAGTGCCCTGTTTTTTGTTAATGGGTACAGGGTTAGAAACCCATGATGTATAGGCAATGGGGTAGATGAACCCGACAATGCGTAATTTGTCTATTTTGGCTTTGATGGACGCTTCTTTGGATGCGTGTAGCGGTCACTGTTTTTGAAAAAATGGTGTAATGTCGGGCCAGGTGTCGATGCAATGTTCGACGATAGAGGGATTGAGGCTAGGCATTTTTGTGTATGACCAGGCAAAAATATCCCGATATTCCTAGAAGAGGGCTTTATAGGCGGTGATTTCTTGAGGAGTGCAAGCAACTCCAATGGTGATTTCCTCGACAACGCCATTTTTGATGGAAATGTCGATTTTAATGGTCAGGGAAATGTTGGCCATATTGCCTTATTCAAAAGCATCAGGGGCATGAATGGGGTTTTTGAACTAGTCGATAGGCCCTGATAGGATAAAATCCTTGGTTTCGACCACATAGATGGGGTGTTGGTTAGGAGGCGTGGAGGCTTCCTGTGGAAAGAAGAGTGCATGGTGGTGTAGCGCATCCCATGGGTAGTCAGGGTTGTTTAACTCTTCAAGTATTTCCTCATCACAGTAGAAGTGATGAGAATACAAGGGGTCATGAAGAGTGATATCGGTAATTGTTATTGTGTGGCTGCCCCTTGGTGATGAAGAAATAGGGGGAATGATGCAAGGAGATGGCGATGGTTCGCTCGACATAAACCAAATATCGAAGTACTGAGGAGTACCCATGGTAGTTGGATGTAAAATTTCCATAGGGAAATGAGTGGGAGAGTTGGGGGGATTGGGGAGTGAATTCTCAGATAAGTCATCCAAGAACCATGGAGGTGTTGGAAGGGCCTCGGGTTCGGGAGAAATGACATGAAGAATCTCTAGTGACGAGGTAAGGTCAACTATCGATTTTGTGGGTCTTTGAAGCAGGGTCAATTGGCATTGCCTGTATTCAATGATCATAGGACACCGGTATGTAAAATGATATAATGATTCACATAGAGAGCAAGGGCATCTCATACGTTTATTGACTGAAGTTGTGACATAATGGATGTTAGTGATTTTTGGTAAGGATGACGTAGCTAGACTAGGTTTGCTCTAGAATCTTTGGCGTACTTCAACTAATGTCTACCGAAAGCGTGGCAGTGCTGGGAAATGGTGGGTATAATGACCATATTCTGAACATATAGTGCAAGCGAATTTGGTTCGCAACCCTTTACTACTTGAATGGTAGGTGGTAGCGACAGTGCTGGCTAGAGTGGCGAGTGTTGAGGGAGTTTGATTGAGTGGAATCAAATTCCGTAACTCTGGTAGAGATGGGCAGTNTAGCTAGACTAGGTTTGCTCTAGAATCTTTGGCGTACTTCAACTAATGTCTACCGAAAGCGTGGCAGTGCTGGGAAATGGTGGGTATAATGACCATATTCTGAACATATAGTGCAAGCGAATTTGGTTCGCAACCCTTTACTACTTGAATGGGAGGTGGTAGCGACAGTGCTGGCTAGAGTAGCGAGTGTTGAGGGAGTTTGATTGAGTGGAATCAAATTCCGTAACTCTGGTAGAGATGGGCAGTTGTTGGTTTGGTGTCCATCTTTCTCACATAGCGCGCAAGGGGGTTGGATGCGCAGAGCAAGTGGAGCTGTGGGCTCCTTCTTCTTTCTCCTGCCCCCAGCTGTGGCAGGGGGGGTAGTGAGTGGGGGTGTAGGGGGTATGGTGGGAGTAAGTATGGGAATCGTCATTGGGATTCCTTCTGTTTGGGGGGAAAGGGATGGTCGAGGGACCATCTCTGGTGGATGTAAATACCAAACCGGAATTGCTAACACCATATTAGGGAGGGTAAACATTGCGGCTACCTAGAAAGCTTCGATGCCCGGTGGAGGGTAAAAGAAGGGGATTTGAGTGATGGCTTGGAGAACTGTCTCCCACATTGGGATATGTCCTTGGGGAGATGTGTAATTGTGGATTGGTGGGGTCGACAAGTTCGCAGGAGGCTCGTGGGGGGAAAGTTCTGTGATTAGTGGGACGTTAGATACGATAGAAGCCTCCCTAGGAGGAAGGGTATCCTCTGCGTGAGTTCCGTTGGATGATATGACACATACTTGATTGGAAGGATGAAGGAGCGGTGGTACTCCATGGTAAGTTCCTAACAATGATGGATTTTTGAAAATTCTAGGACCCATCTCGACAAGTGGGTATGCATCATGACTCATGTGGATGAGAGGAAGAATGTTATTGATGTTGGCAGATGGGTTAGGCTCGTAATGTGAGACTTGGTCAATGGTAACCATCTTCCTGTTGTGGGGGAACATCCTTGTTCAAAAGATGGAAGAGGCCACTGCCTTCATAGCGTACATGTAGCTACGACCGAACAGGATATTATAATTGAGTGGGGCATCGATAACTTCGATGTCGATGAGAATGGTTTTTCCCCCGAGTTCTACGGGGACATTTTGGAAGAGCCCTTCAGGAGATGATGGTCGCCCGTCATATGCTCGTAAGGTAATGGCAGAGGGTATGATTTCGGGGGAACCAAGTTTCTGCGATACCGATTTGGACATAATGCATGTAGATGCACCTTCATTGATGATACACCGATGAACTGTGATGTTCCGTATTTTTACTGGGATTTGAAAAGTGATCAAGGCGGGAAGGCGAGGTTCTCCATTGTCGAGATCAAATGTAATGAGTCAAGTATTAGTGAGGTCGACTTCCCCCAAGTAGGAAAGTAATGATTTCCACTGAGTGGGACAAGTCTGAAGGACTTCTAAGACTAACATGGCAGTCGTGGATTGTGCTAAGTCATCAACCAAACTGTAATTATGAGCTTCCCTAGCCTGTGGGTTGTGGACATTCCTACGCAATGGGATGCGAGGAATGCGAAGAGATGGCTTTGTGTTAGGGCGAGGGATCACCAAAGGGGGTCTCGTCGGTGCAGAGTTTGTCTCTGGAGGGATGGGAGGAGACTCAGTGGGTGCATGATACTGACGATTATGTGTTTGCAGAAGTATTTCTTCCTCACTAGTGAGGAGGATCATGCGATCTGCTGGATTGTTTGGGTTGAGGTACTGTTCCACCTGAGGTGGGGGATGCTGCGTGTCCTTTTGGGTATTTATCACACCTTGGTGTGGAATAGAGTTCTGCAGCACGACAGGGGGGGGTTGTTGCACGTATTGTTGTGGTGCCTGCTGAGGGGTAGGCGGTGCTGGAGGATGGGGTAGACTGCCTGAGTCTTTCAACCATTTGAAATCAACGATTTTGGGGGCAATGGTGAGTGTAATGACCGAACTCACCGCAAAGTGCACAAGGGAAGTTGGTTTTAACAATATTGTTATTTCTCCCTTGACGCCTATTATTATTTCCCCCATGGGGGTTCAGATTCCTTTGGTTTTGGTTGCCCCCAGTAGGTTGGTTTTGCTAGGGTTGATTCCCGCCTTGACCTGGGTTGTGGTTGTTCCTGTTTCATCCTTTCTTTTTGGCATTGTTCGATGGATGGTTTGGATTTTCCATATTCAGCTATTTGAAATTTTGATATTGCTGAATGGGAGAGGGTTGAAAAAAATTCACCCCAGCATGAGGACGTGGGGGAGCCATGGGTTGTGGGGGAACAGGAAAAGGAAAGTACGGATTCTAGGGGGGTAACGATTCATAAGGTACATAGGAAGGCATGGTGCTTTCGCTAGTACTATAAGCTGAGGTAGAGGGGGTACTGGAACTCGGTTGAATAGGTGGGTGTATGGGGGGTGTCGGCGGTGGCCCACTGATGGGTGGAAGGCATAGCAATAGGGTATGGTTGTTGATAAGGGGGTGGGGGGTAATAAGAAGTGCCCCCGTATGCCGACGGGTATTGAGGTGTTCCATACATTGGTGGTTGTTGGGGTTGTGGACCGTGGTGATTCGTGTTACCAATCAGTCCATCTGCTGAATGAGACATCCTAGGTTTGTCTTGGCCAAATGGCACAGGTTTTGGGATATCAGGAAGTACAGTGTATAAGTACCCTGACTGTGCATAGATGAGGTCATACTGTTGAGCCTTACTTATGGCTTCCTCTTCTGATTGAGGGAAGGTGGAAGCTACATCCTTACTGAGGAGAGAGACAAGTGATGTAAGAAACTAGTCAAGACACTGTTGTTTGGTGGTTTCTTCTTTACACAAACTACGTTGCCTACACCACTTGTGAATGTGATCAGCGATATGTGTGGCTGAGGTTTGTTTGAAATTAGAGAGTAGTTCCAGACCATTGTCGTGGCGGATTGGTAATTGGAAGAAGGTAAAAAATACTTTGGTCAAGGATTCAAAAGTCACATGGGACCCTAATTTTTCATCTACATACCATTTGGCCGATGGGCCAGTGAGTGTGCATTGAAATAATCGCAGTCTGATGGAATAATCCATAATGTTGTTGGAAGAGCACCAAAGGTGAAAAGTCATGACGTGGTTGGCAGGGTCATCTCCTGCCTTTCCTTCAAACTTGGGTATGTCTGAAGGTAGTTTGGTGGGCATTGCAGGCCATGTGGGGTCATGCAATATAGGATCATTGGTGAGTTTTTTT
>JASDQU010100648.1:190684-231897 GCA_032191745.1 Picea mariana | reverse complement strand
GGGGGGCTAGGTGGGTTGGTACTTCCCCCTTGAGAGGAAGTTGGTCCCCCGCTTCCGTGTAAAGGAGAGCGAGTGGATGGAGGACCTTGAGAAGTGGACCCAAGTAATGTGGAACCAAACAAAGCTGATCCTAAGACAGTAGCACTCACAGGAGTGTGTGAAGGTGGTGCCGATGAGTGGGTAAGACCAGACACTCCCCCTAAGATAGGAGGGAGGTTTAGCAAGCGTCGAGAACAACGGGGATTCTGTGGGTCCCCTATGATGTCCAACTAGTTGAGTGAATGTGTGCAAATGGTGGTGAGAGTAAGAAAGAAACAAGAGCCTTTTGTTGCAAATTTTCGAACTTTACACAATATATATATCCAAATCAAAATGTAATCGAAAGTGCATCATATATAAAATGGTTTTAAAAAGAAGCATATATGTGAATAAGTGGGTTTTGTCCGTGTGGGGAATCAAAGAAAACAAATGCTCGTGTCCTAGAAGACGTAACGTCCTTCCTCTCAAATAGCACTAGACCTTCCAATAGTACTCAACAGTGGGGTCTGAAGTCACCGGAAGAGAAACTAGTGAATGATGAAATAATTGGTTATAATGAGGGGTAAAGGGGGCATATCCCGAAAGAGCTGGCGATATTTCCCAATAGCCACACAAAATCCAATCAAGGTGCAATTGCAGCCCACAATTTCCACCTGGGTAGATGTCCTAAAATTTGGTCACTAGGTACATCGGTCAAAGTACGAAATTTAGATTTTCGGCCTAAGAAATGGGTCACGGGCTGGATCCCGTCCAAGAGGTGGGTGCCTCAAGGGGGGACGCACAGAACAACCAGACCTCGGCCTTCAACCCTTCACTGGTATCTCACTGCTTTATGGTGTTAGGAACACTTGTCCTGGAGGATTTTTAGTTCCCTATTTGACAACTTCTATGGTTTTGACAATGTGAGAACCAGATAACGGGGAGTTATTTGGATTCCTATCCCCGAAATCCTACCTAGACTAAAAAATTTCTTTGGGCACTTCCTGTGGAGGAAAACTTAGTGAGTTTTTAAAAAAAATTTAGATGTAGTTGTTTTGAGAGGTAGGGGGTGTGAACCAACCTCATTGAATTAAAATGGGAGTGGATAGTTTCGTCAAGAAAAGGGTGGGGTGTTTCGGAATCCCTTTGGAGGAAACTTACTTTGACCTCCACGTTTTAAGAAGAAGCTATGTGAGTGATAAGTGACTTTTGTGTGTGAATGAGTGAAAGTGTGCCAATTTTTAGTGAATTAGGTGTCACCTTGCTGCATGTGGACTTCGCTTGGTCCTTACAAGTGTTGATTACCTAATTAACTAAGTGCCTTTGGTACAACCTTGCATAATTCAAAAGTCCCTAGGAAGCTAGCATGTGGACATGTGGGTCCGTTACTATCCCTTTAACTCCCTATTGTGATGTAATCTAAGAAAAGCTTTGAAACTATCCTAAATTGATCATGTGGGCATGTATGGGTCCGTTACAAAACCTTTAAACTTCCCTAGTGATTTGATCTAAGAAAACAAATTTCAACACTATCCTATCTTTGTAGCATGTGGGCATGTATGGGCCTGTTACAATATTAAGATGTGTTTGAAAAAATAAACTAAGAGGAGTCCCAAGAAGGGTTGTTGTCCTCTCCTAAAGGTTTTAATGTTCTTAAGGGAGATGAATTTGTTTCACAATCTTTTTCTGATTCTCAAGGTCGTTTGAAGGTACGAGAGAAGAGCATACTAAGCGATTTTTATCCAACTTCTAGTCTCAATGTAAGTTAAATGTGATTAAAAATGATTTCCAATTTATATTTTGAGTCAAAACAGGTCATCCATGTGGCGAAAATGAAAGCAAAAGAGGAAATTGATTTTAACCCCCTAAGTGCCTATGTGTTTTGACTAACCCCTTTATATGATGAGGGGACTAAGTGTGGTGCAGCTTTAAAACATGCTTGAAATCATTTTTAAGAAGGCTAATGGCCTTCCCCACATCTCAACAACTTTACAATGTGAATTTTTGCACAGACGCCTGGGTCTTAGTGGAGACATAGGCACACAAAGTGCATGTGTGCAGACAGAAAATGATTAAAAACTGCACGTGTGCAGAACAGAACCATGACTTGAGTGCATATGCGCACGATGCGCGTTTGTGGGCCTAAAAACCCGTGCACAGGTGACACATGACCGAGAATGAAAATTTCGGATGGAATTCTCCCAATTCAACTTGGAATTGGATGATTGGCAGGTCGGATTAGGCCGGTTAGTGCACCTGCAAGTTAAATAAACCAAAAGAAGAGCTAGAAAAACCCAAACGGGGTAGGAAATTGATACCTTTCCCTAGTGGAGTCACCAATCTGTTGCACCTCTTTTGTCACCTTAGTGAGCAAAATAGAGGTGCTTGCAAGCTCAAAAGGGTTTGCTGAGTAGGACAGCTGCAAGGAAAAGGGTTAGAAAAAGAAATATAAAACAACAACTAAGAATTAAACTAAGAAATAAAACAACAACTACATTTATAAACATAGGGACATAAGGACAAAAGAAACAATGAGACCCATGTCACCAATGATAAGGCTGATATTAGTGAAAGAAAACACCGAGAAACAAGGGGAATATGAGTCCTTTCTTCCTCCAAGGGAGGGCTCTTGGACCCCCACAAATAAGCTCTTTTTACAACTTTGAAAAAGAAAATGAAAATGGTGAAAGAATTATTTGCTAATCCACTCAAGGGGTGAGATGGATTTCCCAAAGCAATGATGCAAGTATACTCTTGGCAAGGATAGAAGAGTCCTCAAGAGAATAATGGCAGCATAACTTTGCTATGAAATTCCTTGAAAAATGAAGTGTATCCATGGCCTTTTTATAGCATTGCTTTGGGTTATTGTTCAACTAGTTTGTAGTGTGTAAAGAGGCTAATTAGGGAATTTCTAGATCTTTGACCAGCCACCCAGTCGAATCCAGTCCAGATTTGAGTGTCAAATCAACTTGGAAGCTAAACCAGAATTGGGTGGGAGGCCGACCACTCTCATAAATGCGTCGTTTTTCAGGTGCATGGATTTTTGCGACAACAGTCGTGCATCATGCACATGTGCGCGAATATTGCGTTTCTATTACACGCATGTGCGCACGTGCCCAATGTCTTCATAGCGCCCTTCATTTTTTTCACTATTTGTATAGTTTTTGACCCTTTATGAATGCTTTTGTGTTAATTCAGGTTCGTGGATGTCTTCATAATTGTTTGACGATGCTGAATTCTTGTAACCATTTGCGGACAAAATTTCAGTGATAACAGTCCTCTAGGTTTGGTTTATTGTCCTTAACAGAGTTCAACACTTGTATTGCATACAAAGGACATCCTTTTCTTCAATACTTCTTCACTTGACGGGTTAATATTTGTCTCCCTGAGATATGCATTTGAAGTCATTTTAGAGTTCTTTTCCCTCCTATTTTCATGTTGTATATGTGGGTAGTCCCTCAACAAATGTTCTTCTCCACATCCCCAACATTTCAAGGGCTCTCTCTTTGTATTATTTGTCTTTCCTGGGGTGGATCCAAATGGTTTATTTCCACTTTGAGATGGAAAATTGTGTTGATACACACTCTTAGTAGGAAGACTCATCTTAGATCTCTTCCCATGATTATTAAGTCTTGAGGATTTAAAACCCTTCTTCTTAAATCCAAATTTACTTTTATTCTTCCAATCCTTATGAGTTTTTGCCTTATTTTTGAATTACTCATATCAATACCTTTCCTTTCAAACAATGTCTTCTAAAGTATTAGGTTCATCAAACTCAATTTTGTCCCAGAAGGACTGAGAGAGTCCACTAATAAATCGTTGCATCTTTACTTTTTCATCCTTTATGTAGGGAACATACCTCATCAAATGAAGATTTTTTTTGATATATTCATCTATTGTGAGTTGTCCTAGATTATGTTCATACAAATCCTTAGTCTTCTCATCACAATATCTTTCAGACATGCACTTCCTCTTAAAGTATTTCTCAAATTTTTTCCATTACAAATCCTTCTCATGAATTCCTTTCACATTTCTAAGGCCCTCCCACCAAATGGAGACCTTTCCATTCAAGTTGAAAATGACTATTCAAACCTTTAATTTTTCAGAGTAGTCATGGACTCTGAAGTACTTCTTCAATCCAAGTAGCCAAATTTCTGCTTCTTCCCTCTGTTTAATTTGTCCATCGAAAGTGGGTGCTTTGGATTTCTTAAACTCTTTAGGGTCATGGCTCTTGGAATTCCCCCCCCTCTTTCTTCTCCTCTGAGAATGTGAACTAGTCTCACTACTAGACAACTCCTTGGAGTTGTCAGTTTCCTCACGAGAGGATTCTTTAGTTGAATCCTTGGCGTTAGCATGTCTCTTGGCTCCATGTTGGGCCTTCTTTGAGGTGTTTCTCCTTGTGTGGCTACTTTCAAGACCATGCTTTTGTATCTCAGGTGGACTTTGGGTTTTCTTAATATGATGTCTATCCACATTAATGGTTGCTGGCCCATGTTGTTGCTTCCTTTGTATATCCTATAGGATTTGCAGAAGGAATGCATCAATTTCAATTTGCTTTTCATATTATTTTATCAGCCTTTGTCTTCCTTACAAATTTTTAATTCTTCCATAAGGCTTCTTACCATTTCAACTAAGTCTGGAGGGGTTTCCACCACCCTCCTCTCATTATATTCTTCTTCTCTATTGTGGAAGCTTTCTCCCAACTCATGGTGTGTCACCATTCTTTACATTGTAGTTTTCCTTGTTGTCCACTGACTTTTTAAGTGCTGATAAAACATTTTGTGTTAGTTAATTAATTACTAATTTATGAACAACACATGGAATTCGTAAGGTGAAATCAATTTCATTATTTAGAAACACACAGTTCAAATTTCTAAAACATGTAACAACAACAGAAAGTTTCATTCCTTTCTTCAGTAATGGATTATAAATAAGCTCTTATTAATGGGTAGGTTAGGGTGACCTTCCCCTTAAAGGTTCCCTAATAAAATTTATTCAACTCTCTCATGAGCCCAAGCAAGTCAAGTGTTGTTTCCTACTTTGATACCACTTTGTCACACACCCAACCATACCACTTTGTCACACACCCAACCCCTTAAGTACCCTTTTAAGGGATGGGGTGTAAATTTTCTCCTTCCTACAACTTCTCTGAGTTCCTCGAATAAGGGAACCATTGCCTTCTTCTCTCCGAGATCTTTCCAATGACTATGAACTCGTCCAAAACCAAGTTATGAGTCGAAATTTATGACCCCATGAACTTCTTGGGGTATCGTTGGTCAAATGACACATGGCACTGACATGGCTCCACCTCATTCATACCATCCTACATGGCACTGAGACGACCTCGATCTTCATCCTCTAGCGATGACATGGCCATGGGAGGGGCGGTTGCAGGGGATATCTCTTGGGCCTTCGTGGGTAACCGAACTTTGGCCCCTTCAATATTCTCATACATGTCTTCAAACTTTCCCGGAGTTCTGGAGTCCGAAGGACTCTTTGCACTCTAGAATCTATGGTGGATATTTTATCCACCCTTGGATATGATGGTTAATATTCATCTGTTCTTAACAAATAGCCTAAACATGACAAGAAGGGTCCCACACTTAACTCGCAACAAATCCCATGATGTCACGTGGGACCGTCCATGAATGTTGCATCACCATAGCGTGTGTGGTCTTGTCCAATCGGGGTCAGACACTTAAACATGGGAAACTTCGACATTTAAATCTCCTTCCTACATCCTCGATTTTTCCCTGGAGTCCCGGAATTTCGAAGTTCTAGATCTCCTGCTACGTACTCTGGCCTTCGACACTTTGACATTTGGCCCGTGCACAAACATGTCAAATATCCTAAAGTAAGACTTCACTGAAGTTTTTACATTATCCTTCCACTAGTAGATCGAATGGTCAATGAAGGTTCCCAATGGACCCTTAATCAACGGTCCACAATGTCTTCGAATTCCTTCCCTCAATCAGACGGTTGATGGGATTTTTCCATTTCAGGAATTCAGTGACTTCATGTCCCTTTTAGGTCTTAATCCATTTAAGTCCCAAAGGTTTACCTACCAGATAGGTCATAAACAAGATACAACTTCTTGTTTTCGGTCAACATTATCACTTACCCTATACTTCCAGTAGGTGCGGTCTAACGGTTGAGAGAGATCCAGAAGGATCTTATATCTACAACTCATGTTACTTAGCAACTTCGACATTTAGGAGTTTCGACGTTTAATGACTTTTTATTCCCACAGTAGTCAACGTCAAATTTGACTGTAATGTATATCCAACGGTTAGGAAAGATCTCGATGTTTCTAAGATCGACAACTCACATAACTTCATGGTCGAAAAGATGGTCAGGGTTGAATGACAAAATGAATCCCATGATAATGGATAGGAAACTACCACTTGTTGGTCAAACCATCTGGTTACTGTTTCAATAGATTACCTTCGGCATGATTTGAATGTTGTGAGGTTTCAACATCTTCGAGCTCCGAACCTCCGAAGTCCTGAAGCTCAAAAGGATTAGTTCCCTTTGAGTGTAGTGCAAGGTTCCATGGTCTTGGTCATGTGGGATTTTGGCAAGCTCCGAGGGACACAATCTTAAATATTATCCAATATTTGGTTAAGGCCACAGGCTTGAACCCGCAGTCACTCAGGAAAATGGTTTTAAGGAAGCACCCTTCGTCTATGTAACTAGAATTCCAAAATAGGAAATAGGTAATTTTGAGGGATCAACAAGACTGGAGTAGTCCCATAGAGTCTGTCCCGACTCTATATTTGTGGGTTTGATCCTTGGGTGATTCCTTGAGGATTTTCTAACCAACATAGGGGCCAAAGTCTTACGTCCCCAAATTCAGTTAAAATCCCATTGCTAGCGGTTCTCCCTTTCTAAATAGAGGTAGGAAAACAACATCTACACAATAGGATATTCACGCTTTACTTCAAATTTCCTAGGCTGCTAGGCCATCAAAACCAAAATTTCTACCATTCAAACAATATAAGATATTTTACCATTACCTAACTCAAGAAGATACATATTACAACAAAACAATCAAGACTATATGAAGCACAGAGTCACAATTATCTAAAGTTTGAAATTTCTGGGCAACTCTTGAAAGGGGTGCTCTTTTCCACCCAACCATACATACAATTTTCTCTTTGAATATTCCTCATATGGCCACCCCCTAGCTAGATCATGATGCCAAGAGATAGATGAAGTTTTCCTTTTTTTTCAGCTATAACAAGGGACAAAGGTTACTCTCTTTTTCTCACAGGATCTTATAGTTTAGTTTTATATCCACCAAGCAAGGGAGCCTGTTGTGATTGCTCACTCAATCACTACATCTATTTTTATCAACTTGATTATAAAACATTGTCCAAGCACTCTTGTACCCAGAAAAACAAATATTTCTCAGTTCTCCTCCCAACCAGAGGGCCTCACACCCTTTGCTCACACTCTTCTTTTATCCGGAATGGTTTTTCGACCTACTCGTGTGTATCTTCTACCCCTTTCCCCCGATTTTCCTACTTTTATTTCCTTTTCTCGCAAGATTTTGTGGATCGGATCAGGAAGTTTTCCAGACGAGTACTTTTCCCATCTCCTCATTTACTCTTGAGGAAGACTTCCCAACTACTAGCTTGGATACTAATTAAATTTTCTTGGCTAGAAGACTATTATGGGTCTGAGCCATTTATATCCAACAACGTATTGGTCTGGTAGGGTCATCTCAACCATCACTGTCTCCCCTTACCATCCCCTCTCATGCATCATGATCCATACTAGCCACCTCCTTTTATAAGTTACGCTAATACACACACACACACACACACACACACACACACACACACAGTACCTTTAATAACAAGGTTCATAGTCTTTTCCAAAATTCACAGGACGAGACTATCCACAATATTTTATCCAAATATAATTATATTTACAAACTGGGGGAAATAGGGGTATTTCACCAAGTTGGTGATTTGGTTCATGAGATTCTTAGAGAGAGGTTTGTAAGAAGAGGATGATAGAAGATCTAGTAATTTAGCATCATAGCCATATGTTTTCATGATGATAGACACATTATCTTTATTGTCTATAACCACTATAATTGACCATCCATTAAGATGAATTGGCTAACCCACCATTGAATGAGTTGTCAATTTCTAGTTGCACATCACCTTCGAGGTTGTATGATAATATTCTTGGACATTTCTTTATTGGATTAGTGCTTGTTACAAAATTGATATGACACCCCCCCCCGTTTTTGGGAATGTACTTCATGTCATGATATGATTAACAAAATACACCAACAAGTTCTTAGTACAATGGTTAAACATGCATGACTATTTTAGCATTTCAATAATTCATGATCTTAGCTACACTTTAATATCTTTTTTTGTACAAACTAGGTCTCATATTTCTTGACAAAGGTGTAAAGTTTCTTACCAACTCATTTACAATTAGAAATTTGTTCATTGATCCCTGATTTATGGAAATTTAGTTTTTATTATAAGTTTCAAGACTTGACCACTTTATGGATATGTGTGGATTGTTCTATTGAAACATGCATGTACTTGATAAATTGCTGCAATTATACATTTGCAAATATTGTGCAACATTGTCTTCAACTAGCAATTTGGATGGAATTTAGTGCCCACAACCTTTGTCTTCAAAATCCTTCAATAGATCTTTCCAATGAATTGTTTTCTTGACCTTTTCTTGTTTGATGTATGATTATTGTGAAACACCATGTAATAATGTTGTGAAAAGCGTAGATATACAATTGTTAGGTATCTTTTATGGAACCATTGAAGTGTAAACATAGACTTTTACCATTTGATGCAACTACTTCATTGTTGCAGTTAATGAACTCTTAGTATAATGGAATTATTTGTACAAGAAAAATGATGACTAAAATGCAACTCCATTAAAAAACCTGCAACATTACCTAGTTTTGAAAAAATGGTACATAAACCACCCATAACTTTGGTAGTTCAATGAGGTTCTAGAGTAATTGCATAGATTTTACTGCAAAAACACTTCCATAAACTTCTTGAATAGTTGAAAATGTGTAGTGAAAATTTTCCCTTCATATAATTAGGCCCTTGAGAAAAGAGCGAATCAAGAAACAATATTAGGTTTGAAACATTTTTTAGCATATATTTCTCACTAAATTCATATTTACATTCACCTAACAAATTTTCAAACTTGATACAATAGTCAAATATTCCAAAATTGTTCCCACATTAGTGCATCATCTTTATTAGCATACAACAATTGTGCATTATCTATGGTATTATAATTAATTGTCAAGTGGGTTTGCGTTCTTTAATTTATAGCTTTTCATCAATCCATTAATAATCCATTTTTGACTTGCTTTAATTACCTATAATTATGGTCAAAGATAATATTATCTTCAAATGGTAATGGTTGCTTGACCCATTATCCATCTCGGTTGCTTGAAATATTGCATGAACCATTTATAGTCCACACACAATATCCATCTTCAATAACTCCCCTTTCAGAGCTATGATAGTTTGATTAGCCATGTGTAACCAAAATGTGCCATAATATAATATCATCTTCCCCAACTTTTGTTGTGTATATAGAGAAACAAGATTTACAAGCCTATCAAATTCTACATCTCATGTCTATCCCCTTAATTACATTTGGCACCCTTGTTTTCATATCTTGAAAATCTATTTCTCTCCTAGAAATTGGGTTTATATTCATCATCCAAGTACTCCATTTCACATTTGATTGTGGAGTTGAATCATCTTTTTAGTTTTTCCTTCTCTAACCATATCTACTTCATTTCTTGAATAAGATATTTTGAATCTTGAAATTAAAGGTTTTTCTATCGTTATTCTAGGCTAATTGTACTCTAATCTTGTTATATTATCTTCTATCCCCAGTTAGGTGATTTGGGGTCTGGAACCTTCTAGAGGTAGTTTGAGGCATCAAACGATGACATTTGGGGTCAAAACATTGTGAGCATAGTTCTCAACCCCTCAACGTTGTTCTACACATAGAAAGATTTTCATCAGTGTGAAAATCGCCTCAATTGAAGTTTGAATGTGGAAGTTATGCCTCCCACAAGCCAACCTACCCCATTGACCACCATGGTACCCAGTGGATGCCACATCATCCCCAATTACTCATGCACGTGGGGCTAGTCACATGTGGACTTTCAAGAATATTATAGAGGGTCCAAATCCCTAACACTAATTGAGGGTTAAGTCATTCAAAAACCCTAACCCTAATCCTTGATGGCTATAAGGATACGTTAAATACTAGGCCACTAAGATGATAAGGGGTTCAATTATTTTAGCATTGTTATTGTTCCATAATTGAGCATAGCATCTAGGAGTGGTATGTTAAAGAATAATAGAGGAGATAACAGATTCTATAGCAACCATTTAGGCCACAATGTCTAAGGAAACTCCATAGAGGGTTCCCCTTTCTTTGTACTTGTTTTCTTAACTAAGGAAAAAAGAGCATAACATAGGCCTCACATTCTAGTTGGGTTTTCTCA
The DNA here is from genome assembly GCA_032191745.1 of Picea mariana. Taxonomy (NCBI): domain Eukaryota; kingdom Viridiplantae; phylum Streptophyta; class Pinopsida; order Pinales; family Pinaceae; genus Picea; species Picea mariana. Next base: position 221,348 of record JASDQU010100648.1, on the reverse strand, counting down.
CGTATTGAGCTTCTGAGGTCACATCTTATGTTATTTTCTTGGATTGTGTGTTCATTTTCTTGTTATTTCATTTCGATTTCAGTTATTTCCATAACTTTGAGCGCTAAGCTAGTAATAATGAACATGAGATCTAAGGTGATAAACTACATAATAAAGGATTTCAATACAATGTAAGATATTTTGTGGCAAATTGTTCAAGTGGAATATCTACGATAGTGTACATATCATATTGGTATCAGATAAATTTCTTTGAGGTTTTTGTGGGAAGTTGAAAGATCCAGGAATTAGCTTAAGAAGGATTTTGTAGAACCTTAACCATGGTAGATGAGTCCAGTTGAAGCAACCCTCAGGATGATACAAAAGAGAGTTTGAAAAGATGGAATAACAAGTTGTTTATATTTCTTGCAACATGTCCCTCCCCATGGTATATCTAGTGGGAAAGTTTGAAACTTTCGAGGAGGTTGGTGGCTCTAACTTAGAATTTGTATTGGATGACAAATCGAGAGATAATGAAGACCTAGAAAAGGAGAAAAAAAAAGAGCTAGAACAAGAGAAACCAAGTTCTAGTGTTATCACTTCTTCACAATCCATGTTTAAAATGGAAGTGTAAGTGGACATCAAACCCTATCAAGGTGATATTGATGATGCTAAATCGAATCATTGGTTGCAATAGTTAGAACTTTATTTGTGTGTTCATATTATAGAATAAGAAAAAAATACTCAATTTTCCTCACTAAAATTAGAGGACCATGCACTAACTTGGTGGGAAATCCACACAGAGACACTTAGGTTGGAGGGTGATCAACCACTACCTAAGTGATAGGTGTTTAGAAACCTTATAAAGTCTTAGTTCTACACTATTGGGTGTGTATAGGACCAATGGATTTGTTGGCATCACTTCAGGTAAAGTGTGAAAGAGTACATCACTGAGTTAAAAAAATGGTGATTATCATTAGGTATATCTCCCATGAACCCAAATGTACTTTTCAAGTATTTGGGGGGTCTACACAATCATTTATGGAAGAAATTCATGCTCTTTAAACCTAATATAGTTGATGAGGCCTATGTGCAAGAAAAATACTTCGAGAATATAGGCCATAAGAAAGGGTAGCCAAGTGGTTCCAAATATAAAGACTACCAAGATGCTTCCAAGGAGTGGAAGAAGAAGTGGAAATGGAAGGACAAGAAGACAAAAACCATTGCACATCAGTGAAAGGATCCAAACAACCATTGCAACCATTATAATATTGATGGTCACATTGAAGATAAGTGTTGGAAGTTACATCTAGAGTTGAATCCAAAGAATTGTAAGAAGGATACCAAGAAGAAGAACTTTCTAATCATGGATTCAAGAAACTTGGAAAAGATTATCTCGGATGTGGATGAAAATATTGTCTACACTACAATGCAGAAGGAGGTGAATTTGAGTATCCTTCATCACAAGAGAAGGATATGAATAAACACCTCCATATTAAGATCTAGGTCAAAAATACCAAGGTGGATTATCTACTCCATTCTAATTCACTGACAAACCTCATAGAATAAGATATGGTTAACACGCTTGGATTGGAAGTTCATGATCATCCTAACCCATATCCATTGGGATGGGTAAATAAGGATGCATATATGAAGGTAGATGTAGTACCACTTGATGTGTGTGGTGTAGTTTTTGGAAGCCCCTACATGTATATGATGGATGCAATCTTCATGAGGAGAGAAAACTAGTACTGCTTAGTCAAGGATGGGAAGTATTTCATAATCAATGGACACAAAGGTAAATCCAATATCTTTATGGTAAGTGCTAACCAAAATAATAAATTGATCAGTTCTAGTAGGAATTTTTTATTTCTTTTCTTAAGAGAGAATCAACCAAGTGATGATTCAATAAAATTAAATGCATCATTGGAGGGATTTACTAAAGAGAAAAAACATCAGTTGGAGGATTTTTTTCATTCATACATATAATACTTTCAGACGTCTAAAGTGTTACCACCTAAGAGGGAAGTGGAGCATGAGATATAATTGTTGCCTAACTCCCCATTGAAAAATATTGAGATGTATAGACAATATGTCATAGATCAGATGAAGTGAAGAAACAATTCCAATAACTACTAGAGCATGGAGTAGTTTGAGCAAGAACCTCACCTTTTGGGCCACCTATCATCATATTACCCAAAAAGTATGGGACTTGGCGAATGTGTATCAAATACAAAGCTTTGAACAAGATCACCCACAAGAATTGGTACCCTCTACCCAGGATATTAAATAGGTATACCACTAGGTAAGAGTTAAAAACGAAGACACCTCCTTCAAGACAAGGAAAGCTGTATATGAATGGCTAGTAATTCCTTTTGGTTTATGTAATGCACCGACTACATTTGTGTGTTTGATAAATGATGTATTATGTCCCTTTATAGATTCATTTGCGATAGTGTACTTAGATGATATATTAAGTTTATATCTCTACCTAGGAATATCCTATCTCACATCTCATGTAGGTGTTAGAGACTTCGAAAAAGAATCACATGTTAGCTAACCTTAAGAAATGTGAGTATGCTTAGCAGTCATTGGTTTATTTTGGGTATGTGATTGGTGGAGGGGATTTGAGCATAGATCCTATGAATATTGAGTTCATATTCAAGTGGCTAGTTCCTACTAATGTCACTGAAGTTAGGATTTTCATTGGGGAAAAAAATACCTATGGAAGTTCATAACATCCTTTTCCTCTATAACTATGCCACTTCATGATATAACAAAAAGTGGTAACAATTTATAGTGGGGAAAGAATTAACATAAGGATTTTGATGAAATGAAACATAATATCAATCAAGCACCAGTCCTTGCATTGTGTAACTTAAAAAATCCTTTCGAAGTGGAGACAAATGCAACTGGATATGCTATGGGAGAGGTATTGATGTAGGGAGGTAATCCATTATTCTATCATTCTAAAATGTTTCATGGTGGAATATTGAACTATCCTACATATGATAAGGAACTCTATGCCCTAGTTCAAATTGTTAATAAGTGTAAGTAGTATATGATGGGAAAGGAATTCATTATACATATTGATCACTAGCCATTGTAGTATTTGAAGATCCATAGTAGGCTTCAAAAAACCAAACACTACAAGTGGATGGGGTTTTTGTAGAAGTTTCATCTAGTCATTATTTATAAGAAGGGAAACTCTAATAAGTTGGAAGAACTGGTGTGGTCCTTTTGAAGTATTGGAGAAGGTCGGAGATAATGCCTATAGACTTAGTCTACCTCCATCTATACGCATTTACTTAGAAGTGAATGCGGAAAATATGAAACTATATGAACCTTCCATGTTGGATTAGGAAACTAAGGAGTAGGTCCTATGCACGATAGAGGACTTAACAGAGTTGGAAGAAAAATACAATTTTGTAGAATAATTCTAGAACTACGAAACATGAGAAACATGAACCTTGGTGGATAAGGTTGAAAAGACAACTTCCTAGCAAGGCCAAATGATACTCTAAGGAGAAGGTAGAGGAAAAATTTCCTCACCTCATTTAGTAAAATATTTAGGGGACGAAAATAGTCCCTAAATGGGGAGGTATGATTCAAAATGGATCATTATATATTTTTTCATTTATCTTGGTACTTTCTAGGTAGAAAAATCGGATGAATTGGCTTGCAAGGCCCATTTTAGGGACTGGTTCCAGTTTGTTGATTTGGGGTTTGTAAATTTCCAGATATAGTTCAAGGCATCAAATTACACTATTTGGGATCACAACTTTGCAAACATAGCTCCCAACCACTCAAGATTGTTCTACACATTGAAATCTTTCTAATGATGTGAAAATCACCTCAATTGAAGTTTGTATGTGGAAGTTATGCCTCCTGCAAGTTGACCTACCTTGTTGACCATTATGGTATGAAGTGGATGCCATGTCAGCCCCCATTACTAACACATGTGGGGCTATTCACATGTGTACTTTCAAGAAGATTCTATAGGGTCCAAAACCCTAGAACTAATTAAGGGTTGACACATGCAAAAACCCTAACGCAAACCCTAGATGACTATTAGTCCGTGTTAAATATTGGGCCACTTGGAAGAGAAGAGGTTACATTACTGAAGAATAAAAGAGGAAGTATAAGATTCTATAGAATTCATTTAGGCAATAGTTGATGGGAATTTTAATCACCTTTCTAATTAAATAACAAGGAAATCAAGGGGTTGTGCATTAAATTTTCAACCTAGGGTCCTCTTTGAACTTGCGAGCGACCATGCAATATATATGCAGGTCACAATTCTTATTTAATGATTTGTTATGTATTTGTAGTGTCAATAATTACCTTTATAGGAAGAGTATAAACAATTCAAAAGTTTTGGAAAGGTTCTACAAACTTTGAAAAGAAAAGGACAATCACTTTCGCATGAAATAAATTCACTAAAAGTACTTGTAGGAAATGAAACTCTCACTTTCTAAAAGGAAATCAATTGACTATTGTGTTTAAAAAGGAATTAACTCTTGCAGAAAGGAAATTGACTAACTATTTGAAAGAAAGGACATTTAACTAAGTACTGGAAACAAAATTGATTAATCACTTGCAAGAAAGGAAATTTAACTAAATGATGGAAATGAAAACCTAATCCTTGCCAAGATGATCACTATAATTAATCATAATAGAAAATGTAATTATTGCATTAAGCACTTCCATTCAAAGGATTTTATTGCAAGTATAATATTTTATAAACCCAATCCTAAGAGATAACTGCAAATGAAAACTAATAGGATTATGATAACTCTGAAACAATCAAGAATATTTAAACTACAAAGAAAAAAAGTTTTTTTTTTGTGTGTTGATAGGTATGAATGGCCTATCAAGCATGTAAGGGAGAATGCTCAATTGCAGGTCCCAATTAGAACTACTCTTGTTTGGTATAACGTTTATGACCAGTATGTGGGTCTGGTTTCCACTCTAAAATATTTTCTAATATGAATATGAGAACATAATGTTCTCAGATGAATTAAAATATGAAATTAAATCTAACTATTGTTGTATAAAACTAATCTAAATGCATTCTATACTAATCTAACATGTCCTAATCAGGAGCAAGCTAAACAGTATGAGCACAGTAATATAAATGTTTCTACTATCATAAGAAATAGTTCATATATACAGGTAACAAGTGAATATGACAATGATAAATGATACAATAACAAATACTTGCATATTATACCCTTAACATTGTGTATGTGTTCATAAGGAAATCCATGGAAACATAAATATCAAGAATAGAGTGAAGAAAAAATTAATACAGTCGAGCTGAATGACATCCACATAATAGAAACATGCACAGGAAAAGTCTTAAATACACATATTTGAATCATGAATCTCTGATAAGTACCAAGAAACTGTGACCTGGTACTTATTTGATAAGACCAATAATTGGGGTCCAAAGGATCATTGATTTTGATCCTCAGACCTGTTGGTTCTTTAGCCCATGAAGTGGACTAAAACGTCCATGGTAGAATCAACTCAACAATCTCCTTGTCCAATGTACCCTGGTTGCATACAAAGTCTCTTTCTTCCATCAACCACCATGAAGTTAATAGGAACTTCATAAATTTATTTCGTACTAGGTTTATGTTGTCCGGACCCATTACAGGCTCCCTTAACTTTAGCACCCATTCCTTTTAACTCGCCTCAATACCATGGGCTAAAACCATGGTCTAATCGAGTCCTTTAACTATACCAAATCCCCTGACACTAACTCCTTTATTGTATAACCATGTGCTAAGAACCATAGGATTATGTACGGAGGTACGTGATCAATCTATATCTTTGATCGTAAATTTGATCAAATCAACTACAATGGAGAAATATAATGTTCGTTGTCGATCTAGATCTCGGGAATTTTATAGAACATTGATTCTTCTTAATAAAAACTCAATATAAATCATGGACCACCATATAACCATCAATAATATGGAACCTCCTCGTCACATGTCATCTCTGGAGTGGGGCTTTGATGTCAACTTGACGTATCTTGGCGTCGCAACATAGGGACTTTTCACACTCCTCATCAACCAAAACATCTCGATGGTTGTGTTCTGTCGTAAGGAGAACCGTTGATCTCTCATGTCAAAGATATGATCTATGTCATCCAGTCCTTAACATTATTGCAAAGGTATAATTTGTCGAGAGATGATGCCCACAATGATATGGGTTGTCGATCTGCACCCAAGATCTAATTTGAGTCGTTGATCTCTTTTAAAGGTTTACGATGAAAACCATAAGTCATGGGGCCAGGTCTCCATGTGTCACTTCCTAAATGGTAGTTTTTACGTCACTCTGATGTTTTTCATCATCGGGACCTCAGACCGTTTGGGCCTTCCGATTCATTAGAACCATCATTTTCCATTGTAATGAGGACCGTTGATCTGGATCTGGATCGAACGGTCATGATTCTTTGGCTATGTGAAGTGGGGAATTTACTATGATATTGATCCAATGGTCAGGACTTAACTTTTCCTTGGTCCAATGGTCATGATTTTTTCCTCTGTTATATATTATGCCACATGTGTCAGACTTCCTTGTACTAAAATCCTCGTACTTTACCGATATGATTTCAATGAAATTCGTCGATCTTCTCTATGGATGGACATTTGTATATCCCCTTTACACGATATCATTGGACAATATATCACCATTGATCCTTTCAGTGATCAACGATTGATATCTTCCCTTGTTGCATCTATGCTTCCACTGCATCATTCAAACCTATAACTAAACTCATGATTCATTCAAGATTCAACCACACAATATTAACACGATAACTAACAAGCCAACAGGAACTCAAAATTACACCATAATACATAATTTCATTATATCTCTAGCTCGTTTACATTCTAAGGCCGATTTGGGCCTGGCCTCAATTTCACATTGTGTAGGCCTCTCTGTTTCTAAGCAGATAGGCTTATAATTTAAATGACACAATTAAATATGGATCATATCACTGAAAGGATCCGATCAAATCCCTAAGTTCACTCACATCCATTGGAATATCACTAAAAAATAGTTAACAAACTCGATCGAATATGAGGAAATCTCATCCTCATGGCCATGATGTCTCTTTTGGAAGGTTCATGAATTTCCACTTTGAGTGGGGTGGTTTTTATCCTTCATCAAAATCCCAGGGTTAAAAATATTCATGATCTCTTGATCATGTGTTTTTGTTGCTTCCATCTTCACTCTCAAGTTGTTCGTTTCTCCATGCATAACTGAGCTTCTCCAATGCCCAGTCAGTGAGTTGTAACAAAGCTTCTATAGTAACAAGTTTATTTCACCTTGATACACAATACCTCACTAAGCTTCCCTCATGAGCTCAATATTTTGGTATTCTCCTGGTTCTCTCCTCTAGAAACTTCTTCTGAGAACTCCTTGATCTAGGATGAAACAATTCTTCTCACTCTCTCGCAAATAAATATTTATCTACACTCTAATACCACTTGATATGTACCAGATTTCGTGACCTGATACTTATTTAATAAGACTAATAATTGGGGTCCAAAGGATCATTGATTTCGATCCTCAGACCCGTGGATTTTTTATCCCACGAAGTGGAATGAAAATTCCATGGTAGCATCAACTCAACAATATCCTTGTCCAATGTACCCTGGTTTCATTTGGAGTCTCTTTCTTCCATCAACCAGCATTAAGTTCATAGGAACTTCATAAATTCCTTTAGCAGGTTTCTATTGTCTAGATCCATTACAGGCTCCCTTAACTTTAGCGACCAGTCCTTTTAACTCGACTCGAGACCACAGGATGAAACCATGGTCTAATAGAGTCCTTTAACTACACCAAAGCCCCTGACACTAACTCCTTTATCATATAAAAATGTGCTAAGAACCACTGTCTTATGTACATAGGTACTTGATCAATCTGGATTATTGATCCTAAAGTTGATCAACAATCAACCACAACTGGGAAATATAATGTCTGTCGTTGATATGGATCTCCAGAATTTTCTAGACCATTTATTCTTCTTAATCAAACCTCAATATAAATCAATGGTCACCATAGAACCTTGAATACTCTGGAACCTCCTCACCACGTGGCGTCTCTGGAGTGGGGCTCTGATGTCATATTGACGTATCTTGGCATCAGGACGTTGGGAATTTTCACACTCCTCATCAACCAAAAAATTCCGATGGTTGTGGTCCGTCGTAAGGAGAACTATTGATCTCTCGTGTCAAAGATATAATATCCATTTTCTAGTCCTTAACACTATTACAAATGTATAATTTGTCGAGGGATGATGCCCACAATGATATGGGTTGTCGATCTTCACTCAAGATCTAATCTGAGCCATTGATCTCTTTCAAAGGTTTACCATGGAAACCATATGCCATTGGGCTAGGTATCCATGTGTCACTTCCTAAATTGAATCTCTTACGTCACTTTGAAATTTTTTGTCATCGGGATCTCAGAACATTTGGGCCTTCCAATTCCTTAGAACCTTTGTTGTCTGTGGTCCACTGTAATGAGGATTGTTGATTTGGATATGGATCAAACGATCATGATTCTCTGAATACGTGCAGTGAGTACTTTACTATGATCTCGATCCAACGGTCAGGAACTCACAATTACACCATAATACATAATTTCATTACATCTGAAGCTCGTTTACATTCTAAGACCGCTCTGGGCCTGGCCTCGATTTTACATTGTGTAGGCCTCTCTATTTCTAAGAACACAGACTTACAATTTAAATGAAACGATACAATATGGATCGGATCACTGAAAGGATCTGATCAAATCCCTAAGTTCACTCACATCCATTGGAATATCACTAACAAACAGCTAACAAACTCGATCGAATCTGAGGAAATCTCGTTCTCATGGCCACGTTGTCTCTTTTGGAAGGTTCACAAATTTCCACTTTGATTTGGGGTGGTTTTTCTTTTGCATCAACCTCCCAAATGCCTCTTGCTCCATTCATTCATACAGTAAAAATATTCTTTCGATGTACAATAGACAAAAAGTCCTTTCTTTCTCACAGTGCCCTCTTTTATAGAACAAGAGGGACTATTTACAGTCAATAATGGCCATGTTGTCAGAGGACAGTTTGGACTCATATTTTCATATTCTACATTTGAATTGATACATTAAGTGAGAATGGATAAAATAAGAAGGATTAATTACAAAAATTGAGACAATCATGAGAGCCTTTGTAATTCCATTTGATTTTTGTATTCTTTCCATAGTGCATAGTCTTCCATAATCCTTTCTAGCTTGTTTAACTAAATTTTCTCTAGGTCTAGTTCTCCATCACATATCTTGGTTTTGACTTCTAAATTTAAGTCTGGATTGGTATTCTTGATGAAATTTTTGTCCAATGTGATTATCTTTATTCGCTTCATCAAATTGCCATTTAATATCTATTTGATGACTTTTGTAAGATGCCCAATAACCTTTAGTCTGGCTTCCCTCTTTTCCTCTACTTCTGCTATTCTCAGTTCACCTGGGGCTACATCATCAATGTTGGGCATGATTTCCAATATGAATTCATCTAGGAGCTCATAAGAAGCATTCCATAACCTCTTGTATGCCTTCGTCACTTTCTTTTAAATATTTTTAATGTCTTCTAGCAAGGGCTTCCATGTATCAAACAAGACTTGATATTTTATCTTCTCTCTAGTGGTGTAGAGTGGTAGGGTATCCAGTGGGTTCTTGTACACACTCTTCCAATCCACAATTATATCAAAGGAATACTGAGACTTTTTTATATTTTTCTCTTATCTCCTCCATTTGATCTTCAATCCTTGTCTAATCATCTATGTCTCTTTGGATGTCATTTAGTATGCAAAAATATTTCTTTTGCACTAATTTTAGCTCTTCATTAATAGTTTTTTTATTATGCCTTAAGGGATTCTAGGATGAGAGATCATGTTTTTCTTTCTTCTAGGATCTTCTCAAGTCTTTCTTTATCTTGTTCCAGCCCTTAAATATTATGCTCCAACTGTTCAATGAACTTGTTGGCTTTGATGCGTTCTGTCTGCAAGTTGGTCAACTCTTGTGAGTAATTGTTTTTCAATTTCTTTGTTTCTCTAGAATGTTCCTTATTGAGGGAATCCAGTTCTTCCCTATGTATATTATCAGTTAAGTGGCCTTTCTTCTCAAACTCTACATCCATTTTATCCTTTTGGGATTGTAGAACCTTTTCTATTTCTTCCTTGTGCATATTTTCTACTGTACTGGCTACCTTTTTAAATTCAACAACAATTTCATCTCATTTTGTGTTCAATGTTCTTTTAAGTTCAAAAATTCTGGTTTTCATTGTGTGTAATGCAACATCCAAATCACATACAAACATAGAATTTGTCCCTACAAATGAATTAACAACAGATGTATTATGTATGGAATTGTCTTTAGGGTCAATTCCTACACTCCATTCAATGCTTCTTTTGGTTGACCCCTGGCTAAGAGTTGTCTCCCCTTTTTTATTTTTCTTTACCTCTTCTCTATCCCTTTGGTTTTTTTGCTGTAGTAATATTCTCCCACTTCCAATACAACTTCATCTAATTATAGTACCTGTGAGGAAAAGGAAAATTTTCCAGGTATCACAATTAGAGGGGTACATTCCTGGGGGGAATGCCAACTATTCCCACACTCAGGGTTGCTAGATGGATTTTGGCCTCATCCAGTTTCCTTTGTATTTATTTTTCTGCTTCTTCATTGACCTTCTTTTTTTCCTCGGCCTCGACAACCTTGTGCTTCTCTTCTTATTATTTCTTTTTTCTTTTCTCTTCTTCTGCATCCAGTCTTTGTTTCTATTTTTCAACCTTCTTATTGTGTTCGGCATCATGCTGAGCCTTTGACTCTTTTTCTTCCTTTACCTTATTTTCTGCAACAATGTTCTGCAAGGATTCATCCCTTTTGTTCAACATGGGTTTCTTATTGTCATCATATTTATTCTTACCTCTAATTTCATCTTGGTTTCTCTTCCTCTCCTTCTCTAGCTCTGCTTGTTTTCTTTGGTACTATGCTTATGCTTCCAATTCCTTGTAGTGTCTTTCCTCTACCTTTATTTTTTCTTCTTGTTCATTTGCTTCTCATTTTTCTTGGTCCTTCTCTAGAAGCAATAGAAATTGTTCATGAGTTATTTTCCTCTTTTATTATTCTTCCATTAGAATCTTTTATTTGACCACATCATCTGGAAACATGTGTAGTACTTCTTCGAAGAATAAGACCCCTTTGAATGTCTCCTATGCATAGTTCACTTCATGGATTACAGAGTGAGTTAGGCGAACAAGCTTGACATGACTGATTTCCATATATTTTGGGTCATTCCCTCTAGTTTCTCATTTACACAAGCATATCTCTTGCGGGGATTCAATTTATTTCCTAGCAGGAGGGCCATTTAATAATGTGTACCTCACAATTTTTATAGGGAATGTGGGTATAAATTCTTGCTCCTATCTGAAAGGAAAGAGGTTATGCCAGTTTCTATTGTTTGGTAAGAAATTTCCCGAATCAACAGCCTATCGAGAACATATTTAGGTAGGAGATTTGGCGCTTCAGATTTCCCATAGAATCTGATACATGTATAATACTTTCCAAAATACTAATATACAATTTATTTCAAGGTGGCCATGGCTTCCTTTGATATTCTATAGGGTGTATACCCAAACATCATGGTGTGCAGGGGAGAAAGGAAATAGTCACAGATGTCATAAATGTAATTTTTATAGTTGACACCCAAAAATTGAGAACAACAGACATGGACAGGTGGTTGACTAGGGTCCCAATTCCATCCAAAAGCAGGAAAATGTATTGTAGAACATATGACATCTATGAGGTATGCAAACATGTAGAAGCTAGGTTTTTTCATACCTGGTGCTTCTTGGATTTTAGATGTTAAAAACCAATATATCTTCCCAGTTGAATATTTTTCGAGTCTTGATTACTGTGTATGCCATCGATAGCCATTCCATCTGAAAGTGGGTTCTCTTCTCCTCACCATATAATGTACATATCATATTATTCAACATTTTGTATTGTTTCTTGAGTTCTTGGGAAGGGATCAATCGCTCTCCTGGATTGACCTTTATTTCTTCATCACACCACCAATACTACATCAAATCGCTCTCCTTACCAAATTTCTTCAAAAATGGCTCATTTAAGGAAACAACAGGACTTGGGAGGTGGTATTAGAGTCTTATGTCCTCCAGCCTTAGAGAGGTTATCTATAGTTTTACTTTACTCATGATTGTTGATTTCTCTTTGTCAATATGTGCTAGGCACCATCTTGTTTCTTCATTGTAGGGGAACAACATAGGGCGAGAAACTATGAGGTGAATGAAACATTTTATGATATTCTCATAGAATTCCAAGTTTTCATCCTCAGGAGGGAAGTCTCTAGCGTTGAAAATTCTATAAATTTCATCATATTGGGGACAATTTCTCACCCCATTGTGGTAATTGGTGTTTTTTGTTAGGATTTCACCTGAATTGACGATGGGTGCTAGTATATTCACCACATGGTTCTTTTCTCTCTTGGTTTGTGGATGAGACATAGTGTTGTTCTGAATTTTTGCAATAGACAAATACCACATAAGCTCACTAGCTTAATACAACAATATGACCAATTCAAATTAGTTCATTCATACACCTGTCGCTCTGGGATTATGAAAAAGTTTGAGGTTAGCTTGAAATCATTGTATTCTCAATACAATTTTCACAAACTTGTTGAATATGAATGAGGCATTATTTAGGGTTAAGAAAGTTTTATTTATTTGTTATTTTCCTTAAACCTTCTGCAACTAATGCTCAGATGGAAGACAACTCATTCCTAGGTTGAATACTGCATTGTCATTAATGTTCTCAGAGTTACATATCTCCTTATATTCATGTATCAAATGCATATCTATCTAGAGATGGAGTCTGAAAAAACTTCTCTGATAGTACTATCAAAAATAATATCATCGGAGAGAAGAAGGTAGTGTGGTTAGTCCTCGTTCTGATGGGAAGGTATTGAGGGAATATTTGTTATAACATCAGGATGTGCGCTAGATAGGAGGTATTTTACAATGTGCCAATATTATTCATGGTATGTTGTTTATTAACATGTTATCGGAAAGGGAATCCATCAGAGAGGAGATTTAAGTTGAAAAGTTGACTTTGAAAGAAGGCTTTGTGATGGTGTTATCGGAGAGAACTGCCATCGGAGAGGGAGGGTTGTGTTTAGTTCTTGTTTTGATGGGACAATATCGAAAAATAATATTCCAATCATCAAAAATCGTGCTTGTAAGGAAAGAGCATTACCCGTAGGGAGGTTGGAGCGTTTGGATAAGTCTAGATTAATAGACCAATTTTTCTTTTCCATATAATGATGTTAGTTATATGAAGGACCCACTCCCACGTGATTAATTCTTACCACGTGGACCGACCTTTGGATACTAGTAATTGCTTGAAATTTAGATATAGGGAAAGTGATTTATGGTGTAATTGAGTCATTGTTCGTTGGAACAAGTCTATCAGAGTCATCAATGTACAAGGGTGTAAAATATTCTGACGAGGATTTTGACAGAAAATCTTTCGATAGTGCTATCATAACTAGCTCATCGAATGGGGATGTTGATACTACGAGTTATTTCACTCCGATGAGTAATTTTCCAATAGAGATTGGTCGGATAGCCTTCTGGCATGGTCAAATGATCTAAGATTTGTTTTTAAGGCTTAGAAGGACTTTCATCTCACTCATTGAGAAAGAGGGATAACAAATGTAGGGAGAAAATTCACCAAAAACTTGGACTGTTATAGGTGTTCTTGAGCTAGGTTCAGGGATGCATAGGAAAAATGTTAGTTTCATATATCAATAGAAAATTCAGTTAGTACTGATTAAACCCCTTGCTAAAATTTTGGTAGGGGGTACCCATAGAAATCCTCTAAGTTAGAGAATTATAGTGGGTAGTTACGGGGCCACAACATTGTGATAACGTTGTTCAAGAATACTAGGAATGATTAGGTCATACACAAACCAATCGTAAGTGAGAATGATAATTTAGACTTCTTCAAAGGAAATATATTCAACATACAAGATTGATTTATTAGAAAGAAACACTACTTTAATCATACGTTGAATGACAATTCAATTTGAAAGGGAACAATAATATTCTACCAAGCAAAAGGAATTAATCCACCACATTGAAAATGCATAAAATTTCAAACAAACACCGTTAATAATGAAATTATACAAACCCAACTAACACTACAACATCTGTCTTATTGGAGGTGGGCCCTGCCTCCTCAGATTGAGTGCCGGAAAGAAATGCAATAGCTAAAAAATCACTTCACATACGCATAAATATGGAAGCAAGAACTGTTATCGTGCAATTTGTACTTGCCCCAAAGCCTAAGGCAAGTGGGAAGAAATTGACGTAACAAAGGAGGTAATCCTGTCATTGTCATCTCAATAGGGTACCCCTTTTTGTTTAGGATGAGGAAAAACCCACTCCAAGGGAGACGTCCCAAGACCTAGGGGGTTTGAGGAAGGGAAAAGGACAAGGTAAAGTACCCGTCTCTCTCTAGGTCACTCAAATTAGGTTGAATCACTAAGTTATTTCTTGAAGGATGAAGCAAAGATGAAGTAAAATGTACCTTCTCTTAACCAAGACAACATCAAACATTATGTCAGTTTACAAGAAACTAATGATATTGGTGCTTCAACAAGACAATAAACTTGTAACAAAATGCTAGTAAACAAGTGTATGAAAAAAATAATAAATGTATAAAAACATTAAATAGAGTGATGAAAACTACAATATATTCCAGAAAATGCATTTGTAAAGGAAATATAATGAAAAGTTTAAAAACTTAAATGATAATTCTATGTATTATAAAAATTCTGAATTAGTTTAGCTAGCAAATGAACTTTGACAAGTTGTCTAAGATGATTATAACAATAGTTGTAACAACAACAAGATAAAAATGTGACAACAACAATATACCCTTTAGAAAATGTATTAAATGGAAATAAGATGTCACACTTTAACCTTTGATTGATAGTACTATGTCATAAACAAATTCTAGAAATACAGAGTGAATGAACTCGCTAGAATGGTAGAATCTTATCTTTGAGAAGAGATGTGATGGCTACACTCATTTGCAAGAACATGAGTACAATGAGGCTCTAAATGCCATTTTACAATAAACATGAATACCAAAACCCTAGACATTCAAAAGCCTAACCCTAGGAGATGAAGCGCCAAAAGTCATGTGGGCCTCGTTGGGGTAAGTTAGTAAATCAAATTCTTGGGGTCGTAACTTTTGAATGCAATATTTGTTTTAGGCGTGTGATAGCCCGTTGGAAAGATCTTTGGGAGAAATACACATTATGCCATCAATTTTGACTCTGTCAATAGTTTGACTATGGAAATCACAAAAAACGTTGTTTAGGGGCTCAAAACGACCCCATAAGTACAAAAAGATGTACTGACATGAAAAATGCCAAAATAAGCCAGTCAGAATAGGTGGGAGGCCACCAATATACACATAGATGTTGTGTAGGGATTCAAGACAAACTCGTAGGTGCATAACCCACAATTACAAAGAGATGTCACCATTACATAAAAATGTGTTGAACTGAAAACTATCAAGATGAGCCAAGTGGAATTTGGAACAGGTGGGTGGCGACCAATATCCACCTAGATCAGTCCTCCCCCCTTAGGAAGCAATGGTCTCCATTAAGTTGAGTTCCCAGGGAAGAGGGGAAAGCATTTGTTGAATTTGAATTTTGGTGAGATGCTTGCCTTGCTGGAAAAGTTGTGTTGCTTGGTCTGTGGAAGGCTATCAAGAACCTGTTGTTGGCGGGGTTGAATCTGTTCCACCAACCTGTTGTATCTTGGCTTGACAGGTAATTGTGTAGGCACCATCACAGGTGAAGAAGAAATATCTTATTTCCCTTTTGCAATCTGTTTCAGTTGGATAGAAGTCGTTGAGGCTACATTGGCTTTATGTTCATCCTTTGAACAGATTGTGAAGAGGTTGAATTTAGCAGTATGAGAGATTACCTTTCGGAACTGTTTTGGTAGAACAATAGTTAGAACTACCTTTGGTATCCTGTATAGCTGACCCCCCAGAGTAATAATAACACTACGGGGTTGAGACTCATAAACAACATGAAGTTTCCATATATATGGTTGGCCCAAAAAAACATCACAGACATCAAGAGGGTAAACATCACACGCTACCTCATCCTTGAAGGTTTGGATGCCATAGGACATGTGACACTACTATTTGACACAAAGATCTTGTCCTTGGCGAAGCCACCTGATGTTGTAAGGCTGTGGGTGTGGTGTTGTCAATAACCCCAACTGTTTGATGACCTCAACTAAGATGAGGTTCTTCTAGCTTCCACTATCAACAATGAAATGAAATGGGGTCCCTTTCACCCACATCTGTGAATGGAAGAGGCGCTCCCCCTCTTCAAGATCTGCTGGTTCTTCTAGTTGAATTGTTGTGGTCATGACAGTAGTAGTGTGGTCTGCGTCGATGATCTGGCTTTTTTCATTATTTTCTGGATCAAATTATGAATCGGGGTTTAACTCCTTCTCTTTGATCTTGACCACCGATCACTGTTTTGAGTGACATTCATCAGTGTTGTGCCAAGGGATTTTGTGGAAGTCACACCACTTCCCAGTTTCATTCTTCATCTTTCCCTTACCCTTATTTTCATGTTTCTTGGAATGTTTGTTAGGAGGTTGTTGGTTAGGTCCGTCTTTATTATGCTTTGGTTGTTGTGTATTTGCAGACCTGAACTCCCATTTGTTCCGGTGCCTAAATTTCTGCTCGATTTTAAAAACATATCGATAGGAAACTCCCAGTGATGAGATGTTTAGGAAATCTATTTCAGTTTGGATGTACCTATGAAGAGCCCCACGATACTTCATAACCAGTTGTCGCTCAGAGTCTTTGATACCCATCTTGTTCCACAAGGTATGGAAACTATTTTTGAACTCTGACACCATTTGGCCCCTCTCTTGCTGCAGTGTGGTCCATCTCATGTACTGGTCTTCATAGTTATCAACATGGTAATGTACTGGTCTTCAGAGTTGGTGGCAACTTATCTTTGAGAAGAGATGTGATGGCTATGCTCATTCGCAAGAAGATGCATATAATGAGGCTCTGAAGGCCATTTTGAAATAAACATGAATGCCAAAACCCTGGACATCCAAAAACCTAACCTTAGGAGATGAAGTGCCAAAAGTCATGTGGGCCCCATTGGGGTAAGTTAGTGCATCAACTTCCTGGGGTTGTAACTTTTTCATACGATCTTCGTTTTAGGCATGTGATAGCCAATTGGAAAGGTCTTTTCAAGAACTACACATTATTCTATCAAACTCTGAATTTTTCCACAGTTTGACTATGGCAAGCCCAAAAAATGGTTTTAGGGCCTCAAAACGGCCCCAAAAGTAAAAAAATATGTACTGGCATGAAAAATTCCAAAATAAACCATTTGGAATAGGTGGGAGGCCACCAATATCCACCTAGATGTTATGTAGGGCTTCAATATATCCTTGGAAGTGTAGAACCAACAATTACAAAGAGATGTCCATTATAGAATAATGTGCTAAAATGAAAACTGTCAAGATGAGCCAAGTGGAATTTGGAACAGGAGGGTGGCCAATCCACCTAGATTAGTCTTCCCCCCTTAGGAAGAAATGTTCTCCATTGCGTTGAGTTCTCGGGGAAGAGGGGAAAGCATTTGTTGAATTTGAATCTTGGTGAGCTTCTTTCCTTGCTGGAGAAGTTGTGTTGCTTGGTTTGTGGAAGGTTGTCATGAACCTGTTGTTGGCGGGGCTGAATCTGTTCCACCAACCTGTTGTATCTTGGCTTGATGGAGCATTGTGTAGGAACAATCATAGTTGAAGAAGAAATATCTTCTTTCCCTTCTGCAATCTTCCTCTGCTAGATAGAAGGTCTTGAGGTTGTAGTGGTTGCAATGGCGTTTTGTTCATCCTTTGAACAGATTGCGAAGAGGTTGAATTTAGTAGTATGAGAGATTACCTTGCGACACTATTTTTGTGGAACAATAATTGGAACTAGCTCTGGTATCCTGTAGAACTGACCCCCCCAGAGTAATAATGACACTACAGGGTCAAGACTCATAAACATCATGATGTTTCCACATATATGGTTGGCCTAAAACAACATCACAGATATCAAGAGGGGAAACATCACATACTACCTGATCCTTGAAGGGTTGGATGCCATAGGACAAGAGACATTGTTGGATGACACAGAGATATTGTCCCTAGCGAATCTACCTAATGTTGTAAGGCTGCGAGTGTGGTGTTGTCGGCAACCCCAATTGTTTGACAAACTCATATGAAGTGAGGTTCTTCTGGCTTCCACTATCAACAATGAAATGCAACAAGCTCCCTTTCACCCACATCTATGAATGAAAGAGGTGCTCCCCCTCTTTAGGATCTACTAGTTCTTCTGGTTGAATTTTTTCGGTCGTGACGGTAACAGTAGGGTCTGCGTC
This sequence comes from Picea mariana, assembly GCA_032191745.1. NCBI lineage: Eukaryota > Viridiplantae > Streptophyta > Pinopsida > Pinales > Pinaceae > Picea > Picea mariana. The sequence goes on along the minus strand of JASDQU010100648.1, from coordinate 202,822 downwards.
GATGATTTTCCTTTTTTCATTATTTTTTTGATCAGATTATGAATCAGGGTTTGGCTCCTTGTCTTTTATCTTGGGACTCTTTTGAGCGACATTCAAAAGTGTTGTGCCAGGGGATTTTGTGGAAGTCACACCACTTCCCAGTGTCATTCTTCGTCTTTCCCTTACCCTTATTTTCTTGTGTCTTGGACTAGTTTTCATGAGGCTATTGGTTAGGGTCGTCTTTATTATGCTTTGGTTGTTGCATATTTTCATACCCGAACTCCCATTTGTTTTGGTGCCTAAATTTCTGCTCGATTTTGACAACATATATTGATAGGCGGCTCCCAGTGATGATATGTTTAGTAAATCCATTTTGGTTTGGATGTACCTATGCAAAGCCCCACGGTATTTCAGAACCAGATGTCGCTTGGAGTCTTTGATACCCATCTTGGTGTGCAAGGTATGGAAAGTATTTTTGAACTCTGACACCATTTGGACCCTCTCTTTTTGCAGTGTGGTCCATCTCATGTACTGGTCTTCATAGTTATCAACAGGGTAATATTGTTCCTTGACCACATCCACAAAAAACTCCCAAGTGGGCTCGACCCCATATATTCTAGATTCCTCTATGGAACTTTGTTCCTAGTAAGTTTCCCACCCATGTTTGACATGAGGGAGATATTTGAGAAGTGCGAAGGTGATCTTTTCCCTGTCGGAAAAGTTGTGAACATAGAAATAAACTTCTAGCAGATTTAACCATTTTTCTAGGGCATTCACATCTATCTGACCTTCAAATATGGGAATATCAAATTTAACTTGTACCTTGAAGGGAGAATTTCATCCAAAGTGGTCGCTTGATGAAGATGCGCCTGTTGTTATCAGCAGGTGTTGAAGGATGTGGGAAAAATTCTCCATCATTTCGTCCCTCTATTGCACGAGAGCTTGCTCAAGAAACAAGTTAATATAATATTATGCTCCGTCATTTTTATTTTCTTTCACCATGGAGGGTTTCTTTGGCATGCGAGAGCGATTTCCCTCAAGAAAGACAATCTCGAGACCCAACTTGCTATACTCAGAACTCGTTGGGGACATGCAATGAAAAATGATCAATACAAACCTGCTCTGATACCACTGATCTGGATTATTTTCTGAATGAAATGGAAGCAAGGATATTACAATTAAATACACACAAATATTTCTAGAAACAGAGAAATACAACAATACATTATTTCTATTAATGAAATAAATGTACATAGAATGTAAAAATACAGAGTGAATGAACTCACTAGAATGGTGGCATCTTATCTCTGAGAAGATATGTGATGGCTATGCTCATTCGCAAGAAGATGAATACAATGAGGATCTGAAGGCCTTTTTACAATAAAATTGAATGCCAAAACCTTAGACATCCAAAAACCTAACACTAGGAGATGAAACACCAAAAGTCATGTGGGCCCCGTTGGGGTAAGTTAGTACATCAACTTCTCGGGGTCGTAACCTTTGCATACAATCTTCATTTTAGGGGTTTGATAGCGCGTTGGAAAGGTATTTTTGATAACTACACATTATTCCATCAAATCGTGACTATGTCAATAGTTTTACTGTGGCAAGCCCAAAAAACGTTGTTTAGGGCCTCAAAATGGCCCCAGAAGTACGAAAGATGTACTGACATGAAAAATGCCAAAATAAGCCATGGTGGAATAGGTGGGTGTCTACCAATATCCACCTGGATGCTATTTAGGGTTTCAAGACAACCCCAGAAGTGTAGAACCCACAATTACAAAGAGATGTCACCATTATAGAAAAATGTGTTGAATTGAAAACCGTGAAGATGAACCAAGTGGAATTTGGAACAGGTAAGTGGACACCAATATCCACCTAGATCACCTATTGGGATAATCCCCCTTAATTTTGGGGTGTTTTCTAGGTGGAGTATGGTCCAAGTCATGCAAGTGTATGAGGTGGCATGGGATAAATATTTGGGCATGGGGTGCATGTGATAACAAGGAAAAGTAGAGTCTTACCTATGGGTGCCTTTGTGGAGGGCGAGTTGCACCTTGTCATGGATGAAATTGTTTCCTAGTCCATTCATTTCCATTTATTCTTATCTTTCTTTATTTTTATCTTTGCTCTTGTGCTACAAGGGAATAGTTGAGGGCCATTGTCCTGGCTTGGTGACCAGAGGTGACAGTGTCATCCACAAATCAATTCATGGATATGAGAATGTTGGCTTGTGATGAGACCCCCTTTCTTTTGGATACTCAACCAAGAGCCATTTCCTTGGATTGGTGACCAAATAGGTGGTAATTTCATACCGCTACATGTCCGTAGTCATAATAGGTTGGATTGTGATGAGACCTCTTATCCATCAACTAATACCTTGAGTGTTCATGTTATCTCGTGGGTCCCCTTTTCTCACCGAGAAGCTTTTCACTTTTTTCTCAACGATCCTTGGGTGAAACATCTCGAAGGTTTCAAAATTGGATTTTAACTCTTTCCCTCTGGGCCTTTATCCCCTTCTTCCCACGAGGTAAGGTACAACCCTTCCTAGTGTAGCCAATCCCAATGCCCAAAATAAAGGGGAGATGGAAGGAATAAATATGGAAAGTGATAAGTATGGAGGGAACATATGATGAATTTTCAAATATCCACCCAGTAGAAACCCATCCTAAAGGGAAATCAACTTACTAGGGCACTGCGTCACCCTCCCAGTTTTAAACAAGGAAAATAGCATAATTTCCAAGAAAACGTCATAAAATGAAGAAGGATTCAATACAACATGTTTAAGTCCTTCAAAAATAAGAGTGATACATAACATGATACCCAGGATTATTACCTCATGGAGAAAGACCCACTGCCACTTCAACAACATGCTAATGTGATGGATGTTTCTATTGGCGATATGTGGAATGTACTTGAAGAAAAGAGGGGCCCTCTGAGGCCATGCTTAGGTCGTCCAGCTCTCGGCACTCCATGTCTGGAACTTGTGGGCCTCAAAACATGATCTCCTTAGTTATTCCTAGGCTAGGGGATAACATATGGCTCCAAATATGGGACATGTTCTCATCGTAGAGCACATGAGAACCTCAACATCTCTAGTATGACCTATGTCTTCTAAGTCTCAATAAAAGATATTAGTAACATCTAGAGTGGTGATATCACCCCTTGTCCATATATGATATAAAAATTGAAATAAAACAAATTCTATCATGAGCATACATATATACATAATGAAACAAGACAATATGAAAAATGCAACTACAACTATACTAGAATGATATGCAATGGTATGTACAATGGATGCAAATGCCTACCTACTTCTACTTACATGCTATTTGAATGCTAGGTGTAGTCATATAACCAATGAAACCATCCTAGCAATGCCTTATAATTCCTGCCTTTGTGCTTCATCATAAACCAAAACAATGACAAGTTAAGAACAAAAATAACATGAGTTAGAGCATGTATCATATCATAGGAAATCATAAATTCTATCTCAAGGAGGCGGGAGGGAGGGAAAAAATTATACCAAGTTACACTTCTAGGAAAGTGCTCAATCCATCTCAGAAAGGGATCATGAAAAGTCAAAGGATCAAAAGGCTAACTTAAAGAGTCTGAAGGTTGGCTACCTTGGACATCATCACATCCCGAGGTCCGAGAAGGGACTAGCAAGAACCTAGAGGATGATTGGAAACTTCTTAGGGGAGAGTTGAAATATTGAGATAATAAAATTCTTCTTAAGGTATTTAACCTACCCTTGAATTCTAAAACAAGGCTCTGCCCTAGAGAAAACTTGGGACAAGGGGCATGTTTCCCAACTGCATCCTTAGTGACATAATGAGGTAAATTAATCAAAGGGAGTTGGAAAACCTTGTCACAAGTATCCTGCTTTAGGAAAGAATGCCCTCACCCTTATCAAGATCTGAGCAAAATGATGGTTGAGACAATAAGTATTTATACATGCTTGAGAACCAATAGTTCTCAAGTTGTCTTATTAGCTATGAACAAATAGTTATTTGTCTTCTTTACATTTTAGTACATGTGGTTTCTTATTCACCGACCTATGACTAACTATCAACTAATTTCAAACATAAAATAAAAATCATGCTTGTCTTGATTCGAAATGGTATGACACCCAAAGCGGATCACAGTTGCATTACCAAATACATACTTTAAGTCAACATAATCCTCTCTCTGTAAATCTCAATTTCGTTTCATGGTTCTTGTCATTTGGCCATGTTTCATCCTCTGGTTCCACAACTTCAAAATTATGTGTGGTTGTAGATATTTTTTAGCCTAGTGGAAGCACCTTCTACAACATCAAGGTTCTATGGCCGTCTTGTAATTTCCCCGTAGATGTGAGTTACATGTATCTTCCCTATAACTTATCGATAGTTTGGATATGAGTTTCCTGTAGTATAAACAAACCACAACAACCTGCTATTAGTTCTAAGTACGCACATAATCCACCCTAGTTATCATCAAATAGCTAAAAAATTATGATAAAATCCAAACTAATAAGTACCTCTGGACAAAATGGTATTTTGAGAATAAAAAGTAGGGAAATCCTAGAAGAGATAAGTGAAAAGTATTTGGGTGATGCTAAAATTGGGTAAAAAGGATGACAATGTTGGGGCCCATCATCTGCCCCTGACCGAAGTCACTGCATGTCCTCATGTAGATATTTCTATGCTTCATGTTCCAATGATTCTATATGTAGAGCTCTAGGAAAATAACACTCTAGTTACAAGAAGGGTGACCCTCTTATTTTGTTTTATAATATCCCAATATTTGGCTGGAACTAGCTCAAAAATCCTCCTCATTCTCATTATCTTCTAAGGAATGACATAAAACAGGAAAATGAAACCTTAAGCCGATCCAATTAACACCATGCTCCTTTACAAAATAGACATACCTTGGAAATATGTCTAATGTAATCCAAAATCTCGCAGTGGTAAAGGGATTCTTTTTCTTTAGTCCTTGTGTCAGAGATTTATTCCTTCTCTTTAGACCTAGGAGGGTTTCTAACCTATTTGAAAGCATCCATTGTTCATAATATTGAATAACCAAATCTTGTGCCTCTTGAAAGGATTTTACAAACAGTTGGTCCTGCATAATTTTTTCCTTATCGATGATTAACTTAGCTGGATTTGGGGCTCCCCTTACCCATAGCTCATCATTCCATTCCAAGAACTCTACAAAAGAGAAAGTGTCACTCCATTTGATTTGATTTTTCATTAAGGAAATGAAGGCTCTAAGTTGTATGTCCTCAACGAAAGGGTTTGTATCCCAATCGTTGAAATCGTTCATTATCAAGTTATGTTGGTACCACTCACACAATAACCCCTGATATTATTAAGTTCTTTTGGAGAATGTTGTTGTAAAGTGATTTTGGATTCTGATACAATATGGATTCCTTGCATTGATTTCTCTAATATGGAAGGAGTTTATATTCTCTTTTAGGTAGACAGAGTAAGTAGGGGAAGGAAAACAATGGTCTTTCATATTATGTTCTAAGAAACATAAATGTTGCCTATCACACTTCAATTATTGGACCTCGACAGTCGGCTTTTGAATCACCATATTGGCCTCATATTCGTTAAGCTTCTAAGTTTCGCTTGACCATATGTCATATTTCAGTTTCTTTGTTAAAGATATCAATTTCTCTTCCAGGCATTCCACTTTTGATTTCCAACTGGCTACCTCGCTCTCCAATTGGTTGATTCAGATCAAATCAGCTAATTGAATCTTTGGAGTTTTTTCCATCCTAGTTTCTTCATCATCTTTAGAGATCCTCTGTTCAAGCTCCTTTTCATTTCCCTCCAATTCATCATCGGGATCTTCCTCAAATTTTTATTTTTATTTTTTCTCAATTATATCTTCTTCACAGGCCTCAGGTTTTTTCTAATTCAGTGGGGTTTGGAAGGCACACATGTTGTTTATTTGAATTATGATTTTCCACTTGTGGAATAGGAGATGCCTAGTCTCTTTGTTCCTCAATGGCCTAGACCAATTTGTCTAGGCCTTTCTGGGATTCATAGTTTTTCAGTATCTCCCTTGCAATTGTCATTTCTTCCTATAGGGAGAAATAATATTGCATTTAGATCATATGAATTATTTTTAACCTTATGTGGGATTTTAAATAATTTTCAGAAAAAAAGGGTTGGAAATTACCAAACAATACAACCCTCCCTTTCTTTTGTTTCTCTATTCTTGGTTTCTCGGCTCCTACAACACCAGTTTCTTCATCCCTTGCTTGGTGTTGTGCTCCTAATTATTCTTCCTCTATTGAATGCATGTTGTCATGCTCGTGCATGATTTCTTGTGTCCCTCCTAGGAAATTATCCATGGGTTATTTACCATATTCTAGGGTTTCTGTGTTATCCCATTCAACTATTTCGTGGTTTTTCTCCTTTCCTATCACTCCTTTGACTATCCTTGATTAGGTTATGGGTTTCTTGGAGGGCTCAACAACTGGGATGTCCCTCCAAAAACTCCTTTTAGGCTATGAGTGTTCCTTCTCCATATTGTTAGCCTCTTATGGGGCCTCTGCCTCTTCTGTTGTCTCATCATCCTTTTCTCTCTGTCCCAAGTCAACCCGCGTTGTCTCTACAACCTCTCCAACTTTTATAATTTTCTAGGACTGTACAAATTCCAGGAAGGTATTTCACCTTTGACCTGCCTCCATGAGGGTGTCTTCAATTATCCACCTTATCAATCTATTGTGAGCCAAAATTGTCTCAAGATTCTTGGCTTCTTTCACCATCTTGTACTTCAAGAAAACTAAATATGAAATATGGAAGGTTGATATGTAATCTTTGGTACCTCAAGTGGATTAACAATTTGAAGTGATTTTGAGATTCATGTGGTGTGAAATTTGAGATAATTCTTTTGGATTTACCACAATAGGATTCATGTTGTGATTGAAGTTTTGAATCCAAACTAGGATTCAACTTATTATCTTGAAGATGAATCCTGGTTCGGATTCGAAACACCAATTTCAACTTCGATCATAAATTCCTTGCATTGATGCTTGCAAGGAAGGGCTTGGAGGGGTCCTTAGTCAAAATGGGCATGTGATATGTTATGAGTCGAGGAAGTTGAAAGAGCATGAGAGATACTATGCAACTAATGTTTTAGAATTGGAAACCATAGTTCATGCCTCGAATCTGTGGAGGCATTATCTCATGGGAAAAATATTTTAGTTAAGGACAAACCATAGTGGTCTAAAACAATTGTTTGGAATACCAACTTTGAATGCCAGACAAACTAGATGGTTGGAATTCCTCAGTGAGTGTGACCTTTATATAAAGCATATCAAAGGCAAGAAGAGAAAGGTGGTTGATGCACTTAGTAGGAGGGTACATGATATGCCTGCTATAACCATTAGCATGTAAAAATATGATTTGAAAGACATAATTTTGGAAGCTGGAAAATCAGATCAACGTTATATGGAGACAAAAGAGAAATTACATCAAGTTAACGTTCAACAAAAAAATGAATATTATGCACTAAGACAGGATGAAATCTTAGTGTAAAAAGGAAGAGCATATGATCTGGATTATTTTGAGAAAGAAATGAATGTGAAAATATAATAAGTAAATATATAGATATATTTCCAGAAACACAGAGATACAATATTGCACAATTTTTATTAATGAAAGAAATGTACAAAAATTGTAAAATTACAAAGTGAATGAACTCGCTAGAATGGTGGAAAATTATCTCTAAGAAGAGATGTGATGTCTATGCTCATTCACAAGAAGATGATGTTTAAAATGAGTATCCAAAGGCCTTTTTAAAAAAAATAAAATCGAAAAACATAACCACGGAAGATGAAACGCCAAAAGGTTTGTGGGCCCCAATAGGGGTAGTTGATACGTCAACTTCCTGAGGGTGTAACTTTTGCATACGATCTCCATATAGGGTGTTCTATACCTTTTAGGAAAGGTTTATTCAAGGAGCACATATTTAATTTAGTCTAGCATCTGCCTCTATGACAAGCTAGACACTATCGAGCCCAAAAAACGTCGTTTAGGGCCTCAAAATGACCCCAAAAGTTCATGACCCAAAAAACCGTAGAAAAACGCCCAAGAAGGAAACCCATGTTTTGAGCCAGTGAAATAGGTGGGTGGCCACTGATTTACTCTTGAATAATCCTTCCCCCCTTAGAAAGCAATGGTCCCCATTGCATCAAGTTCCTGTTGAATATGGGGGAAGCTTTTGCTGAATTTGAACCTTGGTGAATTGCTTTCCTTGCTGAAGAAATTGTCCTGCTTAGCTTGTTGAAGGTTGTTATGAACCTGTTGCTGGAGGGGTTGGATCCATTCAACTGATCTAGCTGCATCATTTTCCCAAGTGTGGGAGGACTATGTCAGTGAATATGTAATGTGAGGAGTATGAAGGGTTATGTTGTAACTTTTCTGGATTGGGAAGTGTGGAGGCACCCCCGTAGTTGACGCAACAATATTTTTGTGATCTTATACAATATGATTTTATTGGATAAAAAGGTCTTACATCGAGGATGCAGTGGTTACAGTTTCCTTTTGTTCACCTTATTCCCATATTGTGAAGAGGCTAAACTTTGCAATATGAGAGATTACTTTGCAACACTATTTTTTCAGGACAATAGTTAGGACTACCTATGGTATCCTGTAAAGATGACCCCCCAAAGTAACAATGATGCTACAGGATCGAGACTCATAAATAACATGATGCTTCCACATATATGGTTGGCCTAACATAACATCACATACTTCTAGTAGGTAAACATCACACAATACCTCATGCTTGAAGGGCTTGATGCCAAAGGAAACGCGACACTGATCTCGACCCTGGTGAAGCCATCCGATGTTGTATGGTTGTGGGTGTGGTGTCATCGACAAATACAAATGCTTGACGACCTCTGTTGATATTAGGTTCTTATGGATTCCTCTATCAACAATAAAATGCAATGGGGTCCTCTTCACCCAAATATTTGAATGGAAGAGGTGCTCCCCCTCCTCAGGATCCTCTGGTTCTTCTGGTTGGATTGTTGTGGTCGCGAGAGTAGTCGTGGGTTTTGAATCAATTATATGTCTCATTTTTCTATTGTCTGAATCAGAGTTTGATTCGGGGCTCGGCTCTATTTCTTTTATCTCAGCTACCAATGACTGTTTTGAGCGACATTCATCGGTGTTGTGCTAAGGTATTTTGTGGAAGTTGCACCACTTCCCAGTGTCCTTCTTCGTCTTCTTGTTTCTATTCTTTTCATGCGGCTTGGATTGGTTGTCTTGAGGTTGGATATTTTGTGAATTAGGGCTTCCTTTACCATGTTAATGTTTTATGCCATTATTATAGTTCTTTGCATTTCAATAGATAAGAGCAACATAAGAACAAGATCACTGAGAAATAAACATTCACAAGAAACACAACATTTATCCTGGGAAACCCTCTAGGGGAAGAAAACCTAGCAAAAACTTCCTTATCATAAATTGCCAATACAATGTCAAGAGATAACTCAAACCAATACAGAAAGTCCTCTCCAAAGGATGTGCCACTCTTCTCCCTCTCTCCAACTGGTAAGTCACAACTTATCTCTTAGAAATGAGCAAGTGTGTTGTGTGTCAAAGTGAGGCGCTAGCCTCTCTATATATACAAATCTGGCACGTGTGAAGTGTCTTCACTGGTAGGGCCGACTTCTCACTCTGGGTGGGTAAACCACCTTTATTATATTTCTGGGTCTCAATAATAACTGCTGGGGCCGACTTCTTATTCTACCTATTACAATTGTCTGTTGACCAATCCGCAAAAGGGGATTTGGTCCTAATACAATAAACGACATGATCAATAGACAATGGGGATTGATCCTATGAATAATATAACAATAATAATAAGAATACTCTTTGCAGTTACATTATTTCAACACTCCCCCTTAACAAGAAGGGTATTCTTCAATAGCATCAGGCGAGAGAGGTCTACATCATTAGTGGTATCAGAAGGACATTATTGTCAATATCATCTTGGAACATTGGTTGGCATATCTACGAGTCATCGAAAGTTTTCTTCATCGACAACATCGTCATTCTCGAAGGAATGCCATCATCATCCGCATCAATATGTATTCGTAAAAATTGATACCTCATCACAGCACTAGGTTGGCACATCACAGTACTACATTAGCTCAATGTCACATCTGATAAGCTGGTGGCTCAGTGTCAGTCACATCTTGCTTTACGTCTAACAAATAGGTCAGAAGCAAGGTATACATCATCTTTCTTTACATCTAACAACTGGGTCAGAAGCAAGGAATCATCTTGCTTTACGTCTAACAACTGGGTCAGAAGCAAGGAACACATCATCATCTTGCTTTATGTCTAACAATGAGGTTAGAAGCAAGGAATCATCTTGCTTTACGTCTAACAACTAGGTCAGAAGCAAGGAATACATCATCATCTTGCTTTACGTCTAACAACGAGGTCAGAAGCAAGGAATCATCTTTCTTTACGTCTAACAACTAGGTCAGAAGCAAGGAACACATCATCATCTTGCTTTACATCTAACAACGAGGTTAGAAGCAAAGAATCATATTGCTTTACGTCTAACAATGAGGTCAGAAGCAAGGAATCACACATCATCTTGCTTTACATCTAACAGCGAGGTCAGAAGCAAGGAATCACACATCATCTTGCTTTACGTCTAACAGTGAGGTCAGAAGCAAGGAATCATCTTGCTTTACGTCTAACAACTAGGTCAGAAGCAAGGAATCACACACTCCCCCTTTCAGGGAGGGTCCTTTCGGACTATACCAAGCTTATCTCGAAAGTGTTCAAACTTTACATGAGATAGAGGTTTGGTCAACACATCAACAACCTGTTCATCTGTGCTGACATATAGGAGCTTCAAGGCTCCTCTCTGTACCATGTCACATATGCAATGATAGCGAATATCTATGTGCTTTGAACTGTCATGGAATACATGATTCTCTATCATTTTTATGCAGCTCTGGTTGTCACATAGGATTGTGGTTGCTTCCATTTCTAGGTCAAATAAACTAGTCAACAACTTTTGAAGCCATATAGCTTTGCAGCTAGCAGAACATGTGGCAATGTACTCTGCTTCCGTTGTGCTGAGAGTGTTGAAATAATGTAACTGTGAGGAGTATTCTTATTATTATTGTTATTTTATTCATTGTATTAATCCCCATTGTGGATTAATCGTGTCGGTAATTATATTAGGACCAAATCCCCTTTTGCGGATTGGTCATCGAACAATTGTAATAGGTAGAATCAGAAGTCGGCCCTAGCAGTTATTATTGAGACCCAAAATTAAATTAAAGGTGGGTTTACTCACCTAAAGTGAGAGGTTGGCCCTGCCAGTGAAACCCTTTCACACGTGCCAGTCTTGTATATATAGGGAGGCTAGTGCCTCACTTTATCACACAACTCACTTGCTCATTCTCTTATGATGCAAGCTGCAATTACCAGTTGGAGAGAGGGAGAAGAGTGGCACATCTTTTGGAGAGGACTATCTGTATTGGTTTGAGTTATCTCTTAAACATTGTATTGGCAATTTATGATAAGGAAGTTTTTGCTGGGTTTTCTTCCCCTAGAGGGTTTCACAGGATAAATGTTGTGTCTCTTGTGAATTTGTATTTCTCAGTGATCTTGTTCTTATGTTCCGCTTATCTATTGAAATGCAAAGAACTATAATAATGGCATAAACATTAACATGGTATCAGAACCAACCTAAAGGAAGCATATTTTGCAAGAGAAAAATGTCACTGTTGCAGTACATGGAAATTAGGGTTTTTCAAAAGTGAATCTTTTCAACCCTAAAACCACCTAGAAAGTTGCGCCCTCCCCCAAGGATCATTTTGGCACTTAGAGCGCACCTTTTCAGTGGCTAGATCTCTCGAAAAGTGAAACGCTAGTTTCACAAAGTACCAGAAAACCAGAGTACCAGAAGTACCAGAAGTTCCAGAGTACCAAAAGTACCAGAAAACCAGAAGCACCAGTCCAGAAATCTGCAGATCAAGTTTGAGGGGGTAAAAGTTGGATTTTTGAAATTCTGACTGCACCAGCTAACTCGCCTCAGCTCAGTGCATCTATCCCCTGGATCATATTTTCAAAACTTGAAGTTTGAAAAATTAGGGTTTCCTCATAAAACCCTAAGTTTCAG
>JASDQU010100648.1:176358-189260 GCA_032191745.1 Picea mariana | reverse complement strand
TTTTTACTAAGCCAGGCTACTAAGGAGTCACCCAGGAAGAATGCTCCTCCACTGGTTCTTTTTCTCTCATCAACACAGTTTGCCCAATCTGCATCTGAATAAGCAGTCAACTGAAGATTTTGATTTCTGGGATACCACAGACCATAAGTCATTGTTTCTTTCAAATACCTGAATATCCTTTTGAAAGCTTGCAAATGACTCTGTTTAGGTGAAGCCTGATATCTTCCTACCATTCCTACAACATGCATTATGCCTGGGAGAGATGTTGTGATGTACAACAGGCTTCCTATCATTGATCGATTTGAGCTTTGATCAACATCAGGTGAATCATCATCCTTGCTTAATTTACATCCAGTTACCATAGGTGTACCCATAGGTTTAGAATCTTCCATTTGAAACCTTTTCAACATTTCTCTTAGATATTTTTCTTGAGAAATNAATTTGCAGACCAAGAAAAAATGACAGTTCTCCTATCATAGACATTTCAAATTCAGACTCCATGGCAGAAGCAAACCATTGTACCAATGAATCCTTATTACATCCAAAGATGATGTCATATACATAGACCAGTATGATGAGCAAATTATTATCCTATGTTTTAACATACAGATTGTTGTCAGTTGTTCCTCTCTTGAACCCTTTGTCTTTGAGATATGTATCTAGTCTATGATACCAGGCTCGAGGGGCCTGTTTTAAACCATATAAAGCTTTCTTCAACTTGCATACTAAGTCAGGGTTGTCAAACAGTTTGAAACCCTCTGGTTTTTCCATATAGACTTCTTCACTTAAATCTCCATTTAGAAAGTCTGACTTGACATCCAATTGGCAGACTTTAAACCTTTTATGACAAGCATAGGAAAGAAACATTCTGATAGCTTCTAATCTTGCTACGGGCACAAATGTTTCACCAAAATCCAGTCCTTCTATCTGAGCATAGCCTTTACAGACTAACCTTGCTTTTTTCCTGATAACTTGTCCTTGCTCATGCAATTTATTCTTAAAGATCCATTTGGAGCCAATGATGTTTTTACCTTCAGGTCTTTGAACCATCTCCCATGTATTGTTTTTCTCAATCTGATCAAGTTCATCATTCATTGCTTTAACCCAGTGATCATCTTTGTTGGATTCATTGAAATTATTGGGTTCCAGCATGGATATGAGAGCTATATGAGATTGTTCGATGGGTTTGATTAGCTTTCTCCTGGTTTGTACACCTTTGTCTTTTTCTCCAATTATCTAACTTGCAGGATGATTCTTTTGAATGATTCTGGAGGAGGAATTTGTAGGTGACTGCTGATTTGAGTCTATCTAAGTGTCTGAGTCTTCATCTGATTCAGAGTCTTCATTTTCTAATTCTTGGACCTGTTCATCTTCAACTTTAGTCATGTCTTCTATAGAGAATCATTACTATGTACCTCTCTTGCTGGGATTCCTTCATCAATTTTTACATCAATACAGTCAACCATTTTATGCAGCCTCTTATTATAGCATCTATATCCTTTACTGTTTGTAGCATACCCTAAGAATACACCTTCATTAGCCCTGTCATCATATTTGCCGAGGTTCTCATCATTATTTTTTATGTAGCATTTACTCCCAAAGACTCTGAAGTGTTTGATTGAGGCAGGTCTTCCAAACCACAATTCATAAGGTGTCTTGTCACTTTGTGGTCTGAGGTGGTCTTTGTTAAGCACATGGATTGTTGTGTGTATTGCTTCTACCCAGTAGGTTTGACCAATGTTCTTCTCATTCATCATTAACCTAGCCATTTCCTGCACTGTTCTGTTTTTCCTTTCAACAACTCCATTTTGTTGTGGAGTTCTTGGGATTGTGTATTCTCTCTTGATCCCATGTTCATCGCAAAATTACTTGAAGTCTCTTGACATAAACTCTCCTCCCTGATCTGATCTTACTTCCTTAAACCTCTTGCTTGTTTGAGTCTCTGTTAAAGCCTTAAATATTTTAAACTTCTCAAATGCTTCAGCTTTTTCTTTGAGAAAGGCAACCCAAGTAAGTCTGGAGTAATCATCGATAATTAGCATGAAGTAGTTTTATTTCCCTGTGCCTTCCTGTCTTGATGGTGCACATAAATCCATTGAAGTAAAGCTCTTGAAGTAAACTAGTTGGAGTGGTTTCTCTATTGAAGTAAAGCTCTTGGACTTAAACTGTGTCTTGTTTTTCTTCCCTACTTGACAAGGTTTACACATTGAATCTTGGGGCTTTGATATTCTCGGAAGATCTTTTATTGCCTCAAGGTTTTTGAGTTTGATTAAGTGGTCAAAGTTTAGATGTCCAAGTCTCCTATGACATAACCATCTTTCATCATGTTTTCTTAGATGACATTCTTCTCTATTTTCTTTCAGCACATATACATTATTTTCTATCCTTATGCCTTTGGTCACCACTTGTCCTGAGTTTACAGACTTTATCTTGCAGTCCTTGGATGTGAACAAAAATTTGCATCCTCTATCACACATTTGACTTACACTGAGAAGATTATGTTTCATCCCATCCACAAGTAGAACATCTTGGGCTTTTCCTTTTCCATTACTTAAGCTCACCATTCCTTTTCCCTTTATTTTCCCTGGAGCATCATTTCCAAAGGTTACATTTCCTGATTTTCTTTCACTTAGAGATAGAAACTTGCCTTTGTCTCCTGTCATGTGTTTGGATCATCCACTGTCTATATACCAAGGGTTCGTTTTTCTTTGAGCGGACAACACTAATCCACACTTGTCACTTTCCTTCTTCTTCCAAAACTTGACATTTTCAGCAGGAGATTTCGAATCTGGTTCATATTCCCTTAAACGGCAGTCAATAGATTTGTGTCCATAGTTATGACAGATGTAGCATTCAATCTCATTGTTCAATAGGTCAAACTTATTGGTGCAGCGTTGTCTACTCATTGAATGTTGATTATTTCTTGGCCTCTTTAGTTTCATGTCCCTGGACTTAATTTGGCAATTGGAAACCAGTGAAGGTTTGTTACTTGGTTGCATCATTCTTTGTTGTGGCAAGTATTTATTCCTTTGAAATCTTAATTGCTCATGTCTAAGTGTTAAGGAAAAATTTACAACTTTGTGACCAAAGTTAGCATAGTAGAAACAATAGCCATAGAAGAATTCTTTGTACCTGGAAAATGGTTGTCTTCTTTGAGCAAATCGATTTCTTCCAGACTGATGACGTCGTTCAACAGTGAGCACATTACTTCTTTGTTCCACAAATTCAGATATGGCATCTTTTTCATTACTCGACCTGGGTGGTTGATTGTCTTCCTTTGTTTTTGCAGGATTGTTATTGTCATTGGTTGTACTTTGACAAACTTGATGGGTTCTTCATTTCCTAGCTTACCATTGCTTGATCCCTCTTCATACCCCAAGCTAGTTTTCAGCTTTGGATTCCTTTACTGATTTAGAATGGTGGCCAATCCTTCTAAGGCTTTGATACTTGACAGATTCTGATTATACAAGGCTTGAAACTTCTCCATTTCTTTCCTCGTTTTCACTACTTTGTGTTCTAATGCTTCACATCTTGCCTTCTTTTCTGATAGTTGTTGTTTTAGAATCTCTTCGATTTTCTTTGCCTCTTCCAATTCTACTTTTAGTAGGACAAGGTATTCATTAGGTTCTTTACTTTCTTTCTTGAACTGTATCAACAATTGTCTTTTCTTTATGTTCTTGATTCTTAGTCTGTCAATCTCTTCCAGTGCACTGATCAGTTCTCCTTCCATGTCAACCACAGCTTCTTCTTCATCATTTCCTGTGATTTTATTATCATAATCCTCTTTGGCCATAAGTATGAATTCATTTAGTTTATCTTCAATAGAGGAGTCATTTTCTTCATCATCTGAAGGATCATCATCATTGTTTACGCACAGACTTTTCTTCTTAAAGTTTTTCTCTTTAAAGAAATTTATGTGTTTTTTCTTCTCCTCATCATCACATGTCTGATCCTTTCCTTTGTGGGGACATTTATTTGCAAAATGACCTATCCTACCATAGTTGAAACATTTGAAAGGAAGTTTACCTTTGTATTTGCCTAATCCCTTCTTCAGTCTCTTCACAAATTTTGCTTCAATTTCATCGGGCTCATAATCCTCATTCTAATTTGATTTAAATGATGCTTCTCTAGAGGTAGGTTTATCTTTAAGTATTCTCATTTCATATGTAGTCAATGTTCCTAGAAGTTGATCAAACCCCAAGGTTTTTAGATCATTAAGTTCTTCTATAGCAGAGACCTTCGGGTTGAACCTATCTGGGAGAGATCTCAAGATTTTCTGAACTAAAGAAGGTTCATCAATTGTTTCACCAAGTGCCTTTATTTCATTTACCATTTCTTCTACTCTTAGAAAGTATTTTCCAACAGTTTCATCTTCCTTCATCTTCATCTATTCAAACTGTATTCTGTAGGTTTAAAGCTTTTCATCCTTTACTTTATCATTACCCTCATAGCTACTAATGAGTTTGTCCAACATTTTTTTGGTAGTTCCTAGGTGCATAACTTTTAAGAATTCTACTTCTGCAAGCCCACTCAAGATAGCATTCATAGCCTTAGGATTGAAGATAAATTCTAGTTTTTCATCCTTATTAGCTAGCACAACTGGCTTTACATAACCAATATCTACCACATTCCAGACATCTACACCTAATGACATTATGTAGGTTCTCATTCTAACTTTCCAGAAGGAAAAGTTTGTTCCATTGAACAAAGGGGCCTTATTGGTTGAATTTCCTTCATGTCTTGACATGTTTAAGCTCTAGGATCTACCCTTAGATAAAAATGGGTTGGATATGATACCAATTGTTGCAAAACTGAGAGGGGGGGGTGAATCAGTTGTGACCGTGCTTAAACAATTATGCTTCTTTTAAAATATTTACAAGGCACTCAATGATGATCACAATAATGCAGGGAAATGAAAAATGGCACATTCAGCATCAGTCACATATATGAGAAACATGGAGATAGATATTTCCCAAGGAAACCCATACAGGGTAAAAACCTCTTCTTCTTTATATGATAAGTATTATTTACATTCTTTACATTATCATACATTTGAGCACCAACTCATTGTGAGGCTACAACCTCTGTTTTGCAAGCTGCAACTTGCTGAGAGCACCAACTCTCTGTTTTTCTCTAGCACCCACTAGAAGGAAGCACCAACTCACTGGTTTCTCTAGCACCAACTCCCTGGTTTCTCTAGCACCAACTAGAAGGAAGCACCAACTCCCTGGTTTTTCTAGCACCAACTCCCTGTGTTCAAACCCCCACTTGAACCTCTGAGGACACCAGTCCTCCCTAGCACCTCCCAACCTCCCTGGATTATGAATATGAAATACTAAAACCTATTACAGTGATATAGTGTTCAATAACAACTTACCAATCTCATCATTGTTCTGCAATATTTTTCTACTCAGACTTCCTCGATGTCTTCCATCATGCATCCATTGCCCATTCTGCTCTTCTTCTTTTATGCTCGGTGTGCCATGTCCATTTGCTGCACAGTTCTTCTTCTGTTCTTTTCAGCTACTACACTCTGATCCTTCTTCATGCATGAATCACCTTCAACAACATCCACCACAATCTCAGTAACAACAACAACCCCATTTCTTCTATGTACTGTGTATTTATAGCTTTTGTGCACCTTGTGCATGCAATGCGTGCAATTCCTCTATATTCTCACACCGCGCTAATATCCTCCACAAATCCAGTTCTCTGTCTGATCATCATCGTGACTCTTCATCTTCTCTGGCTGTTTTTCCACTTGTTCAACATCATTGTATGTTATGCTGAGATTCCTCAGCCTCTCTCGCAGTTGAGACTCTTTGTCTTCTCTATGATAGTTGAGCTCACCTTCTCTATTCTAGTTACAAGATTCAATGCTCATCCATCTGTCAATCACCTCCACGAGCATCTTCATCCCTCTTGAATATTCCCAAAGACTCTTCATCTCCTCTATCAATCACCCCGAAGTGTCTTCGAGTCCTCTAGTAGAAACCATCAGTGGTTTCTGGCAGTTACACTGTGACGTGAAACAATAGCCCTTCGATTATGCTCTGATTCACCTGCATCATTGGATTTACTCTAATGGGTTCTTGTGTTATTTACCCGTTTCGTACTTTCGCAATTCGGAGATTCTACAATGAGACATCTTGAGTCTCCATGTCACGAGTTCCGAAACTTTGAAATGGAGTTTTTCTGCGCTGGCTCCTTCCTTTATATGACCACATCTATGACCAAGAACTTATGCATAAAGCGCTTTCATGATTTCGCATTTCGTGAATCTGGAGATGAGGCATCTCAACTCTCCAAGTCGGGATCCCCAAAACGCCGAAAAGAAGCTTGTCTACATGTACTCTTCTCTTCAACTCTTCGATGGTGTGACCACTGGCTGAGACCATGCACTTATGCATAAAGCGCTTTCATGATTTTTCATTTTTTGAATCTGGAGATGAGGCATATTGACTCTTCAAGTCGTGATAGGTGAAGCTCCGAGATGGAGCTTAGATCAACGGTCCAAAACAAACCTCGATCTAAGGGCTGAGATTGTTTCGTGATTTCGCATATCATGAAATCAAGAGGTTAGGTAACCCTCATTCCTTTGACTTTCTGGTCAGCAATATGATGATCTTTCGCCACGTGTCCTATGGATCAATGGTCCACGACTGTCCCCGATCGATGGCCAGGATTCCTTCACAGTTTTGGGGAGATGGATGACTCTTGGACTTATTCGCCTTGCAGCTTCACCATATCTAATGGCTATTGATCCTTCATAGATACCCCAGATCCTACAGCCCAGATCTTCTTGCGATTTTTCCACTTCACGATTTCGTCCACCTTCGTGATTTCGACGCTTCACGATTTCGTACACCTTGCAATTTTGTCACTTTGTGATTTTTCTATTCTTGCCATCGCTATTCTTTGTCATCGCTGATCTTTGCCATCAATGACAAGCTTACTCCCAACTGTAAACCTTCCAATAGGATTTTTCATATTCAACTGTTTGAAATTTTGATATTGCTGAATGGGAGAGGGTTGAACAAAATTCACCCCAGCGTGAGGATGTGGGGGAGCCATGGGTTGTGGGGGACCAGGAAAAGGAAAGTGCAGATTCTGTGAGGGAAACGATCCGTAAGGTTCATAGAAAGGCATGGTTCTTTCGCTAGTACTATAAGATGAGGTAGAGGGGGTACCATAACTCAGTTGAATAGGTGGGTGTATGGGGGGTGCCGGCAATGGCCCACTGATGGGTGGAGGCATAGAAACAAGGTATGGTTGTGGATAAGGGGATGGGGGGTAATAAGAAGTGCCCCCGTATGATGGTGGGTATTGAGGTGTTCCATACATTGGTGGTTGTTGGGGTTGTGGACCATGGTGAGTGGTGTTACCAATCAGTTCATCTACTGAGTGAGACATCCCAGGTTTGTCTTGGCCAAATGGCACAGGTTTTGGGAGATCAGAAATTACGATGTATAAGTACCATGACTGTGCATAGATGAGGTCATACTGTTGAGACTTACTGATGGCTTCCTCTTCTGAGTGAGGGAAGGTGGAAGCTACATCCTTACCAAGGAGAGAGACAAGTGATCTAAGAAACCAGTCAAGACACTATTTTTTGGTGGTTTCCACTTTACACAAACTACGTTGCCTATGCCACTCGTGAATGTGATCATCGATATGTGTGGTTTAGGTTTGTTTTAAATTAGAGAGTAGTTCCAGACCATTATCGTGGTGGATTGGTAATTGGAAGAAGGTCAAAAATGCTTTGGCCAAGGATTCAAATGTCGCATGGGACCCTGATTTTTCATCTATATACCATTTGGCCGATCGGCCAGTGAGTGTGTGTTGAAATAATCACAGTTTGTTGGAATCATCCATTATGATGTTGGAAGAGCACCATAGGTGAAAAGTCATGACGTGGTTGGCAGGGTCATCTCCTGCCTTTCCTTCAAACTTGGGTATGTCTGAAGGTAGTTTGGTGGGCATTGCAGGCCATGTGGGGTCATGCAATATAGGATCATTGGTGAGTTTGCTTAGATTCGGTATGTTGAGAGAGGCCAAATATGGCATCTGTAGTGGGGGGGAAGGATTATCTCTAGCCATGGTGTAAGTGTGTTGTGAGCCTAACCCTCAAGGGGGGCTAGGTGGGTTGGTAATTCCCCCTTGAGAGGAAGTTGGTCCCCCGCTTCCTTGTAAAGGAGAGCGAGTGGATGGATGACCTTGGTAAGTGGACCCAAGTAATGTGGAACCAAGCAAAGCTAATCCTAAGACAGTAGCACTCACAGGAGTGTGTGAAGATGGTGTCGATGAGTGGGCAAGACCAGACACTCCCCCTAGGATAGGAGGGAGGTTTAGCAAGCGTCGAGAATGAAGGGGATTCTGTGGGTCCCCTATGATGTCCAACTATTTGAGTGAATGTGTGCAAATGGTGGTGAGAGTAATAAAGAAACAAGAGCCTTTTGTTGCAAAATTTGAACTTTACACAATATATATATCCAAATCAAAATGTAGTCAGAAGTGCATCATACATAAAATGGTTTGAAAAAGAAGAATATATGTGGATAAGTGGGTTTTGTCCGCATGGGGAATCAAAGAAAACAAATGCTCATGTCCTAGAAGATGTAACGTTCTTCCTCTCAAATAGCACTGGACCTTCCAATAGTACTCAACAGTGGGGTCTGAAGTCACCGAAAGAGAAACTAGTGAAGGATGAAATAATTGGTTATAATGAGGGGTAAAGGGGGCATATCCCGAAAGAGCTGGCGATATTTCCCAATAGCCACACAAAATCCAATCAAGGTGCAATTGCAGCCCACAATTTCCACCTAGGTAGATGCCCTAAAATTTGGTCACTAGGTACCCCAGTCAAAGTGCAGCATTAGATTTTCGGCCTAAGAAATGGGTCACAGGCTGGATCCCATCCAAGAGGTGGGTGCCTCAAGGGGGGATGCACAGAACAACCGGACCTCAACCTTCAACCCTTCACAGGTATCTCCCTGCCTTATGGTGTTAGCAACACTTGACTTGGAGGATTTTTAGTTCCCTATTTGACAACTTCTATGGTTTTGACAATGTGAGAACCAGATAACGGGGAGTTATTTGGATGCCTATCCCCGAAATCCTACCTAGACTAAAAAAATTCTTTTGGCACCTCCTATGGAGGAAAACTTAGTGAGTTTTTAGAAAAAATTTAGATGTAGTTGTTTTGAGAGGTTGGGGGTGTGAACCAACCTCGTTGAATTAAAATGGGAGTGGATAGCTTCGTCAAGAAAATGGTGGGGTGTTTCGGAATCCCTTTGGAGGAAACTTACTTTGACCTCCACATTTCAAGAAGAAGCTATGTGAGTGATAAGTGACTTTTGTGTGTGAATGAGTGAAAGTGTGCCAATTTTTAGTGAATTAGGTGTCATCTTGCTCCATGTGGACTTCACTTGGTCCTTACAAGTGTTGATTACCTAATTAACTACGTGCCTTTGGTACAACCTTGCATAATTCAAAAGTCCCTAGGAAGCTAGCATGTGGACATGTGGGTCCGTTACTATCCCTTTAACTCCCTATTGTGATGTAATCTAAGAAAATCTTTGAAACTATCATAGATTGATCATGTGGGCATGTATGGGCCCGTTACAAAACCTTTAAACTTCCTTAGTGATTTGATCTAAGAAAGCAAATTTCAGAACTATCCTATCTTTGTAGCATGTGGGCATGTGTGGGCCCGTTACAATATTAAGATGTGTTTGAAAAAATAAACTAGGAGGAGTCCCAAGAAGGGTTGTTGTCCTCTCCTAAAGGTTTTAATGTTCTTTAAGGGAGATGAATTTGTTTCACAATCTTTTTCTGATTCTCAAGATCGCTTGAAGGCGCGAGAGAAGAGCATACTAAGTGATTATTATCCAACTTCTAGTCCCAATGCAAGTTAAATGTGATTAAAAATGATTTCCAAATTATATTGTGAGTCAAAACAAGCCATCCATGTGGCGAAAATGAAAGAAAAAGAGGAAATTGATCTTAACCCCCTAATTGCCTATGTGTTTTGACTAACCCCTTTATATGATGAGGGGACTAAGTGTGGTGCATCTTTAAAACATGCTTGAAATAATTTTTAAGAAGGCTAATGGTTTTCCCCACATCTCAACAACTTTACAATGTGAATTTTTGCACAGATTTACGAGTCTCATTGGAGACAAAGGCGCACAGAGCGCATGTACGCAGATAGAAAAGAATTAAAAAGCACACGTGCAAAAAACAGAAACATGACTTGAGCGTATGTGTGCACGATGCGCATCTTTGGGCCTAAAAACCCACGCACAAGTGACACAAGACCGAGAATGAAAATTCTAGATGGAATTCTCCCAATTCAACTTGGAATTGGATGATTGGCAGGTCAGCTTAGGCCAGCTAGTGCACCTACAAGTTAAATAAACCAAAAGAAGAGTTAGAAAAACCCAAATGGGGTAGGAAATTGATACCTGTCCCCAGTGGAGTCACCAATCTGTTGTGCCTCTTTCGTCACCTTAGTGAGCAAAATAGAGGTGCTTTCAAGCTCAGTTGGGTTTGTTTAGTAGGACAGCTGCAAGGAAAAGGGTTAGAAAAAAAAATATAAAACAACAACTAAGAATTAAACTAAGAAATAAAAAAACAACTAAATTTATAAACATAGGGACATAAGGACAAAAGAAACAATGAGACCCATGTCACCAATGATAAGGCTGATATTAGTGAAAGAAAACATGGAGAAGCAAGGGGACTATGAGTCCCTTGTTCCTGCAAGGGAGGGCTCTTGGACCCCCACAAATAATCTTTTCTTACAACTTTGAAAAAGAAAATGAAAATGGTGAAAGAATTATTTGCTAATCCACTCAAGGGGTGAGATGGATTGCCCAAAGAAATGATGCAAGTATACTCTTGGCAAGGATAGAAGAGTCCTCAAGAGAATAATGGTAGCATAACTTTGCTATGAAATTTCTTGAAAAATGAAGTGCATCCATGGCCTTTTTATAGCATTCCTTTGGGTTATTGTTCAACTAGTTTGTAGTGTGTAAAGAGGCTAATTAGGGAATTTCTAGGTCTTTGACCAGCCACCCAGTCGAATCCAATCCAGATTTGAGTGTCAAATCAACTTGGAAGTTGAACCAGAAGTGGGTGGGAGGCCGACTACTCTCATAAATATGTTGTTTCTCAGGTGCACGGATTTTTGCGACAACAGTCGCGCATCATGTGCATGTGCGTGAATCTTGCGTTTATGTTTCGGGCATGTGTGTGCGTGCCCAGTGTCTTCATAGCACCCTTCAATTTTTCACTATTTGTATAGTTTTTGACCCTTTATGAATTCTTTTGTGTTAATTCAGGTCCATGGATGTCTTCATAACTGTTTGACGATGTTGAATTCTTGTAACCATTTGCGGATGAAATTTTAGTGATAATAGGGATGTTAAACCAGATTCTTCCTGATGCACCAAAGTCAAACTATGACCCTATAAAAAATCCCAGACCTCGTGTCGATGGCAGTGTAGGCTCCACCAATGTGAAATCCACAGACTCAATGACAATCCATTTGAAAGAGTTGTCTCTAAACCAATGTGTAGGAGGGCCATCTTTGCCTGTGTCTTCCAATCCCACTCAGTCAATAGATGTACATTTTGTGCAATCGTCGAATGACCCAAATGGTAACCAAAAACCAAGTGGGAATAATAATAAAGGATGTAATAATAATCGTAAGGTTGGGAAGAATAATAATAAACCCAAGGACAATGGTAATAATGAGAAGATGAATAATAATGTTGGTGAGGGCAAGAAATAAAGGCGTAAGGTGAAATTTCCCTGTAATATTTGTACACATGATCATATTACTCATTTATGCCCAAAAATTGTAGAATTTGTGAGGCTCTTATATCTAACACCCACGGTGCTGATGAATCCTTTCCCACATAACCAACACATGGCCTCAAGCTCCTCAAATGCTGGAAATGTGCTCGGTGGAATTCAAAACCCACCGCCACAAGATGATGACCATTTGTGTATCAATATGGTCAATTCTCAGGTTAATGTAGCCACCTGGTCTTGCAATTACAGTTCCTCACAGACTATACCTGGTCTAGAATCTCCTCCTCCTCCTATGGGGACACACTTGCAGATCAAAAAACTAAATCCATTACCTCGTATTCTGAAAGGAGTACTCAAGTGCTCTTCCCACAATCCAAATGCTAGATCCTCTTGGAATTACTCTATTGTTGAGAACCTGGGTCAAACCCCTTGTGCGATTTCATCTCTAGAGGTACTCCATACATGTCCTTCAGAGAGGAATGCCTTGTTATCTGCGTTAGGAGATTTAGACCCCATTGGCTTCAAATTTATCAAGTTTGACGTCATAGATGTGAAGCCTCGCTTGCCTTACCATGTGGCATTCCAAATACACGTGGGGTACTCAAAGTATACCATCAAACGTGTGGTTGTTGATGAAGGCACTGCTACATGTGTGATGTCCCTGATCCGTTGGAAAGCTCTCGGCTCTCCGACTCTCTCCTCTTCCACCCTCACAGGATTCTTCCTTCATTTCCAGTATAGTTAGGTGGGAATACAATAGAGGTGGATGTCGAGGTGGTTGATGCACCCCTTGATTATAAATTATTACTAGGACAATTAGACTTATGTTATGAATGTTTTTGTATCGTCCATCTTTTGTACTCTTTGTTTTCCTCATGATGGGAAGATCATGATGGTCGACCAATTTTCCTTTGCATATGCTAGCCCCAATGCATCTATTGGACCGTTGATCGCCATGGTCAACAATTCTCAGCCGACAACTGATAATATTAGTGTCAAAATGTATTCATCCCTTATGGTTACCTTTGAATTCATGGCACGGATTCACCATGTTTATGCCATGTCCAGTAGGCCTGTTTCAT
>JASDQU010100648.1:126496-137955 GCA_032191745.1 Picea mariana | reverse complement strand
GAAAGAGAATATTCTCCAGGTGGAATATTCTCTCCTAAAATATAGGAGACTAGATAATGAATAATTATGACTAATAAACAAGGAAAACCCTTATGAAAATTAAATCCTAGGTGTGTGTGAATTAACTCCAACACCCCCCCTGAACATCACTATGGTGAAAATAAAGAATGGGTCCCAGCTATAAGGCCATGTTAGGTACCCAAATACAAAAAATACACTGAAATAAATGAGGAAAGAGGGAAAACCTCATGGGAACAAAACCCCCCCTCAAATTACAATGCATAAAATAATAAAATGAGAAGGAACAAAAAAATAGTTTCTAAGCAACCTTGTCCTTCACTCCAAGAAGACCTCGCAACTGTGTAAGTTTGTGCTCGTTGAAGATTTTTTTGAAGATGCAGATGTCTGCACGGATTTGATGAAGTAGATGAATAATTGATATTTCCACATATATCCACTTTCTCTTCTTGTAATGAACAATAACCAAATAAATTTTGGATGAAATTTTGAAAACCATACGGCCGTTTCCGGAAAAGCACTGAAATTTTGTTGATTTAGAAACGATCATAACTTCAGTTCCCAGACTCCGTTTTGGACGATTTTTTTTGAGATTGGATATTTTCCCGAGAGGAATTCAAATATCCAATTTGTTTCTGCAATTTTTTCTCAAAAAATATCAGAATGGCGTCTGATGTGCGCAACTCTCTTTTTGTCTCCTGACATGCATGCAAAAGTGCCTACATGTGACTCCTGAGATGCATGCCATATATCTTCCACATGAATTTCAGAAAACAAATCTGAAATGGACTAGACATCATCTTCAATTAATGGAATACAAATTTCTGCAAATACTTTTGTAGAAGACTCTTCATAATAAGAAGCTTGATCTTTTGATGGCTTCTCTTCTAGCTCTATCTGTTCGACCTCCTGCATGAAATCTTCACAACATATTTATTCACAAATAGAACCTCCAATCTGGTCCATAATTCATTTGGAGTTAATCCTTGTGATTCTTCATATACTTGATGGAAAAGTTTGGGAGAAACAAACATGCTAATACTTCCTATGGCCATATCTTGTCTATTGAGAAAGTCATTTTTCTCATCGAAAGAATCAGGCTCTTCTTCCATTGCCATAGTAATTTGGTACAAGCCTCTACATCTAAGATGAAGCATAATTTTTGGCTTCCATTCAAATAGTTATGAGGCGTGAGAAGTATTTCCGGTGAATAATCCATCTTTTTGTTGTCTTCAATCTTTTGTACCTGCAAAAAATAATTTGGTGTAGATTTTGCTTAGACATTTGTCGGCTCTGATATCATGTAAATGTGTTGAACCTGCACATAATAGATCTAGCTAGAAAATACCACACACATTTGCAGAGATAAATTGAGAGAGAAGAAGAAAGATAGAAAGAATGGAAGAATTCTCATTAACCGTATTCCACACTCAAAGAGTGAATAATTTACAATAGATATAGGATACATGAGTAACTAATGATCCATAGTGGTGGTCTAGATTGATCTAGACACACAACAACAGTTACAAGAGTAAACTTCCACCTAGTCTAGTCTCTCAAGTAGTTACGAGAGTGAACTACCACCTAGCTGAGTTAACTAGTCAACTAGTCTTCAGTTAACTGACTGAACAGAGAGTAGTGAGTTGGTGATGATCCCAATGTTGCATGGTGACAAAACCAATGCAACATCTAAACTCAACTCAACTAGTCAAACTAAAGTGTCAACTGAAAGAGAATATTCTCCAGGTGGAATATTCTCTCCTAAAATATGGGAGACTGGATAATGACTAATTATAACTAATAAACAAGGAAAAACCTTAGGAAAAATAAATCCTAGGTGTGTGTGAATTAACTCCAACACCCCTTCCCTTGAGAGGCTGCTTGTTTTCAATTTTAAGTTTAGACATCTTAGAAGTTAAAGTCTCCAACATTTTAGCCATCTTGTCTAATTTTGGATTAGTATTGGATGAAGAAGAAGCTTCATCTCTAGGATTTCTTCTATCAGTGTTTCTCTTTAACTTATGAGCGGCCAATATATTTGATTCCACTTCAAGGGAAGAATATTGCATCAGAGATAGTGTAGGTGACCTTCTTTCTCTCAACAACAAACAAAATTCTGAATCAAATGAATTTGCATATGTGATTTTGGCCGAGGTATCTGAGGGATTTATCTCAGCTGGTATTTTACTGTACATCCTATTGAACCTTTTAGTGAAATCATAGACTGATTCACCATTTTCTTTCCTTAGATTTCCAAATTCAGTAATATAGTATAAAAAATATCTTCTATCACCCCAGTGCTTCAAAGAGATATCATCCAATTTCTCTATGCTAGCTATTGAACCAGTAGGAATTTCTTTGAACCACTTCCTAGCATGGCCATCTAATCTTTGGACAAAAACTCAAGTCCAAACATCTTCTTCCTCAATGTTAAGGTTTTCTGCATAACTGTAAAAGGCCTCTATGTGTTCTTCCTCAGTCACATCACCTTCACCTGTGAATTTGGGCATATACTTATGATAGTCTCCTGTAGGCATGGCTAATACTGGATTTGGAAATATTAATGGTACATACCTAGCAGCTAGGATTTGTTGCATATTGGTCAAAGGAGGAGGTGAAACCATAATGATTATTAGTGAGAGAGGTGATAGACTTTTCTCTGATTCCTCAGCATTGGGGGGATTTAATTTAAAAGGGGGAGAACTGTCTGATGGGAAAGAAGTTTTGTATGTGGCTATATAGAATTTGGTAAGTTTCTCAACCAAGTTTTCCTCACCTTTAACAAACAGTTCTTGAAGAATATGCTCTATAGCAAGGAGGCTACTATGAATATTTATATGGTCTTCTTCTTGCTGTGAGTGAAAATATTGAAGGGATGATGAGTTGTGACTTCTTTCTAAAGTTTTAGAAGATTTTTCAACCAAATTTGAGCCTATCACTTCTTCTGCAATGACATTTTCCTCTTGATAAGAAATGATTGATTCTTTTGCAGTTGTTATAGACGCTTTTTCATGGAAAATCTTAGAGGAAGAAGATCTAGTGTTTTCTGCTATGGATTTCTTAGAATGAGAAAGAGGATTACTTTCGGTACATGATTTTGAAGTCTGACCTTGAAATGATCTTCCTCTTCTGAGAATTAGTTCTGGGTTGGGCACTAGTGTGACAGGTGATTCTCGTGGATTCAACCTGGTACTGATCTTCCTTGGAGATAGGATGAACTTGTGGAGTTTCCAGATAGATGATTACAACCAATGTAATGTCTAATCTTTGTCTATCATCAAATATCAGCTCTGTATCATCTCCCAAGAAAGTTGAGCATCAGTCTCCTTTCCCTGGCAACGATGCCAATTTGTTATCACTCCAAGAAACTCTTTGAGGTTGTGGATCGAAGATGCTTGGTAACTTAAGGTAAACTTGTTTTTGTATTTTTATATGTGTGGATCAATGGGATAACTCAATTACAATATGGTATTCAGACAGTCAAAAAGAGAATCAAATGAACCAGTGCTCTCAGGGATCAATAATCAGATGATAGTTTTTAAGTGGGTGAGAAAACAATGCTTATAAACCAAATACAAATGTAGGGTTTAATAAACAATGATAAACAATTATTAATCAAGTTATGAGCTAACCAATGAGATGACAGTCATTTTGTAGCTAAAACAACTTGAATAAGAGTACAGAAGGAAATATGAGAATCTGACATCAATAGAGAGAGAAAACTGTGATTTTTATTATCATATGGAAAAGTCTGTTTACAATATAGTATCTTCTGTATCCAAAATCGAACCCTGGCATCTGAAAAATATAGGCATTTATAGCCTTTACAACAAGTATTAGATACTGGAAAACATGATCTGGATTTCTAAATATAGAAAATAGAAAACAAAACTAAATACAATAGGATAACTAAGAACTAGTTCCTATGAATCGAACTATCTTCAAAGTTTGTCTTCGACATATGGTCTTCATCATTGCTATGTCTCTAATGTGTCATAGAGGAAAGGACACATGTCTTCAGTGGTTGGAAAAATTTCACAGTTGTAAGTAAGGTGATGGTTGATCATATGAGTATTCACCTTATATATCTCCTCGAATATTTGAAACTGAATATTTCATGATTTGGTGATTGATCTTTTTGATACCCTCTTATCTTTTAAATCACCCAAAAATTGCTCTATTTGAGCTCAAATCTTCAAAATTCTTTCTCTGCGGTTTCACCAGCTATTCCGCCTTAGAATTTTCTAATTAGTCAATGAAAGCTCTATTTTTCAAAAGATAATTAGTTATAATTGTGCCTTCTGTGCTGGTGAAAACTCTGTTTTAATCAAAAGGAAAACCTTCCCTGTTCAAAATAAAAAATCATTGTTTATTTGATTAATCTCCCTACAAATTTATAGCAACCTGTGCCAACACCTGTAAATCTAGATGTGTGGTAATTCTTGCTTTCAACTTTTTGATTTTCCTCTTCAGGTGCTTAGCTAACCACCATAAGCTATTATAATCCTTTGTGATCTTTTTCTTCTTCTTCTTATCATTTATACTTTCATGTGCCAGCTTCTCAAAAGTTGCATTGGTCTTTGCAAAATTCTCTGATAAAGCTTTATATCTTGCCTTTATCACCCTTTCTAGAATCTCTTGATGTGCTATTATGTCTTTCAACTCCTTAATCTTCTGTGATTTCTTTGATTTCTTATTTCTTGAAGTTTCACCTTCATCTTTGGAAGTAAAAACTTCAAAATCCTATGCGGGTTCCATGGAGTGCTCTGGAATTTTGATGGCTGGAGTTTCATCATCTTTTTCTGGTTCCATGTCTGAATCTGTGTATGGAAAATTTAGAACATTTTCCTTCTTTACTGTGGATTTCTCTGAGTTTGTTTCAAAATCTAGTTTCTTTTTAGCTTTCTTGGGATTTACGCTAGATTTTTTCTCTTCTAGTGAATTTGGGAGAGCTCTCCTTCTCTTCGAGCCACTCTAAGGAGTTGGCCTCTTCTTGCCTTCTTTTCATTCATAAGTTGATTTTGGGTCTCAAAACCTTCCCAAAAGATAAAGTGATGCCAAGTTCGTTTTCTCTGTCTCAATTCGTTCAAGATGATCATTTTAATCAGGCCATAATAACAAAGGGCATTCTTGATGCTGAATGGTTTGGATCTGATCCTATTACACACATTTGTTAGGATTTTATGAAGAAAGAAACACAAATTTAGAAGGACCTTCCCTGTAAAGTGATCTAGGAGTCTAAAGTGATATAACATCAACTTGTCATACCTTCCCTTTGAGGTTACATATAGTTGAATGCCCTTGAACAGAACTTGTCATTCCTCTTCAAGGTAAGAAACATGGATACTTTTATTCCAGGTTATACTTCAGAATTCTGTCTTGAGGTATGATCTAAAATCGAAATTCTTGGTCATTATTGCTTTAAACCAACTTTGGCATGTTCTGGGTAAGCCAGTTGCTGAAGCAATGGCAGCTTCATCAATTATCAGTTCCAGAGAACCTATTGTAGCTTTCTTTCCATCATATGACTTTGCAAAAGTCTCTGCTATCGCCTGGTGATAGCCCTCCTACAACTTTTCCACATATGTCATACATCCTGCATCTGAGAAACGCTTATGCACCTCTGGATGAGACTGCAAAAAAGAGAAATTGTCTAATTCTTTCCTCAGAAGTAGTCCTCCTTGCTTCCTTTCGATCTGTAATTTAATCACCAATTAATTTATTCACAGTTGACACAGTACTCTTTTTAATAAGGAAAGGGCTGGTGCTGGTGAAAATGACCTTGTGTTATCAATTGAAATATGAAACCCCATAATAGAATTTTTAAACATCGTGAGTTTGAAATAAGAAATGATGATTTGATTTGATGTCAACATAAATTTGGTACTTTATCCTCTTGTTGCAATGATGATTAAGAGTTTGTCACGTCTTCAAACCCTTCTTTGTCTGCCACAAGAAATTTGTGATCACAATCTATCACGATGTCCTGCTAGAATGTGATGAAAAGGTGTCACCACTCATTTGCTTCCATTAACTTGCCATGATGATTGTATGATGTGTGTCCAGCGTATCCTTTTTGGGTTTCTGGAATCGTTGGAGAAAAACCCATGTTAACACTTTCACCGGCTTGCTTGCTGCTGGGAGTACAGTTTAGTAGTTGAAACCTGAGTCTTTCACCAACTAACTTCAACTTCAAAACATATGTTAGCTGTTGAAAGGCTTTTTCTTGATTTTTTGAAAAGACCTTTCGAGGATCGATTTATTTATAGGATAACATCTTAAATCCTATGTTTTGACACTTCTAAATTGTAAAAATTTATATAGAATCCTATTTATAACCATGCTATCACCTACAAAATGGAACAAACTAACTGATTCATTTTGGGAGATAACCCACCCCTTGTACTCAAAGTATTTACTTGGCCCCTTGCAAGTTGGCAGGGTGGAAATATCCTAAGACTAAGGAAACAATGTCCTCCAGGGTTACATGATGTCAAAGTTCGCGAAAGAAAAAAAGTAGTGAGACACATACACCTAGGAAACCAAGGAAACTCGTTACCTCTGCAGTGCGAACTGAGTCATCCTCTTCCTCTTCTCCTATTCAAAGCCCCTTACTAAAGAAGACTTTAGTTAATCCAACAATAGTTACTAATCCTCTGGTTGTTTCTCCCATCATTTCAACATCTGTTGTTGTTCACCCCATAGTTGTCCTGATGGAAATGCCATGGAAACTCGAGACTCCTTTGAGGTTGGCCAGACATCTTCATGACATACCTGTGGATGCCCCAAACAGGCTTTCTAAGTTCAATGGAATTGGTACTTTGAGTGTTGAAGAACATATACAAAACTTCTATGATGCATTAGCGCTTATGGACATAACAATTCCCGATGTCATCATTAGACTTTTTGTGAGAACCTTTGAGGGTGAAGCAGCGAGATGGTATCGCTTTCTTCCTAATGATAGTATCCCATATTAGGACACTATGATCTTTGGGAGGGATTGGTTAGCTAGATGTTTTTTGTTGCTTCCTTGGGTTTAACTTGCTTACTTTCATCTTCTAGCAACTTGGTTTAATTTGTTTAATGTGTTTTAGTGCAGATTTTCTGAAGTATTCAATTGTTTTCAGCCTTAGCTAGTGGCTGGGAGTCCTAGGGCCCCTTAGGAGAACCCTTAAATAGACCTCTTAGCTGGCTGTCCATACTTGTTTGGTTTATCTTTTCATTCATGTATATTTATGTTATGTTTTCTTACCATTAACCTTGTTGTCCCAAATAGGATAATTGGTCATTATGGTCAATTTCCCCCCCACGGGACAACCATCTTAGTTGGTTGTTATATACTTCTTATGTGTAAATTTATCTTATATTTATTTCATTTCTTCCATGCATAAATACTAAAATTTCGTTGTTTTCCTGCAAGGATACAACCGATCACCCACTCTTCTTCTCTTAAGTGGTTGAAGACCACCTAGAGAATTTTTTGAGGCAAAGGGACCAATAGGGCAGTGAAAAAAAACACACATTTTGATCGGTAAATCTACCCAATCACTCTCATATTCACTTTACTTATCACTTTCACTCACTCCAAAATTTTCGGTACACATACCAATGTTTATATGTTTGATTTGTGTAGATAGTTTGAATAGTTCACTTGTGAATTCATGTTAAAAATCTGATTCATACTTGCATAGGTAATCATCACATTTTCTTTATATTTCAAACACTAAATTTCCAATCCCCATACAAGGCATTAGTTGGGTCTTTCATTCACATGGTGGCTTTGTCGCTCGCAAAGAGCCTCAACCCATTCCTTTGGGTTGAATGGTGTAATTGTCATTTTGTAATTATCTAATCTTGTTATATTTTCATTGTATCACTTTTCGTTCACTAATGTACAGGTGGCTGCCCCTAAAGGGGCCATGCAAAACTAGCAAGCTAAATACATGTAAAACGCCACAAAAAAAAAAAAAAACTTGAAAACAATTTAGGGGTCCGCCCCATACACTGAAAACTAAAACTTATATTATTTAGATATTTACATATACATATTATTTAGCTGTGACATATATGTCACTTATCTATTTACTTGTTTTATGTATATATGTTTTAAATATATTTCAAATTCAGTAACGAGGAGGCACGCTTGTGAAAGCAAGACGTGACCTCGCCACGTGGATGGCCTGGTATTTCATTTTATGCAATTTCAATTTTGTAGGATATTAAGAGTCAAAGCCAGGGAGTCTTCATCAAGAGCCCCTCATAAGTTGTCTAGTTAGTACAAGTTGAGTGGCCTTTCCTTAGTACCACACGATCAAGGAGTTGATTAGCTTAGCTTGGTTGGAATACTACTCTTCATAGGTAATCTCAACAAAAACCCTCTTTAGGGGGGTCCTGAGCCTCTTCCTTTTTGCGGGTATCCTTCTTCCATCCAAGCGGCTTTAAGAGCCCAAAAGCACTAGTGACAAGATGTGACTAATCCTTGCTTCTCTGAACTGCATGGAACACTCTTCAACCTAACCAATTTGGTCTACTAGGACTACTCTTCTTATACTAGTTGGTACAGTTTCAATATGTGTTTTCCTGATCGAGATAACCTTCAAAACAGTGTGGTGGCCAAGGCGTGTGATAAAAACTAAAAATTGACCAATAAAATACTAAAGTCAACCTTTTGTTAGTCCACCTTTTCAATCATGAACCAAAATTGAAGTTGTGAATACTTTCCCTTATATCATAGCTGTAATAGCTTGTAACAAGGTTGTTCATCCACTTTTACAACCCATATTTTATTTAACAACATTTTGGGATCACTTCCTGAATCACCCCGGGGGGTATCAAGCCATTTTGAGCTTGTTTCCCTATCTTGAAAGCTTCAAATAGCTTGTTGTTCACAATTTACAGACATTTAAAATTACTTGGATACATCTTTTAAGCTCCCTTTTCACCCTTGTTTCACACCCTTTTACTCAAGGCATTCATTGGTTAATTACCCAGGACACGGGTTTATCCCAGGGACCCATTCTGGGGAAGTTGCCAATGCTTTAAGGAAGTGAACAACTCGGTGTTATCTTTATTTGGTTTGTTGTCCTAAAAATCAACAATCTCATTTTTATCCCATTGTCCATAACTTTCATCCCCCATGCCATTTTGGCCATCTAGGAAATTAAGGAAGGACAACACCCAAGGTGGGTGGTCTCTAGAAAGACTTCTTGTAAGTCTTTCACCTTTCTTTTTCCCCTTCATAACACCTCAGGCAAAGGACCGCCTAAGGTGCGGGTAGTCTATGTATCATGCCAAACTATCAAAGAGGTTGTAATCGGCTTCACAGCCAGATAGGTCGGATCTGTCCCAATGGACAGATTTTTCTTATAACAGCTAGGCAAGGTCAACAGAAGACACATAGTTTATGAGGAAGAATTCTCTCCTAGAAGCCACTTATGCCCACTTCTCACAGAATCTCATTCCCCACATGCCTATCCCACCCCAGGAGTATACACATTCACTGTCACAAAGAAATTCCTTCGGCTACTAAGCCTCCCTTACCTCGGGCTTCAACAACAGGTCGAATAGGAATTATCCGAGTTCTATGGAAGCTACAAGACCCATTCTAGGAGTTCTCACTCCCTCTATACACTCTCTCACCTGGAGAGAGTCACTCACAGGCCTTACAAACTACCTCTTCAACCACAAGCACCTCTCTCACCTGGAGAGAGAGTGTTGCACACAGACCTGACAACCTACTTCTTCATCTTCATTCTAGCACAAGGAGGACAATAGATGGCTCAGCTAGCAACAAATGATGGTAACAAATTACGCTCAACCAAGGGACTGCATGGTCACTACAGCCCATAGTTATAACACACATGACATAGGAAATTGGTCATGTTTCACAGAAGACGCGGGTCGGCTTCAGAGGTGCGTGGCTATGAAGAGATCCAGTGCATAGACAAACGGTTCTCGAGAAAGCTTCTAGTGAACTCTGATGGAGTATGGAAGAATCACAGAATGACTCAGGTGATGGATTTCGGGTCTAAGGGGCATGTTTGAATATTGCAAAGGATGAATACATAGCTGTGTAATTCACAGGAATCCACCAGTTGATCACAGAGGTCTCATGATTTCGAGTTTCAGATTTGCGTGAGGTACACAACGATCAGACGTAGACGCACAATAGGACATACGATGGATGGTAGAATGGAGGACGAACCCCCATCATGGATCACTTCTTGGGTTAAATTTCCTTTCAAACCACTTTGGAATAATAATAAATTATTATTCAAGGACTTGAGCCCTCAAGCTTAGCCCCTCTCCCTTACCCATTCTGTGGAAGCTTAGTCCCCCATCACTCTTTCTTCATGGTCAGTTGGCATGCAATGATGTTTGTATATTATATCAATGATTTGAAAAATTACATATACAAAATTAGGCTCCTGGCCTTAACACTTAGGCTCTCTGGCTTAATAAACACATAAGCCCACTAGCTTATCAATACTTGGCTCACCAACCTGCAAAACATGATTTATAATTCATAACATGATTACAACATGGCTCTTCCTTGGGGATATTATAGCGTCCCTTGATGATTAGTGGACAACGATATGTGTAATGGTACATCTGATAGCATAGCACACACAGTCATCGCATGCACTCGTTCACTAATGTAGATATATATAGAATGTCAGTAACGAGTTGTACTAATGAGATGGTTTGGGATGAATTAGGTAATGTGGTTTGGCATATTGCTGCTAAAGTGTCCCAAAACTGAGGGAGGGCTGGTAAGTGTTGTGTATAATGGTTGTATTGAGAACAAATGGCATAGGCATGCTTGGTTCTCAAACTGAGAGGTTTGGAGGAGGAAGGTTATGGGGAGGCCAGTAGTGCTACTAGCGTGGGTAGTAGCAGTGGACTTGTGGGTTTTGGAATGAGATTTTATAAATCAGGTAAAGTGGGGCAGAGATTGGTAGGGCCTCCAACAGTGTTACACAAGGCGCATGGAGGTGGTATGTGGGGTGGGGAAGGGAGGGAGGGTTTCTTCTTTTTATGTTTGCCTCATAGATTAGTGGTTGTGCCCCATGTTCCTGTAGTGTTAATATTACTTCCAAATATGGGATTGGTTGGGTGAGTGGTTGGGTGAGACACTGAGTGCGGTAATGGGGCCACAGATTTTGGTGGAAGGGATAAACCTAGTACTATAGTTGGTGGTTCTAGATACCATACAAGGATGGAAATGACCATGTTAGGTAAAGTGAGGGTAGCAACAACTTGGCATGTTGTTGCTCCAAGGGGAGGTTAAAAGAAGGGAAATTGGGTGCCTGGGGAATCGTCTGCCAAATGGGGATTTGACCCATGGGTGGTGAGTTCTCTGATGTTCCTTCCTGAGGAGTTTGTGTGGAGTGTTCATCCAGAAGTGTGGGGGGCTAGTGATGTCTAATGAGCTTTCACTA
>JASDQU010100648.1:110279-121536 GCA_032191745.1 Picea mariana | reverse complement strand
AAATCCTTACTTGGACCCTTTATCTTCCTAAGGTGTTTTGTAATCTAGAAAACTTGAAACTAGTCCTAGATGGTGATCATGTGGGCATGTGTGGGCCCTTGCAACTTATTTAAAATCCCTAGGTGACTTACTATAAGAATTTTAAAACTATCCTAGAATTGCATGCATGTGGGCATATGGGCCCTTACAAATCTTTTAATATTCAATTAAGTAAGTTGAGAGGATTGGCCTCTTTTGAAAATGACTTGATTTTTCTAAGGGAGATGGAGGCTTATCTAAGTGACCTCTTTTTTTGATTTCCAAGATCACACTAAGGTGCGAGAAAAGAGCATACTCCAAGTTTTGTTTAGATGGCCTTCCAGTCCCAATTTAATGTGATGACTTTTGAAAAATGAAAGCTTTCTGAAATTCAAATGCAAAACCTCTTAAGTGATCCAGGTGGAAATCAAGGAAAATATATTATGGTTTCTTTTAGTTTCCCTAATTATCTATGTGTGATGTGAGTTGAAATGGATGCAATAATGAGATGTCAGCCTGCTTGTACTAGCTTTTACAAAGTGCTAAAATCAAATCTAAACTACTAAGTGGTAGTGGGAAACTCAAACCTTACAATTTTGCAAAAATAAGACAAGTGTACGGCATGACCAAAACCAGTTGCGCGCAGACTGCACGGTTGGAGAGTTATGACAGAGAGCAGATGTGCATAGACTACGCGTCTGTTCATCCCAAACACGCGCGCACGCAGGAAAGTTGGCGGGACAAAATTTTAAAAAAAGTCTCTCACTATGGGGTGAAATCCTGCTCTCAAATGGTGATTTTAGGCCGATTTTGACCCCTACACATGCAAAAAAGTAAGAAAGAACACTCTAACTGCCTAATTAGGGAGTATTTTGATTCATATCCCTAGTATGGTCACCAATTGTTTGGGTTCTTTTTGTCACAAGAGTGAGCAAAAAGAATCCCCTTAACTGTCTAGTTAGGCTATCCAGAAAGCACAACAAAGAGTTAGTTGGTTAGTGACTCAACTAACATAGAGAAGCAAGAGATAAACAACAAGGAAATAATTCTAAACTAAGAAAATAATAACTTGAAATGAATGCACAGATAAAACAAAAAAGAGATATACCAAGTAAATTGATCTTTGAATTGATAATTCTTAGAGAAATATGAGAACTTATGAGTTCCCTCTTCCTCCTTGGGAAGGTTCTTGAGTCCCCAAGTACAAAGTCTTGTTTCTACTATCAATGGCTAACAAAGGAAAATGGTGAAGAAAAGAGTGATGAACTGCTGAAGAGAAGAGATATCTAACACTTGCTATGGATGTTCAAAGCTTTCTAAGAGGAAGGTAGCTTCCCAAAGATAAAAATGAGTAGCATAACAATACTCAAATGCTTCTTCTTTTTTGCATACAATGGCCCTTTATTTATAGGAGGATGGAAAGATTTTTCTCAACTGGTTATAATAGTGAATGAGAACCCTTGGAGGTACTTCCCATCCCATTCAGTGATCCCAAGGAAAAATTTGAGGGAGATTTTGGGTATGGAGGAGATTTTATTCATCCCAAAAATGGTTGAGGCCCGACCAAATTCATTATTGCGTCGTTTCGGTATCTGCGCGGGTATTTAGACTATCATTCGCACACTCTGTGCATTATGCATGTTGTACACTATGTTATCCCACAGAAATGTGCATACGAGGCTTTGGATGAATGTGCGCAAATTTCCAGAACAACTTTTGTATATTTTTTTATTTTCTTGCCAAACTAAATGTAATCCTTCCATGAATATTGGTAGTATGTTGTGTTTGTGTTACATGTTTCTTCATCCATTTCCTGTAGTTATAAAGAGCCATTTTCCGATGATAACACTAACAAATAACTTAAAAGACTCCATCATGAGAAAACATCCATCTTATTTCATGACTTTGGATGACCTAAATAAAGTTATAACATTGATGAATTTGGATAATATGAATATATTTCCTTATAATTGTTTTTTATAATTATCATAATTCCTTTCCAACAGATAACTTAAAAGGATCCATGCTTTATATATATGGGAAAACATATTAGAATCATTAAATTTATTAGCTAATTTGCTAAAAGAATCATTATCCATTCCATTTCTATGGAAGAAAGACGCCCATATGTTAAAGATGATTTTATTGATCACTTCTTCTACCAAAGATCCACTTGGCACTCTCTATTTTTCTTTGAAATATTTTTCACATACCTTTATAATCATGTATTCTTAAATAAATAAGAAACTACATTCTAGATAGAAGTTTCCCATGATTGCACCTCGGTTTGGAGTTTGAGTTAATAATGAATTATTTTAGAGTTTTAATTAATAATAAATTATTTGTGGGAGTTGCTTCAAGGTCTAATGCCACTTCCAAATGTCTTGTTTACCATTAAGTAGTTTCATGACCATATATAATCATAATTTTCATGTTTTTTGTGCTTGTGCTTCCACTAACTACTTCTTCATTAGATATAGTTAATAGCAATTTTTGTGTTTGTGCTTCCAAAGACTTTTTCACTTAATTAATATTATTCACAAAGAAAGAATCTACGGCTAATTTGTACTCCTAGCAACTTGAAATATCTTAAAAAACTCTTTCTTCTACCAAAGCTAAAGATTATGAAAAAAGGAAACAATAAACACCCTTGTTTAACTTCTTTAAAATTAGCAAAGAACTTGGTCATCTATCTATTTATTAAAATGAACATATTTGTTTGGTTAATATATCAATTATTTATGATTATAAACCATCATAAGAAAAGATGCATTTTATCTTTAAAACTTTCATATCTATGTTTGAAAATATCTAGTGAGTATAAGTTAATGATGATCTCTCATGATGCATTAGCAGAAATGTAAATTTGGAAAAACAACAATCTATTAACTTGGACAGATGATTCGAGGTACTCTCATAGGGAATTTGAATTTGGTGTGAAATGTTGAAATGTAGGAAATTGAATTAGCTTTCCAAATATATTATTTTTATTTATAAAAAATTTGTATGACTATGTGAAGTTTGAGTTTTTTCATCTTACATGTAAAAAACAATGCATATTCTTATTATTTCGGGGTATAAGGGTCTTAACATAATCAAATATTTTTTTCTTTTTTTAATATTGTAGATCTGAGTCTATATTAGTGAAGCTTACAACTTTTTCTGCAATAAAATGTTATAGTAAAAACACAATATGCATATATTTTAATATTTTGATATATGTCAAGACAAAAATGATTTAAAAATAGTTAGCAATATTAACTTTTTTAAATCATATATTTGGAATTTGCATAGTTGACTCTATATGTGTGTGTAGTTTCATAACGGTGGATTTGTGTAGCCTATACAAAAATAATGTGAAAAATAGAGATATTGAGAGTCATTAAAAAAATGGAGTTTTGATGTATTTGTAGCCCAGCCACTAGGTTTTCATTCCAAACCTAAATCCAAAGCAACCATGTATTTTGGATTTCTTAGTCTTGCCAAAAAAAATTAATTAAAGGATTGTGTATGTGTTATAAGAATGTATGCACATTATAAATACATGCATGTTCCTATAACACACATGCACTATTGTGAATATTTGTTTCCCAGTGTATATCCTTCACCTTCAATTGGGGATATCAACAACATTAGGAGTATTTGAGCAATCAGTATGGTTATTGGGGTCCTTGATATGGTAAGGGAAGGAAACTTGGGCCTTTCGTTGTAAAGGATTCTTCTAGGTATCAAGGTCCAATACCAACACTTGGAGCCACCACACATGACCTCCCATGGATATCATTGGCCTATGAATGGGGATATTAGTGACATTAGGAAAATTTCAACACTAGGTATTAGTCTTAAGGCCTTAGACATGATTTCCAAAGGAATCCCAAGACGTGGCCTGTAAAGGAAGATTCTAAGTATATAGGTGAATAACAATGACTCGAACTACCACATAGGACATATCGAGGGCATAATTGTCTTCCAAGTAGATATACAAGCATCGTTAGAATATTTTGAGCACTAGTTATGATTCTCAAGGCCCTTGACATTGTCATGGGAGGAAACATGGTTATTGGACTCTAATCAACCCTTAGTAGAATGCATGGCTATGAAAAACACCGCAAACCACCACACAATACATCTCAAGGTTATTGTTTCCTATGAGTATGGATATGGGTGCCATTAGGAGATGTTTTAGGCTACATACATGAGTCTCTGAGCACTAAACATAGTTGGATGAAACCTAGAACTTACACCATAAATGAAGCTTATGAGAATCAAGGTACAAGAAAAACATCTTGATCCACCACACATGATCTCTTAATAATATCATTACCCTATGAGTGGGGATATTGATAATATTAGGAAGTTTTTGGACCTAGGTATGGGTCTCAGGGTCCAAAATATGGTTAGGTGGGGAACCCATGTCTTAGGTCATACATGAATATTATAGAAATTAAGGCCCAATAAAAACACATGACCTCTAAACGGGATATTTGGCCTGCAAATGAAGTTATGTACACCATTATAATTTTCAAGCACAAGTTATGGATCAAGAGTTCCTCAACATGGTGGAAGAAGGAAACCTATGCTTTAAGCCTTAGAGGAATATTACATGCATCAAGACCAAGAACAACACCATGAAACCACACACATGACCTCTCAAGTGTATCCT
The DNA here is from genome assembly GCA_032191745.1 of Picea mariana. Classification (NCBI taxonomy): domain Eukaryota; kingdom Viridiplantae; phylum Streptophyta; class Pinopsida; order Pinales; family Pinaceae; genus Picea; species Picea mariana. Next base: position 116,855 of record JASDQU010100648.1, on the reverse strand, counting down.
TTTACACTTAGGGGACATATTGGCACCATCAGGTTTTTTGGAGAAATAGGTATCAATCTGAAGACTTAGACCAAGGTTGAGTGATGAAACTTGTGTGTTAACCATAAAAAGTAGCTTCCATGGCTCAATATCCATTAATGAGTCTTAAAACCACCCCAAATTACCTTTTTATAGGATATGTGTCCTTCGAGTTACAATATGGACACCATTACAAGGTTTTGAGAACCAAGTATAGGTAGTTGGCAGTTAAACATGGTTGAGGGAGTAAAATCGATCCTTATGACGTAAAGTAAGCTTCCAGGCATCCAACTCCAAGAATGTGCATTGAACCACCACACTTAAAATATTAGATTATCATCTCTTTCTTAGTTGGGATATGGGCACCATTAGAAGGTTTTGAGATCTAAGTATGAGTCTTGTTGCCTTTGTTGGAACATGTGGTTCCATTCTAAAACTCACCTTGTCGATTGAGTGGGTCAGCCAATCCTTTGGGTCGAAGACTGACTAAATTGTTGGTTGACCATGTCCACCTAGAATCTTAGATCCATGTTTTATGGACAGGTGCAACCAACTCCACCCAAGATTATTGGTTTGGTCCATGAATGAAACCTATTTATAGATGATCCTCTAATCAGTCTATCATTATTGAGACAAATCTATTTACAATCTCATGGAGTGTGCTTGTGCTTTAGTTCTATGGTGTAACACCCATGTTTCCCCAAGTATGTAATTAATCATGTTTAATGATTGCCATGAAATGGCAGGCAAATATTGTAATTGTATTATTTTTTGATTAAGAAATCCAACTAGTTGATTGATGGGTGATGCCTTACAAGTATTGGACATCATAACACTAGAGGAAAGAGTGAGGGAATATAGAGAGGGTTTCATCATGCTAATATGATCCAATCCTCCTTGCTGAAATATTTGAATTGGAATATAAACCTTAACCCGATCCCAAGGAAAAATCAGTTAATGAGAAAAGGACTAACGGTTGAGAAACCAACCACCCCAATGAATGGAAGCATGGAGGGAATGGCTAAGAAAGTGGGAATATGTCCACCAAAGGTTCCCAACATACCATTCCACAACCCCCGAGGTTGACCTGATCTTCCTTCTGACAGAAGGAAGGGGACATGTTGAGAACTTCTAGATTTCGTGCAAGAGACGTAGGTGGAGTTATGAAAAAATCAATAACTAAAGATTATGGAATCTAATGGAATTTAACCTTCGTAGTGTAGATTGCAATTTTATTTATCATATATGTTGTGGAAAATTATTCCAGTGGAATATCCACAACAATTTACAGATCAAAAATAATATTTTTGATTAAGGGATTTTTCCCTCGTGACTTTGGGTCAAGTCACAACAGAGCAAGATTGAATTAAGAAGACTGAAATATACCCTCACAAACATGCAGGCAACAAGAAATAACTATTTTTTAGTAGGAGAGATAAGGGAAATATAAAGGAGAATATATGCACCTTAAACCCTTTGTTTGATTTCAATCATGCTCTTGCTTCTCGAAGCGCTCCTAGTCTCTTCTAGAACCAACCTACAATAGGAAACCAAGATAGTGTTGAAACAAGGTAGTTATAGGTTCAAGTAGCATATATCATGTGTATAAATAAAATAATATATGAACAAAAATGAAATATAACATTTCAATGAACACAAGATATGAGGGAAAGAGAACTCTTCTATTGTTAACAATATGTGAAAGTTGGTTACAACCTGGTTCAACTTCTGGCACTACCTCATAGTCAACTGCCTAGGCTCCTCCACAAGTTCTTTGAGAATCAACCCAGTGATGAGGATCTTCCTCAGATAGGATGATAAGGATATAAACATACCTTCTGAATATATGGAGAGGAAGGAACACTGGAAAAGGAGTTTCTAGGTCAAGGGATGCTACTCAGAGAATGAAGGGATTAGGGAAGCTTGCTAGATATCAACAACATAACCTTGTACCATTTGACTTGTCCTTAGATTTTCCCTCAATGGTTATTTTATACCATCCCAAATAGGTTGGGGAGGTTGAATTCATTTTAGTACAGGCTCAGGGACATTGGGAAAAGAGTCCAACCGAAAAACCCACCCGAAATTGTGGAAATATTTTATTTTTCACAATTTTTAGGGCATCTACGGGCTTTAAGCTTGCAAGGTGTGTATGTATATGTGTTTCACAAAGGAAACCCATATATATCAATAAAATTCAAGTGGTTTAGATGACTTGATGAGGAAATATTGGGATTTTTCTTATTAAGCTAGGGAAAAGGGTAAGTCCATGTCACAAATGCATAGGTGTGTCATTTTTTGCTATAACAATTTTATGACAAAATGTCTAAAAATGCACCATTTAGAATATGTTTATAATTTATTTAAATCAATATTCTATCAAAAAATAATAATCGTAGCCTCCAATGCATTGATAATGGGAACACACATATGCACCATATATGAGAGTGCACTGATAAGTTTTTGTAATTTTTAAAAGAAAAACAATATTGAATAAAAAATGGCTAAACCTTATTCAATGCTTCTTATTCAGTGACATACCAATGCATTCACGGTTTAAAATGGGTCAACTAGAATCTATTTAAAATTGAATAAACTAATAGTTTATTATGAAACATTAATAACAATTTCCAGAGAAAACTACATAGGAGTGCACCAAAAAAAAATTGTAGTTTTTTAAAAATATAATCAATATTGCATAAAAAAAATAACTAAGCCTTATTTGGTGTGTCTTATATACTAAACCACCAATGTGTTGGTTTTTTAGGTGCAACAACTAGGGTATGCTTATAATTGATTAAATCATTAGTTTATTATGAAACAATAATAATGGCCTCAGATGGATGATAATGGGAACATATTTGTGTGCCCTCCATGGGATCGTACCATGGCACCTAACATGATTTATGTAACTAGCCAATCATATTTGAACCTAGGCATCGCCTAGGCAATCCTAATTAGTTATTGATTCCTCTAGATCTAAAACAAAACATGATTTATGCACATCAACAAAAAAAACTCCACTAAAATTTGTAGACACTTGCCTCCACTATAAATGGAGAAGGGATCATTTTTTGGAGAGGTTTTGAAAAAACTTCTACTAGAAGGTATTTTCCTTGTAATGTTGAGAAATTTAATGAATTCATGGAGGATACATGTCACAAACCTAAGAGTTTCCTAAACGTTTCCTTTTCATCATCTTTAGTCGTGTGACACTATGTTGCCTTGGTCGTAAGTGCTGGACCAAACTGTGCCTACTACAACCAAACTACGCCTCTCTACTCAAATTATATCCATAACTTCACCTTGACCTACAAAATTAGATAACCATACCAATTCCTACACAACTTAGACTTACTCAACAAACCATTCTCAACAATACTTAGATTAGTTAACATTTAGGAAACATATAAGTATGCAAAGAACGACATTCAACACATAGAGAATAGAACACAACTCATGAGTGTGTGCTAGCATGAATCTATTTGTTTATTACAACTACACCTAAAACAAAGTCATTTTAGGGAAAATTGTAATTTTTGGCATACTAATCTAAGAGAGCTCAAAGATTTTTTATCAAAAAAATAATTTGTTGAAATAAATCAATTAATTTTTATATTTGTTTTTAAAATATCTTAAACTTGTATCTTATTAATAATAAAAACAATATGTCCCTGAGGTATAGAGAAGTCGATGAGGGAGTGTGTTGTTAAGGCACTCCATAAGTGAAATTCATCGGTTCGAAACCCCTGGGGACACCTCAAAATCCAGCCATGTTAAAGGTTGGTGCAGTCCAGGTTGGGTACGATCCCCGAGTGACTTTGACAGCTTAGATGCCCCTAGTTCATGGCATCTTGGCCACAGGTCAGTCCCTCGCTAGTCACATGGTTTAGGATTACCAATAGTTAATAATAATAATAATAATAATAAAATATATTCAAACAAATTAATTAATTTTTAAATTAATTTTCTTAATATCTTATAAAATAAAGTTGATTTTAATGAAGAGTAATCATCATCATATTTTTTTTTTACCAAAAACAATTAGTGTTTTTATTATAAAAGTGGTTGTGCAGAGGATACAGTAGCCATAGAATACAAAAATTCAAAATTCCTCGAAGCCTTCAACAGAGAAAATGCCATACAAATCCTTAAAGGGCACACATTATCAACATATTTTACAAAAATACTACAACTATCCTTCTAAGTATATAATTTTACATATGAGAAAACAAAAAACACAAATTTGCACTGCATAAAAAACCTAGCCTAATTGAACTTTAGCTCTGTGTCAATCTGATATAAAAATTAAAAAGGTTTGTGTGTACAAATTTGCAATTGAAATAGTTATGTGACTTAGGAACTTGGATCAAGTTGCAAACACATAAAATTAATGATTTTTTTTACTTAACATGAGAAATATAAACAAACATAAACAACCATCATAATTAAGCACATAACACAACAAAATGATAAAGGAGTTCACCTCTCTCTTGGGATACATATCCTAGTCCATCTTCCAATGGATCATTTTCATTAATTCTCAAAGTATCAAAATCAATGCTTTACAATGCTCAGAATGAAAAATAGATGGCTTCAATGGCTCCAGAATGTCCAAAAACCTCTAGTTGGGCTCTTCCTGCACCTAGTTTGGCCAAAAACTGAGAAGAAATCACTTCCTAGAAGTTTCTCCCTAATAGCTTGTTGTACTTGCTTGCCAAAATGCACTCTATCAAAATTGAACCTAGACTCTGTGTTTTTCCCGTGCCAAAAACTTAGCATGTGTGTCGTTTCAGATTCTTTGTGGAAATGTAGCATGGTTAGGTGGTTAGAGCCTTTTTCGGTGGACTTCCAAGTCATATGGCCCTATGTGGTCTGATGCCGATCCAAAATCCACATTCATTGGCCATTCATTGGAACACCGCGATCGGGGTCATATGGAATGGTGTAGTGTGACCAGGGCTGGGGCTAAGCCCTAACCCTTTTTCCTCTCGAGGAAAAGTTTAATGAAATTCAAATGTGTGTTTGAAACTTATGGGTTAAGTAACAACAGTGGGTGGGTTGGTAGCTCGAACCTTGCCAAGTATTTTCCCATGCCCACGGAGGTCATGGGTTCGACCTTGTTGGAGTCCCAAACAAATTTTAACCAACAAACCAATAACGGGGTGCCATGTGGTGACCCCTGGATTAGCGACATGGCACCTTTCCATTCACCACAAACATACCATGTGTCAGCACTGGATTGGCCCATGACTACTTACCAACTCATCTTTCCATGTTAGCACCTACCATGTCAGCATTACAGTCTGCACAGTCAGCCTGTATGGACTATTTACAGTCAACATTTTTCATGTTTGGAAAAGCAGAAAGAACGTGATATCTCTCGCATACGATCTTCGTTTGAGCCCGTTCAAGTTGCATTGGGATCTTGAGGATGATATCTACGCAATGAATTCGTTTTCGAGAAATTCCAAGCACTTCTATTCTGAGCATATTTTGATCCCCTGGGTCACTCCTCCCCATTGGGAAGCTTTTGGACCTCCAAAAGACTACTTTCAGTCAATATGAAGATGAGGGTACAATTCCCTCACCTTTCTAACCTCAATCCATCTATCTTTTCTTGGATTTGTGCCTTTAAGATCAACACGAAGGTATTCTGCATTCCCTCATTTTGAAGTTCTCATCCTCCTGTCAAGGATTGCATCGTCATGCAATTTTGAAAGAAATTATGGTGAGAAGTCATCTACAGAAGGAATATGAACATGCTTTCCTTGATCATCAATAATAGGAGGCTCATACAATCTCAAATTATCAACATTAAAAACTGCATACATTTTCATATAAGGAGGCAAATCCAAACAGAAGGCATTGTTACCAATTTTTTCAAGAATCTCGAAAGGTCCATATCTAATTGGTTTCATTTTTTTTACCTTCTCCTTTAAGCCTCTCTTTGATAATGTAAAGCCAAACTTCATCTCCAACTTAGAAACTGTGATCAACACGATGTTTGTCATGCCTTGTCTTGTACTTGGCTTGGCTCTTTTCCAACTGTTCTTGTACCATTTGATGCACCAACTGAATTTGTTCAATGAACTTCTTTGCTCTATCAATGTCATAATGACCATCAATAGAAATATCCTTCCCAAAGATAAAAACCTAAAGGATATTTTGGCAAATAACCAAAACATGCCTCAAATGGAGATGTTTGAGTTGAAGATTGTTTATCCTAGTTATAAGCATGTTGAATGTAGTGTAGGTGCTCATCCCTGTTATCACCCCATAATTTATGGGAATCATCTTATGACTTGGATATTGTCTATGCCTGGTGATTTGGTTCACAAATGATATTGCATCCTTCAAATAATTTGTGAAAAAGAAAAGAAAAAAAGAAAAGAGAAAATGAAAAATAAAAAGAGAAAAAGAAAAAAAGAGGGCAGAATAAAATTGAAGCAAAGGCCCCATGCAATAATAGCAATTTGGTCATACCTTTCAAGCATGACCAAGTTCTTTAAATTTTCAAATGCTGATAGGTTAGTGAATTCATCTGATCAGACCATC
>JASDQU010100648.1:76447-95104 GCA_032191745.1 Picea mariana | reverse complement strand
AAATCCTTACTTGGACCCTTTATCTTCCTAAGGTGTTTTGTAATCTAGAAAACTTGAAACTAGTCCTAGATGGTGATCATGTGGGCATGTGTGGGCCCTTGCAACTTATTTAAAATCCCTAGGTGACTTACTATAAGAATTTTAAAACTATCCTAGAATTGCATGCATGTGGGCATATGGGCCCTTACAAATCTTTTAATATTCAATTAAGTAAGTTGAGAGGATTGGCCTCTTTTGAAAATGACTTGATTTTTCTAAGGGAGATGGAGGCTTATCTAAGTGACCTCTTTTTTTGATTTCCAAGATCACACTAAGGTGCGAGAAAAGAGCATACTCCAAGTTTTGTTTAGATGGCCTTCCAGTCCCAATTTAATGTGATGACTTTTGAAAAATGAAAGCTTTCTGAAATTCAAATGCAAAACCTCTTAAGTGATCCAGGTGGAAATCAAGGAAAATATATTATGGTTTCTTTTAGTTTCCCTAATTATCTATGTGTGATGTGAGTTGAAATGGATGCAATAATGAGATGTCAGCCTGCTTGTACTAGCTTTTACAAAGTGCTAAAATCAAATCTAAACTACTAAGTGGTAGTGGGAAACTCAAACCTTACAATTTTGCAAAAATAAGACAAGTGTACGGCATGACCAAAACCAGTTGCGCGCAGACTGCACGGTTGGAGAGTTATGACAGAGAGCAGATGTGCATAGACTACGCGTCTGTTCATCCCAAACACGCGCGCACGCAGGAAAGTTGGCGGGACAAAATTTTAAAAAAAGTCTCTCACTATGGGGTGAAATCCTGCTCTCAAATGGTGATTTTAGGCCGATTTTGACCCCTACACATGCAAAAAAGTAAGAAAGAACACTCTAACTGCCTAATTAGGGAGTATTTTGATTCATATCCCTAGTATGGTCACCAATTGTTTGGGTTCTTTTTGTCACAAGAGTGAGCAAAAAGAATCCCCTTAACTGTCTAGTTAGGCTATCCAGAAAGCACAACAAAGAGTTAGTTGGTTAGTGACTCAACTAACATAGAGAAGCAAGAGATAAACAACAAGGAAATAATTCTAAACTAAGAAAATAATAACTTGAAATGAATGCACAGATAAAACAAAAAAGAGATATACCAAGTAAATTGATCTTTGAATTGATAATTCTTAGAGAAATATGAGAACTTATGAGTTCCCTCTTCCTCCTTGGGAAGGTTCTTGAGTCCCCAAGTACAAAGTCTTGTTTCTACTATCAATGGCTAACAAAGGAAAATGGTGAAGAAAAGAGTGATGAACTGCTGAAGAGAAGAGATATCTAACACTTGCTATGGATGTTCAAAGCTTTCTAAGAGGAAGGTAGCTTCCCAAAGATAAAAATGAGTAGCATAACAATACTCAAATGCTTCTTCTTTTTTGCATACAATGGCCCTTTATTTATAGGAGGATGGAAAGATTTTTCTCAACTGGTTATAATAGTGAATGAGAACCCTTGGAGGTACTTCCCATCCCATTCAGTGATCCCAAGGAAAAATTTGAGGGAGATTTTGGGTATGGAGGAGATTTTATTCATCCCAAAAATGGTTGAGGCCCGACCAAATTCATTATTGCGTCGTTTCGGTATCTGCGCGGGTATTTAGACTATCATTCGCACACTCTGTGCATTATGCATGTTGTACACTATGTTATCCCACAGAAATGTGCATACGAGGCTTTGGATGAATGTGCGCAAATTTCCAGAACAACTTTTGTATATTTTTTTATTTTCTTGCCAAACTAAATGTAATCCTTCCATGAATATTGGTAGTATGTTGTGTTTGTGTTACATGTTTCTTCATCCATTTCCTGTAGTTATAAAGAGCCATTTTCCGATGATAACACTAACAAATAACTTAAAAGACTCCATCATGAGAAAACATCCATCTTATTTCATGACTTTGGATGACCTAAATAAAGTTATAACATTGATGAATTTGGATAATATGAATATATTTCCTTATAATTGTTTTTTATAATTATCATAATTCCTTTCCAACAGATAACTTAAAAGGATCCATGCTTTATATATATGGGAAAACATATTAGAATCATTAAATTTATTAGCTAATTTGCTAAAAGAATCATTATCCATTCCATTTCTATGGAAGAAAGACGCCCATATGTTAAAGATGATTTTATTGATCACTTCTTCTACCAAAGATCCACTTGGCACTCTCTATTTTTCTTTGAAATATTTTTCACATACCTTTATAATCATGTATTCTTAAATAAATAAGAAACTACATTCTAGATAGAAGTTTCCCATGATTGCACCTCGGTTTGGAGTTTGAGTTAATAATGAATTATTTTAGAGTTTTAATTAATAATAAATTATTTGTGGGAGTTGCTTCAAGGTCTAATGCCACTTCCAAATGTCTTGTTTACCATTAAGTAGTTTCATGACCATATATAATCATAATTTTCATGTTTTTTGTGCTTGTGCTTCCACTAACTACTTCTTCATTAGATATAGTTAATAGCAATTTTTGTGTTTGTGCTTCCAAAGACTTTTTCACTTAATTAATATTATTCACAAAGAAAGAATCTACGGCTAATTTGTACTCCTAGCAACTTGAAATATCTTAAAAAACTCTTTCTTCTACCAAAGCTAAAGATTATGAAAAAAGGAAACAATAAACACCCTTGTTTAACTTCTTTAAAATTAGCAAAGAACTTGGTCATCTATCTATTTATTAAAATGAACATATTTGTTTGGTTAATATATCAATTATTTATGATTATAAACCATTATAAGAAAATATGCAGTTTATCTTTAAAACTTTCATATCTATGTTTGAAAATATCTAGTGAGTGCAACTTAATGATGATTTCTCATGATGCATTAGCAGAAATGTAAATATGGAAAAACAACAATCTATTAACTTGGACAGATGATTCGAGGTACTCTCATAGTGAATTTGAATATGGTGTAAAATGTTGAAATGTAGGAAATTGAATTAGCTTTCCAAATATATTATTTTTATTTATAAAAAATTTGTATGACTATGTGAAATTTAAGTTTTGTCATCTTACATGCAAAAAACAATGCATATTCTTATTATTCCGGGGTATAAGGGTCTTAACATAATCAATTTTTTTTTTCTTTTTTTAATATTGTAGATCCGAGTCTATATTAGTGAAACTTACAACTTTTTCTGCAATAAAATGTTATAGTAAAAATACAATATGTATATATTTTAATATTTTGATATATGTCAAGACAAAAATGATTTAAAAATAGTAAGCAATATTAACTTTTTTAAATCATATATTTGGAATTTGCGTAGTTGACTCTATATGTGTGTGTAGTTTCATAACGGTGGATTTGTGTAGCCTATACAAAAATAATGTGAAAAATAGAGATATTGAGAGTCATTCAAAAAAATGGAGTTTTGATGTATTTGTAGCCCTACCACCAGGTTTTCATTCCAAACATAAATCCAAAGCAACCACGTATTTTGGATTTCTCAGTATTGCCAAAAACAATTAATTAAAGGATTGTGTATGTGTTATAAGAATGTATGCACATTATAAAACACATGCATGTTCCTATAACACACATGCACTATTGTGAATATTTGTTTCCCAGTGTATATCTTTCACCTTCAATTGGGGATATCAGCAACATTAGGAGTATTTGAGCAATCGGTATGGGTATTGGGGTCCTTGATATGGTAAGGGAAGGAAACTTGGGCCTTTGGTTGTAAAGGATTCTTCTAGGTATCAAGGTCCAATACCAACACTTGGAGCCACCACACATGACCTACCAATGATATCATTGGCCTAAGGTATGGGCATTGGGGTCCTTGATATGGCAAGGGAAGGAAACTTGGGCCTTTGGTTGTAAAGGATTCTTCTAGGTATCAAGGTCCAATACCAACACTTGGAGCCACCACACATGACCTACCAATGATATCATTGGCCTATGAATGGGGATATTAGTGACATTAAGAAAATTTCAACACTAGGTATTAGTTTTAAGGCCTTGGACATGATTTCCAAAGGAATCCCAAGACGTAGCCTCTAAAGGAAGATTCTAAGTATATAGGTGAATAACAATGACTCGAACTACCACATAGGACATATCGAGGGCATAATTACCTTCCAAGTAGATATACAGGCATCGTTAGAATATTTTGAGCACTAGTTATGAGTCTCAAGGCCCTCGACATTGTCATGGGAGGAAACATGGTTATTGGACTCTAATCAACCCTTAGTAGAATACATGGCTATGAAAAACACCGCAAACCACCACACAATACATCTCAAGGTTATTGTTTCCAATGAGTATGGATATGGGTGCCATTAGGAGATGTTTTAGGCTAGGTACATGAGTCTTTGAGCACTAAACATAGTTAGATGAAACCTAGACCTTACACCATAAAGGAAGCTTATGAGAATCAAGGTACAAGAAAAACATCTTGATCCACCACACATGATCTCTTAATAATATCATTACCCTATGAGTGGGGATATTGACAATATTAGGAAGTTTTTAGACCTAGGTATGGGTCTCAGGGTCCAAAATATGGTTAGGCGGGGAACCCATGTCTTAGGTCATACATGAATATTATATAAATTAAGGCCCAATAAAAACACATGACCTCTAAACGGGATATTTGGCCTCCAAATGAAGTTATGTACACCATTATAATTTTCAAGCACAAGTTATGGATCAAGAGTTCCTCAACATGGTGGAAGAAGGAAACCTATGCTTTAGGCCTTAGAGGAATATTACATGCATCAAGACCAAGAACAACACCATGAAACCATGCACATGACCTCTCAAGTGTATCCTTTTACACTTAGGGGACATATTGGCACCATCAAGTTTTTTGGATAAATAGGTATCAATCTGAAGACTTAGACCAAGGTCGGGTGATGAAACTTGTGTATTAACCATAAAAAGTAGCTTCCATGGCTCAATATCCATTAATGAGTCTTAAAACCACCCCAAAATACCTTTTTGTAGGATATGTGTCCTTCGAGTTACAATATGGACACCATTACAAGGTTTTGAGAACCAAGTATAGGTAGTTGGTAGTTAAACATGGTCGAGGGAGTAAAATCGATCCCTATGATGTAAAGTAAGCTTCCAGGCATCCAACTCCAAGAATGTGCATTGAACCACCACACTTAAAATATTAGATTATCATCTCCCTCTTAGTTGGGATATGGACACCATTAGAAGGTTTTGAGATCTAAGTATGAGTCTTGTTGCCTTTGTTGGAACATGTGGTTGTATCCTAAAAATCACCTTGTCGATTGAGTGGGTCAACCAATCCTTTGGGTCGAAGACTGACTAAATTATTGGTTGACCGTGTCCACCTAGAATCTTAGATTCGTGTTTTATGGACAGGTGCAACCAACTCCACCCAAGATTATTGGTTTGGTCCATGACTGAAACCTATTTATAGACGATCCTTTAATCAGTGTATCATTATTGAGATATATCTATTTACAATCTCATGGAGTGTGCTTGTGCTTCAGTTCCATGGTGTAACACCCATGTTTCCCCAAGTATGTAATTAATCATGTTTAATTATTTCCATGAAATGGCATGCATATACTGTAATTGTATTATTGTTTGATTAAGAAATCCAACTAGTTGATTGATGGGTGATGCCTTACAAGTATTGGCCATCATAACACTAGAGGAAAGAGTGAGGGAACATAGAGAGGGGTTCATCATGCCAATATGACCCAATCCTCCTTGCTGAAATATTTGAATTGGAATAATAAACCTTAACCCAATCCCAAGGAAAAATCAGTTAATGAGAAAAGGACTAATGGTTGAGAAACCAACCACCCCAATGAATGGAAGCATGGAGGGAATGGCTAAGAAAGAGGGAATATGTCCACCAAAGGTTCCCAACATACCATTCCACAACCCCCGAGGTTGACTCGAGTTTCCTTCTGACAGAAGGAAGGGGACATGTTGAGAACTTTCTAGATTTCGTGCAGGAGACATAGGTGGAGCTATGAAAAAATCAATAACTAAAGATTATGGAATCTAATGGAATTTAACCTTCGTAGTGTAGATCTCAATTTTATTTATCATATATGTTGTGACAAATTATTCCAGTGGAATATCCATCATAATTTACAGATCAAAAATAATATTTTTGATTAAGAGATTTTTCCCCCGTGACTTTGGGTCAAGTCACAACAGAGCAAGATTGGATTAAGAAGACTAAAATATACCCTCACAAACATGCATGCAACAAGAAATAACTATTTTTTAGTAGGAGAGATAAGGGAAAGATAAAGGATAATATATGCACCTTAAACCCTTCGTTTGATTTCGATCATGCTCCTGCTTCTTGAAGCGCTCCTAGTCTCTTCTGGAACCAACCTGCAATAGGAAACCAAGATAGTGTTGCAACAAGGTAGTTATAGGTTCAAGTAGCATATATCATGTGTATAAATAAAATAATATATAAACAAAAATGAAATATAACATTTCAATGAACACAAGATATGAGGGAAAGAGAACTCTTCTATTGTTAACAATATGTGAAAGTTGGTTACAACCTGATTCAACTTCTTGCACTACCTCAAAGTTAACTGCCTAGGTTCCTCCACAAGTTCTTTGAGAATCAACCCAGTGATGAGGATATTCCTCAAATAGGATGATAAAGATATGAACATACCTTATGGATATATAGGAGAGGAAGGAACACTGGAAAAGGAGTTTCTAGGTCAAGGGATGCTACTCAGAGAATGAAGGGATTAAGGAAGCTTGCTAGATATCAACAACATAACATTGTATCATATTACTTGTCCTCATATTTTCCCTCAATGGTGCTTTTATACCATCCAAAATAGGTTGGGGAGGTTGAATTCATTTTATTACAGGCTCAGGGACATTGGGAAAAGATTCCAACCGAAAAACCCACCCGAAATTGTGGAAATATTTTATTTTTCATAATTTTTTAGGGCATCTGCAGGTTGTAAGCTTGCAAGGTGTGTATGTCTGTGTGTTTCACAAAGGAAACCCGTATATATCAAGAAAATTCAAGTGGTTTAGATGACTTGATGAGGAAAGATTGGGATTTTTCTTATTAAGCTAGGGAAAAGGGTAAGTCCATGTCACAAATGCATAGGTGTGTCATTTTTTGCTATAACAATTTTATGACAAAATGTCTAAAAATACACCATTTAGAATATGTTTATAATTTATTTAAATCAATATTCTATCAAAAAATAATAATCGTAGCCTCCAATGCATTGATAATGGGAACACACATATGCACCATATATGAGAGTGCACTAATAAGTTTTTGTAATTTTTAAAAGAAAAACAATATTGAATAAAAAATGGCTAAACCTTATTCAATGCTTCTTATATAGTGGCATACCAATGCATTCACAGTTTAAAATGGGTCAACTAGAATCTATTTAAAATTGAATAAACTAATAGTTTATTATGAAACATTAATAACAATTTCCAGAGAAAACTACATAGGAGTGCACCTAAAAAAAAATGTAGTTTTTTAAAAATATAATCAATATTGCATAAAAAAAATAACTAAGCCTTATTTGGTGTGTCTTATATACTAACCCACCGATGTGTTGATTTTTTAGGTGCAACAACTAGAGTATGCTTATAATTGATTAAATCATTAGTTTATTATGAAACAATAATAATGGCCTCAGATGGATGATAATGGGAACATATTGGTGTGCCCTCCATGGTATCGTACCATGGCCCCTAACATGATTTATGCAACTAGCCAACCATATTTGAACCTAGGCATCGCCTAGGCAATCCTAATTAGTTATTGATTCCTCTAGATCTAAAAAAAAACATGATTTATGCACATCAACCAAAAAACCTCCACTAAAATTTGTAGACACTTGCCTCCACTATAAATGGAGAAGGGATCATTTTTTGGAGAGGTTTTGAAAAAAATTCTACTAGAAGGTATTTTCCTTGTAATGCTGAGAAATTTAATGAATTCATGGAGGATACATGTCACGGACCTAAGAGTTGCCTAAAATTTTCCTTTTCATCATCTTTAGTCGTGTGACACTATGTTGCCTTGGTCGCAAGTGTTTGAACAAACCGTGCCTACTACAACCAAACTACGCCTCTCTGCTCAAATGATATCCATAACTTCACCTTGACCTACAAAATTAGATAACCATACCAATTCCTACACAAATTAGACTTACCCAACAAACCATTCTCAACAATACTTAGATTAGTTAACATTTAGGAAACATATAAGTATGCAAAGAACAACATTCAACACATAGAGAATAGAACACAACTCATGAGTGTGTGCTAGCATGAATCCATTTGTTCATTACAACTACACCTAAAACAAAGTCATTTTAGGGAAAATTGTAATTTTTGGCATACTAATCTAAGAGAGCTCAAAGATTTTTTATCAAAAAAATAATTTGTTGAAATAAATCAATTAATTTTTATATTTGTTTTTAAAATATCTTAAACTTGTATCTTATTAATAATAAAAATAATATGTCCCTGAGGTATAGAGAAGTCGGTGAGGGAGTGTGTTGTTAAGGCACTCTGTAAGTGAAAGTCATCGGTTCGAAACCCCTGGGGACACCTCAAAATCCAGCCATGTTAAGGGTTGGTGCAGTCCAGGCCGAGTGCGATCCACGGGTGACTTTGACGGCTTAGATGCCCCTAGTTCATGGCATCTCAGCCATAGGTCAGTCCCTCGCCAGTCACATGGTTTAGGATTACCAACAAATAATAATAATAATAATAATAAAATATATTCAAACAAATTAATTAATTTTTAAATTTATTTTCTTAATATCTTATAAACTAAAGTTGATTTTAATGAAGAGTAATCATCATCATAACCTTTTTTTTTACCAAAAACAATTAGTGTTTTTATTATAAAAGTGGTTGTGCAGAGGAAACAATAGCCATAGAATATAGAATTTCAAAATTCCCCGAAGCCTTCAACAGAGAAAATGCCATACAAATCCTTAAAGGGCACACATTATCAACATATTTTACAAAAATACTAAAACTATCCTTCCAAGTATATAATTTTACATATGAGAAAAGAAAAAACACAAATTTGCACTGCATAAAAAACCTAGCCTAATTGAGCTTTAGCTCGGTGTCAATCTGATCTGAAAATGAAAAAGGTTTGTGTGTACAAATTTGCAATTGAAATAGTTATGTGACTTAGGAACTTGGACCAAGTTGCAAACACATAAAATTAATGAGTTTTTTAACTTAACATGAGAAAGATAAACAAACATAAACAACCATCATAATTAAGCACATAACACAACAAAATGATAAAGGAGTTCACCTCTCTCTTGGGATACATATCCTAGTCCAGCTTCCAATGGATCATTTTCATTAATTCTCAAAGTATCAAAACCAATGCTTTACAATGCTCAGAATGCAAAATAAATGGCTTCAATGGCTCCAGAATGTCCAAAAACCCCTAGTTGGGCTCTTCCTGCACCTGGTTTGGCCAAAAACTAAGAAGAAATCACTTCCTAGAAGTTTCTCCATAATAGCTTATTGTACCTACTTGCCAAAACACACTCTATCAAAATTGAACCTAGACTCTGTGTTTTTCCCATGCCAAAAAATCAGCATGTGTGTCGTTTCAGATTCTTTGTGGAAATGTAGCATGGTTAGGTGGTTAGAGCCTTTTTCGGTGGACTTCCAGGTCATATGGCCCCATGTGGTCTGGTGCCGACCCAAAATCCGCATTCGTTGGCCATTCGTTGGAACACCGCACTCGAGATCATATGGAATGGTGTAGTGTGACCAGGGTTGGGGCTAAGCCCCGACACTTTTTCCTCCCGGGGAAAAGTTTAATGAAATTCAAATGTGTGTTTGAAACTTATGGGTTAAGTAACAACAGTGGGCGGGCTGGAAGCTCGAACCTTGCCAAGTCTTTTCCCATGCCCATGGAGGTCATAGGTTTGACCTTGCTGGAGTCCCAAACAACTTTTAACCAACAAACCAATAATGGGGTGCCATGTGGCGACCCCTGGTTGAGCGACATGGAACCTTTCCATTCACCACAAACATGCTACGTGTCAGCACTGGATTGGTCCATGACTACTTACCAACTCATCTTTCCATGTCAGCATCTACCACATCAGCACTACGGTCTGCACAATCAGCCTGTATGGACTGTTTACAGTCAACATTTTTCATGTTTGGAAAAGTGGAAAGAACATGATATCTCTCGCATACGATCTTCGTTTGAGCCCGTTCAAGTTGCATTGGGATCTTGAGGACAATATCTATGCAATGAATTTGTTTTCGAGAAATTTCAAGAACTTTTATTCTGAGCATATTTTGATCCCCTAGGTCACTCCTCCCCATTGGGAAGCTTTTGGACCTCCAAAAGACTACTTTTAGTCAATCTGAAGATGAGGGTACAATTCCCTCACCTTTCCAACCTCAATCTATCTAGCTTTGCTTGGATTTGTGCCTTTAAGACCAACATGAAGGTATTCCACATTCCCTCATTTTGAAGTTCTCATCCTCCTATCAAGGATTGTATCCTCATGCAATTTTGAAAGATATTATGGTGAGAAGTCATCTACAGAGGGAATATGAACATGCTCTCCTTGATCGTCAATAAAAGGAGGTTCATACAATCTCAAATTCTCAACATTAAAAACTGCATACATTTTCATGTAAGGAGGCAAATCCAAATGGAAGGCATTGTTACCAATATTTTCAAGAATCTTGAAAGGTCCATATCTAATTGGTTTCATTTTTTTACCTTCTCCTTTAAGCCTCTCTTTGCTAATGTAAAGCCAAACTTCATCTCCAACTTGGAAACTGTGATCAACGCGATGTTTGTCATGCCTTGTCTTGTACTTGGCTTGGCTCTTTTCCAACTATTCTTGTACCATTTGATGCACCAACTGAATTTGTTCAATGAACTTCTTTGCTCTATCAATTTCATAATGACCATCAATAGAAATATCCTTCCCAAAGATAAAAACCTAAAGGATATTTTGGTAAATAACCAAAACATGCCTCAAATGGAGATGTTTGAGTCGAAGATTGCTTAGCCTAGTTATAAGCATGTTGAATGTAGTGTAGGTGCTCATCCCAAAGCTTGGGATGTTTACTTTAATAACCACGAAGAAGATGTACTATTATTCTATTCACCACTTATGTTTGACCATCAGTTTGCGTATGAAATGTTGTGCTCTTTTTCATCTTGGTCTCCAAGAGCACCCATAATCTTGACCAAGAGTTCCCAATAAATAAAAAATATCGATCATAAATAATGGATTTGAGCAACCCAAAATTTACCCAAACCTGTTGAAAGAACATTTGTGTCGTTTGGTCAATTGTAACCTGCTTCTTACAAGGCATCAAAATACACATTTTTCCGAAACAGTCAACCACAACATAAAGATAATCATGATTCTTTTCTTACATAGATAGACCTCCTACAAAGTCCATGGAAATGGTTTCCCAAGGACGAGAAGGAACCGGAAGTGGAGTATACAGACCCAACTTTATATTGCTATACTTACTTGTAGCACATAAAGAACATCCTCTTACATATCTTGAAACACTTTCATTCATTTTAGGCCAATATCAATACCTTTGCAAATTAGCCACCATGCCACCATCTTGCCTACACCAAAGTGGCCAGCAATAAGAGAAGAATGTGTTTCCCTTATGATGTTGACTCGTTCACCCTGTGGAATATATAGCTTTCCAAGATGATACAAAAACTTATCACGCACATGGTAATCCAATTCCTCAACTTGGTTAGAATGACACAAAGTTTCATAAACCTCTTTAAAATCAACATCTACAACATATTGTTCAGCATAGCTCTCATGCATGGTAGAATCATTCTTAAGAATAACTTAAGCACTAATAATAAGCCTAGAAATCATATCAACAACTTTGTTATAGATGTCTTTCTTATACCTAGTAACCAAGTGGAATTGTTGTAGGAAACCCATCCATCTAAAGTGCCTTGCTTTTTGTAGCTTTGTTTGTGACTATAAGTATTGTGATGGTTGATGATCTATGTGAATGATAGTTTATTTTCCCAAAAAATAATGTTTCCATTTTTTCACACTTTACACCAATGCATACAACTCCTTATGATATGTAGGATAATTAATCACAACACCATTAAAAGTTTCAGAATGAAAACAAATGGGCTTACCATGTTGCAACAAGACTTCTCCCATCGCATATTTACTTGCATCTGTTTGTATCTCAAATGGCTATCTCAAATTAGGAAGTGAAAGAACTGGATTTGAACTAATCTTCTCCTTCAATGCATCAAAAGATTTTTGTTGCTTGCCTCCCCATTGGAAAATTTTCTTGATGTTTGTCACTGCATGTAATGGAGCTTCAATTAAAGAGAAGTTAGCAATAAACTTTCTCCAATATTGGGTTGCTCCCAAAAAGATTCTTACCTATGTCACATTGTTGGGCTTGGTCCAATAAAAAATGACTTTGACCTTGGAAGGATCTATTTTTCAGTTCTCCTCCTCCAACAATATGTCCCAATTAAACAAGTGAGGTCTTTCCAAACTCTCATTTAGACATATTCAAAAACAATTTTTCTTTCTTCAAGACATACAAAACTTTATTTACATGCATGTTGTCCCTTGACCAAGTTTTGGGAGTTTCTTGGTCATGTTGACCTATTTTGGGACTTCAACATCCATTCGAAGGAGGAGTGCAAGACGAAGCAGATATCACGGGATGTCGGGCCCCTTTTCGACCTCTTTTTGGGTTGTTGGGAATATGTAATGGGAAAGGGATGTCAGCTCATGGTTTTACCCATGTTTAGGCCTATTTTTTAATGTATAAATAGATACCTAGGCGATGTAGGAAAGGGATGATGAGCTAAGTGCCAAGTGCAAGTAATAGTTGTATATGCCTTGTGCATGTTGTTTGAGACTTGAAAGGCTAAGTGCAAGTGACTGTAAGAGATTGAGTAGAAGCTTTTGTGATATAACCTAACTCAAGGAAGGAGGATCTGGCGAGGTGCACACAGATCTCTTGTTCTATGTGGAGTGGGGTATGTATGGCTCTGTGCATGTAGATGATTGATTGAAGATAATAAATAAGAAGATTTGTTGGACGTAGCCCCAGGAGAGGGGTGAACCACGTAAACATTGTGTTATCTTGCTTGGTTCTTTTCTGAATGTGTTTATGTCTTCTTGCTTAGTGCTTTGAGATGATTAGATAGAGTTGCTTATGCTTAGTGCTAATGATGTATGGAATTTTAGATCTAATATACATTAATATGCTCAGTGCTTGATCAGTTACATCCGACCTATTTTACTTATGCTAAGTGCTCATATATGGTAGATTACTGTGAGTACTGCGAGGCTCTGTTTTATCAGCGAAGTAGATAATGATTGCATGTTAAAGAACTAACAGTGCTAAGTGCTTTACTAAGTTGTATAATCACATATATGTGTCCCAGCTAAGGTTGTAGACACTTGAGTCTTGCAACCACCCCTGCCTCTACCTCGGGTGACACTTCATCTGCTTCGCAAGTGTTGTCGAAAGGGACGATAGTTAGGGTTTTTTTGGTGCGCTCTTGTAGCATTGAACCCTGAGTCTACCCCTATGCCAACAATGCCTAACATGTTCTTCATGAGATTCTAAATATCAAGATGTCATCCAAGTATACAATGGCACAATCATCAAGAAAAGGCCTTAAAACATCATTCATAACTCTCATGAATGTAGCAGGATCATTACAAAGCCCAAATGGCATAACCATACATTCAAACAAACCTTGCTTTGTTTTAAAAGTTGTCTTCCATGTGTCTCCTTCAGCAATCCTAATCTGATGATATCAACTTCTCAAATCCAACTTAGTAAAATACTTAGCATCTTTCAATTGATCAAGCAAATCATCAATTCTAGGAAGAGGATAACGATTCTTTACCATAATTCTTTTCAAGGCTTTGAAATATACACGCATGCGCCATGTACCGTATTTCTTTGGTATTAAAACAATTGGTAACCCACATGGAGATGTGCTTGGCATGATAACCCCTTTTTCAAGCAACTCTTGGATTTGTTTTTTAATTTCAGCATTCTCCATGATAGACATCATGTACATACCAATGTTTGGAAGAGGACAATCTTGTTGCAATTATATCTCATGTTGGATACTCCTTTTAGGAGGCAATCCTTTTGGTTCCTAAAACATCTCATCGTATTGGTTAACAACCTCATATAAATCAGATTTCAACTTTGCGTCACAACCTTGGAAGGCTTCTTTTTCAACATTGTCTTTGGGTTTGATCATCAAGAGTACAAATTTCTTACTAGCATTGACTAATCTCTTCGTTTTTCCAACATTTACAAGTGAAAAATTCATCTTCTTTGTATGTGCTCTAACAATGTACTCAACTCCATTTTTAAGAAAATGATATTTGTTCTCATGACGATGAAATATGTCTCTCCTATCATATAAATATGGGCTTCCCAAAACAATACCACAAATATACAATGGAATAACATCAAGATCTACCTCATCTATAAAGTTTGCAGTGATGGAAAATCTAAGTTTACATCTTCTTGTCAAATGAAATTTGGCATTGTCACATATCCATCCTATAGGATATGGTTTAGGATGAGGAGTAGTATCCAAATGCAATTTCTTAACTGTGTCTTCAGAAATGAGGTGTGCTTGAGATCCAGTATCAAATAGAGTATCTATCTTGGTATGCTTTGAAATTACCCTTATGTGGAAAATCTCTATTCTTTCTTTTTCATGTTGAGTTTCATTGAGGCTACTACTTGAATAATTAGTACTTTCAATAGAATCCTTACCTTGAAAACCCATGGCTATAATTTTTGTTTCATCTCCTAAATCAGAACCTAAATCATGTTCTGTAGTCACAACAGTATTTGGTTTCCCCTTGTGGTTGAACTTTTTGGGTCTCATTTCAGGATGAAGTTTCCAACAATGGTCTTCATCATGGCCATCTTTTTAACAATTTTTACCTGAGAGTTTCTCTCCCTCTTTCTTGACTGAAGCATTATTTCTTCCATTTCCTTTGAATTTCCTCTTTCCCGTGTCTCCCTTAACAAATGGATTATTTCTGCCCTTGTGAGGTTCATTCCTCCCTCTTGCTTCCAAATGAGTTTCCTATACACAAACTTCATCTAGATTTGTAGGGTTAAACATAAGTATTGTATGTCTCAACTAGCTATGCAATCCTTCAATGTATTTGAGTAAAGTTTCTTGAGAAGATAAATCTATAACCAAAATCAAATCTCTTCTTCTAAATTCTTTAGTGTAGCTTTGCACACTTTTCCATTTAGCTTGTCTAAAAAATTTCCAATCCATAATAGTTTTTTGCATGTATACTAATGAATAAAATTGTCTTTTAAATGCAACAATAAAATCATTCCAAGAGGATAAAACTTTACCATGTTTCTTCATGTCATCTTGAGTTTTGGATTCCCACCAAATGAGTGTTTCACTTTCCAATATAAGAGAAGCAAGTTGAATCTTAGTTTCATCATCTTTGATTATTGGTATCCTACAATACACTTCAATTTGACAAATCTAGTTATCCAATTTCTCAGCATTTACCTCTGCATTGTACATAGGCAATTCAAACTTAATATCAAGCTTAAGAAAAGGAGTTTGTGGAGGATTTTACCATGTTCCTTTGGAGAATTTGGAGGTGGTTGTGAAATGGTATAAGAAGCAAAAGATGGAGGTGAAGGAGGTGGAGTATCACCATTCCATCCATTTCCTTTTGGAGTTTTATCACCACTATCTTCATTACCTCTTGGAGGATTTGTGATTTCACCTTTCAACCTTGCATTTCTTTCTTCAAATAAAACTTTCACCATTTTTGTCATATCATAAAAAACTTTTCTTAAAGTTTCATCTTCTGAAGTAATATTTTCATGACTCTCCTCATGAGCCATACTTGGTGAATGCCTCCTTGAAGCTTGAGGTGAATCTAAATTTCTCCTTCTTGAAAGTTGAGAACTTGGCTCTAAAAGTTGACCTTCTTCTCTTGTAAGATTCAAACTTGTAAGCATCAGAAAAGAAACACTTGCAAACAATCAAACCTTTAAAAAAACCTTTGCTTTGATACCAACTTGATCTGAAAATGAAAAAGGTTTGTGTGTACAAATTTGCAAGTGAAATAGTTGTGTGACTTAGGAAATTGGATCAAGTTGCAAACACATAAACTTAATTAGTTTTTTTACTTAACATGAGCAGAATAAACATACATAAACAACCATCATAATCAAGCACATAACATAAAAAATGAGAAAGGAGGTCACCCCTCTCTTGGGCTACAACTCATGGTCCAACTTCTAATGGATCATTTTCATTAATTCTCAAAGTGTCAAAATCAATGATTTACAATGCTCAAAATGCAAAATAGATGGCTTCAATGGCTCCAAAACATCAAAAAATCCCTAGTTGGGCTCTTCCTACACTTGGTTTGGCCAAAACCTAAGAAGAAATCACTTCCTGAAAGTTTCTCCCCAATAGCTTGTTGTACCCTCTTGCCAAAATACACTCTATCAAAATTGAACCTAGCCTCTATGTGTTTCCTGTGCCAAAAACTCAACACATGCATCTTTCTTGATTCTTCATGAAAATGTAGCATGGTTAGGTGGTTAGAGCCTTTTCCGGTGGACTTCCAGGTCGTATGTCCCCATGTGACCTAGCATCGACCCAAAATCTGCACCCGTCGGTCATCCATTGGAACACCACGCTCAGGGTCATATGGAATGGTGTAGTGTGACCAGGTTTGGGGCTAAGCCCTGACCCTTTTTCTGCCTGGGGTAAAGTTTAATGCAATTCAAATGTTTGTTTTAAACTTATGGGATAAGTAACAACAGTGGGTGGGCTGGTAGCCCGATCCTTGCCAAGTCTCTGCCCACTCCCACAGAGGTCACGGGCTCGACCTTGCTAGAGTCCCAAGAAAATTTTAACCAACAAACCAATAATGGGGTGCCACGTGGTGACCCCTAGTTGGGCCATGTGGAACCTTTCCATTCACCACTAACATGCCACGTGTCAGCACCGGATTGGTCCATGACCACTTTCCAACTCATCTTGCCATGTCAGCACCTGCCACATCAGTAGTACGGTCTGCACAGTCAACCTGTATGAATTGTGTACAGTAAACATTTTACATGTTTGGAAAAGTGGACAGAATGTTTTATCTCTCACAAATGATCTTCGTTTGAGCCCATTCAACTTGCATTGGGATCGTGAGGACAAGATCTATGCAATGAATTTGTTTTCGAGAAATTTTGGGCACTTTGATTTTTTAGCATATTTTGATCCCCTGGATGACAATCGTTGTTGGAACATCCTCTAGAGCATCATGTTCGGGCTGAGGAAACATGGGTTGTATGAATTCACATGAATCATACGATCCTTTAGAGGGGTTTGGATTATGGTGTGTTATGGAACCTAGAAGGTTGCACTGAATTTTCCTATGGAGAGATCGAATCTGCTGAATGTGTCTGTTGACCGTACAGAGGAAAATTCTGATCTCCTTGTCCCTCCTTTCTTCCCTCTCATGTATCTTATGTTCTATTTTGGCATTGTAATCATGAAGAGCCACCATTTATTGCTACTGAATCTTCATTTTGACATTCATATCATCCATTCTACATTTGGTGCAATCACACGAGGGCTGAATTCTATGCCACATACCTGAATTCAAATGAGGGAGAACAAGCATGGGCCAAGAATGAAGGAAACAATTGATCTCTTCAAGAAAAAAATGAAATAAAACACCATAAGTATCCCAATTGCGACCCATTTCCTTGTCATTGCCCTAAATATATACCCATTTTTGAGTTTCCAAAGAAGCATGCACAAGATGTTTTGATGAAAGGATCAAGAATGATGGTGGAATGAGGTACTTCAAATCCATGGTATAGGATAATGTTGCATACTACATGTGGACTAAGACGCAGAGGGAGTAGAGGGGGATGAAGCCAAGAATTCTTAAGGGAAAATTTACTATCCCATATGTCTTTTTATACCAACAAGGTCACCTTTAATTTTATCCGCGCAAGAGGAGGTAGACATGCACTGAGTGGGATTGTAGTCTCGTGGAGGGAATACAAGGCATGAGTTGGATGTTAAATTTGATGTGAGGATGTAATGATTCGTAAGGAAAATGGAGGATGGGGTCACATCCCCTCCTAATCCATAATTTTCCATAATTAATGCACTTATTCGACCTCTACTAATGAGACTTGGGAGTTTTTTGTATTATTGGATAATTTGGCTAAGGTAGGTGGATCAATGATGAAGTCCCATTGATACGAATAATCCCCTGCTCCAAGTGCCTAGCATATTTGGCTAGGCTGGCAGATTTTCCATTTTTCATGTGATAGACATGATAATACTCCATAGACTTGAAATTTTTCTCCTCATTTCTAATTCTGTTATAAATATGATGTAGGTTGAGTTGTGTTTTTAAACTGATCTTACAAAAACCTTTTATAATCAACTCAAAATAACCTATTACACTGACACTTAGTAATTTATTAGCTTTTATTACTTTCATTCACATATACATAGCCATGACTCCTACTTGATTATTTTTATTGGGCCCCAATCCCTAAGAATATTTTGTAATGTATTTCCTTCAGG
>JASDQU010100648.1:45184-68103 GCA_032191745.1 Picea mariana | reverse complement strand
CTCACTTTACCTAGCATGGTCATTTCCATCCTTGTATGGTATCTAGAACCACCAACTCTAGTACTAGGTTTATCCCTTCCACCAAAATCTGTGGCCCCATTACCGCACTCAGTGTCTCACCCAACCATTCACCCAACCGATCCCATATTTGGAAGTAATATTAACACTACAGGAACATGGGGAAAAACCACCAATCGACAAGGCAAACATAAAAAGAAGGAACCCTACCTCCCTTCCCCACCCCTCATACCACCTCCATGCACCTTGTGTAACACTGTTGGACACCCTACCAATCTCTGCCCCACTTTACTTGATTTATAAAATCTCATTCCAAAACCCATAAGTCCACTGCTACTACCCACACCAGTAGCACTACTGGCCTCTCCATAACCTTCCTCCTCCAAACCTCCCAGTTTGAGAACCAAGCATGCCTATGCCATTTGTTCTCAATACGTCCATTATACACAACACTTCCCAGCCCCCCCTTAGTTTTGAGACACTTTAGTAGCAATATGCCAAACCACATTACCTAAGTCATCCCAAACCATCTCATTAGTACAACTCGTTACTGACATTCTATATATATCTACATTAGTGAATGAGCGCATGCAATGACCGTGTGTGGTATGCTATCATATGTACCATTACATATACCGTTGTCCACTCATCATTGAGGGACGCTATAATATCCCCAAGGACAAGCCCCGTTGTAATCATGTTATGAATTGTAAATCATGTTTTGCAGGCTGGTGAGCCAATTATTGATAAGTTGGTGGGCTTATGTGTTTATTAAGCCAGAGAGCCTAAGTGTTAAGGCTAGGAGCCTAATTTTGTATATGTAATTTTTCAAATCATTGATATAATATATAAACATCGTTGCATGCCAACTGACCATGAAGAAAGAGTGATGGGGGACTAAGCTTCCACAAAATGGGTAAGGGAGAGGGGATAAGCTTGAGGGCTCAAGTCCTTGAATAATAATTTATTATTATTCCAAAGTGGTGTGAAAGGCAATTTAACCCAAGAAGTGAGTTGTGATGGGGGTTCATCCTCCATTCGAACATCCACTGTATGTCCTATTGTGCATCTGCATCTGATCGTTGTGTACCTCACGCAAATCTGAAACCCAAAATCGTGAGACCTCTGTGATCAACTGGTGGATTCCTGTGAATTATGCGGCTCTGTATTCATCCTTTGCAATATTCACACATGCCCCTGAGACCCGAAATCCATCACCTGAGTCATTCTGTGATTCTTCCATACTCCGTCAGAGTTCACTGGAATCTTTCCCGAGAACTGTTTGTCTCTGCACTGGACCTCTTCATAGAGACGCACCTCTGAAGCCAACCCGCTTCTTCTATGAAACGTGACCAATTTACTATGCCGTGTGTGTTATAAATGTGGGCTATAGTGACCACGCAGTCCCTTGGATGAGTGTAATTTTTTACTGTCATTTTTTGCTAGCTTAGCCATCTGTTGTCCTCATTGTGCTAGAATGAAGCTGAAGAAGTAGGTTGTCATGCCTGTGTGCAACACTCTCTCTCCAGGTGAGAGAGGTGCTTGTGGTTGAAGAGGTATGTTGTAAGGCATGTGAACAACTCTCTCCAGGTGAGAGAGTGTGTGGAGGGAGTGAGAACTCCTGGAAGGGGTCCTGTAGCTGCCACATAACTCGGATAATTCATGTCCAACCTGTTGCTGAAGCCCAAGGAAAGGGAGGCTTAGCAGCCGAAGGAATTTCTTTGTGACAGTGAAGGTGTATACTCTTGGGGTGGGATAGGCATGTGGGGAATGAGATTCTATGAGAAGTGGGCATAAGTGGCTCTTGGGAGAGAATTCTTCCTCATAAACTATGTGTCTTTTGTTGACCTCACCTAGTTGTTATAAGAAAAGTCTGTCCATTGGGACAGATCTGACCTATCTGGCTGTGAAGATAGTTACAACCTCTTTGATAGTTCGGCACGAGGTAGAGACTACTCGTACCTCAAGTGGTCCTTTTCCTGAGGCGGTATGAAGGGGAAAAAGAAAGGTGAAATACTTACAAGAAGTCTTTCTCAGGACCACCCACCTTGGGTGTTGTCCTTCCTTAATTTCCTGGATGGCCAAAATGGCCTGGGGGATGAAAGTTATGGACAATGGGATAAAAATGAGCTCGCTGATTTTTAGGACAAAGAACCAAATAAAGCGAAAAACGAGTTGTTCACTTCCTTAAAGCGTTGGAAACTTCCCCAGAATGGGTCCCTGAGATAAACCAGTGTCCTGGGTAATTAACCAATGAATGCCTTGAGTAAAAGGGTGTGAAACAAGGGTGAAAAGGGAGCTTAAAAGCTATAGCCAAGTACTTTTAAATGTCTGTAAATTGTGAACAACAAGCTATTTGAAGATTTCAAGATAGGGAAACAAGCTCAAAATGGCTTGATACCCCCCGGGGTGACCCATGAAGTGATCCCGAAATGTTGTTAAATAAAAAATGGGTTGTAAAAGTGGATGAACAGCCTTGTTACAAGATGTTACAGCTATGATATAAGGGAAAGTATTCACAACTTCAATTTTGGTTCATGATTGAAAAGGTGGACTGACAAAAGGTTGACTTTAAGTATTTTATTGGTCAATTTTTAGTTTTTATCACATGCCTTGGCCACCATACTATTTTGAAGGTTATCCCAATCAGGAAAACACATCTCGAAACTGTACCAACCAGTATAAGAAGAGTAGTCCTAGCAGACCATAGTGGTTAGGTTGAAGAGTGCCCCATGAAGTTCAGAGAAGAAGGGATTAGCCACTTCTCGTCACTAGCGCTTTCGGGCTCTTAAATCCGCTTGGATGGAAGAAGGATACCTACGAAAAGGAAGAGGCTCAGGACCCCCCTAAAGAGAGTTTTTGTTGAGATTACCTAAGAAGAGTAGTATTCCAACCAAGCTAAGTTAATCAACTCCTTGACCGTGTGGTACTAAGGAAATGCCACTCGACTTGTACTAACTAGACAACTTTTGAGGGGCTCTTGATGAAGACTCCCTCCTGGCTTTGACTCTTAATATCCTACAAAATTGAAATTGCATAAAATGAAATACCAGGCCATCCATGTGGCGAGGTCACGTCTTGCTTTCACAAGTGTGCCTCTTGGTTACTGAATTTGAAATCTATTTAAAACATATATACATAAAAAAAGTAAATAGATAAGTGACATATATGTCACAGCTAAATAATATGTATATGCAAATATCTAAATAATATCAGTTTTAGTTTTCAGTGTATGGGGCGGACCCCTAAATTGTTTTCAAGTTTTATTTTTTTTTTGCAGCGTTTTACATGTATTTAGCTTGCTGATTTTGCATGGCCCATTTAGGGGCAGCCACTTGTAGATTAGTGAATGAAAAGTGATACAATGAAAATATAGCAAGATTAGATAATTACAAACTGACAATTACACCATTCAACCCAAAGGAATGGGTTGAGGCTCTTTGCGAGTGACAAAGTCGCCATGTGCATGAAAGACCCAACTAACGCCTTGTATGGGGATTGGAAATTTAGTGTTTGAAATATAAATAAAATGTGATGATTACCTACACAAGTATGAATTCGATTTTTAACATGAATTCACAAGTGAACCATTCAAACTATCTACACAAATCAAACATATAAACATTGGTATGTGTAGCGAAAATTTTGGAGTGAGTGCAAGTGATAAGTAAAGTGAATATGAGAGTGATTGGGTAGATTTATCGATTGAAATGTGTGTTTTTCTTCATTGCCCTATTGGTCCCTTTGCCTCAAACAATTCTCTAGGTGGTCCCCAACCGGTTAAGAGAAGAAGAGTGGGTGATCGGTTGTATCCTTGCAGGAAAACAACGAAATTTTAGTATTTATGCATGGAAAAACTGAAATAAATATAACATAAATTTACACATAAGAAGTATATAACAACCAACTAAGATGGTTGTTCCGTGGGGGGGAAATTGACCATAATGACAAATTCTCCTATTTGGGACAACAAGGTTAATGGTAAGAAAACATAACATAAATATACATGAATGAAAAGATAAAGCAAACAAGTATGGACAACCAGCTAAGAGGTCTATTTAAGGGTTCTCCTAAGGGGCCCTAAGACTCCCAACCACTAGCTAAGGCTGAAAACAATTGAATACTTCAGAAAATCTGCACTAAAACACATTAAAAAAATTAAACCAAGTTGTTAGAAGATTAAAGTAAGCAAGTTAAACCCAAGGAAGCAACAACAAACACCTAGCTAACCAATCCCTCCCAAAAATCATAGTGTCCTAATATGGGATACTATCATTAGGAAGCAAGTGATACCATCTCACTGCTTCACCCTCAAAGGTTATCACAAAAAGTCTAATGATGACATTGGGAATTGTTATGTCCATAAGTGCTAATGCATCATAGAAGTTTTGTATATGTTCTTCAACACTCAAAGTACCAGTGCCATTGAACTTAGAAAGTCTGTTTGGGGCATCCGCAGGTATGTCATGAAGAGGTCTGGCCAACCTCAAAGGAGTCCCGAGTTTCCATGGCATTTCCATCGGGACAACTATGGGGTGAACAACAACAGTTGTTGAAATGATGGGAAAAACAACTGGAGGATTAGTAACTATTGTTGGATTAACTAAAGTCTTATTTAGTAAGGGGATTTGAATAGGAGAAGAGGAAGAGGGTGACTCAGTTCACACTGCAGAGGTAATGAGTTTCCTTGGTTTCCTAGGTGTATGTGTCTCACTACTTTTTTTCTTTCGCGAACTTTGAATTCTTGTAACCCTGGAGGACATTGTTTCCTTAGTCTTAGAATACTTTTGCCCTGCCAGCTTGCAAGGGGCCAAGTAAATACTTTAAGTACAAGGGGTGGGTTATCTCCCAAAATGAATCAGTTAGTTTGTTCCATTTTGTAGGTGATAGCATGGTTATAAATAGGATTCTATATAAATGTTTAGAATTTAGAAGTGTCAAGACATAGGATTTAAGATGTTATCCTATAAATAAATCGATCCTCAAAAGGTCTTTTCAAAAAATCAAGAAAAATCCTTTCAACAGCTAACATATGTTTTGAAGTTGAAGTTAGTTGGTGAAAGACTCAGGTTTCAATGACTAAAGTGTACTCCCAACAACAAGCGAGCCAGTGAAAGCGTTAACACGGGTTTTTCTCCAATGATTCTAGAAACCCAAAAAGGATATGGCCGACACACGTCATACAATCATCATGGAAAGTTAATGGAAGCAAATGAGTGGTGACAACTTTTCATCACGTTCTAGTAGGACATCATGATAGATTGTGATCACAAATTTCTTATGGCAGACAGAGAATGGTTTAAAGACGTGACAAACTCTTAATCATCATTGCAACCAAAGGATAAAGTGCCAGATTTATGTTGACATCAAATCAAATCATCATTTCTTATTTCAAACTCACGGTGTTTAAAAATTCTATTATGGGGTTTCATATTTCAATTGATAACACAAGGTCATTTTCAATAGTGCCAACATTTTCCTTATTAAAAAGATTATTGTGTCAACTGTGAACAAATTAATTGGTGATTAAATTACATATGGAAAGGAAGCAAGGAGGACTACTTCTGAGGAAAGAATTAGACAATTTATCTTTTTTGCAGTCTCATCCAGAGGTGCAGAAGCATTTCTCAGATGCAGGATGTATGACATATGTGGAAAAGTTGTAGGAGGGCTATCACCAGGCGATAGCAAAGACTTTTGCAAAGTCATATGATGGAAAGAAAGCTACAATAGGTTCTTTGGAACTGATAATTGATGAAGCTGCCATTGCTTCAGCAACTGGCTTACCCAGAATAGGCCAAAGTTGGTTTAAAACAACAATGACCAAGAATTTCAATTTTAGATCATACCTCAAGACAGAATTCTGAAGTATAACCTAGAATAAAAGTATTCATGTTTCTTACCTTGAAGAGGAATGACAAGTTCTGTTCAAGGGCATTCAACTATATGTAACCTCAGAGGGAAGGTATGACAAGTTGATGTTATATCACTTTAGACTCCTAGATCACTTTACAGGGAAGGTCCTTCTAAATTTGCATTTCTTTCTTCATAAAATCCTAACAAATGTGTGTAATAGGATCAGATCCATACCATTCAACATCAAGAATTCCCTTTGTCATTATGGCCTGATTAAAATGATCATCTTGAAAGAATTGAGACAGAGAAAAAGAACTTGGCATCACTTTCTCTTTTGGGAAGGTTTTGAGACCCAAACTCAACCTATGAATGAAAAGAAGAAAGAAGGCAAGAAGAAGCCAACTCCTCAGAGTGGCTCGAAGAGAAGGAGAGCTCTCCCAAATTCACCAGAAGAGAAAAAATCTAGCATAAAGCCCAAGAAAGCTAAAAGAAACTAGATTTTGAAACAAACTCACAGAAATCCATAGTAAAGAAGGCAAACGTTCTAAATTTTCCATACACAAATTCAGACATAGAACCAGAAAAAGATGATGAAACTCCAGCCATCAAAAGTCCAGAGCACTCCATGGAACTTGCACAGGATTTTGAAGTTTTTACTTCCAAAGATGAAGGTGAAACTTCAAGAAATAAGAAATCAAAGAAATCACAGAAGATTAAGGAGCTAAAAGACATAATAGCATAGCAAGAGATTCTAGAAAGGGTGATAAAGGCAAGATACAAAGCTTTATCAGAGAATTTTGCAAAGACCAATGCAACTTTTGAGAAGCTAGCACATGAAAGTATAAATGATAAGAAGAAGAAGAAAAAGATCACAAAGGATTATAATAGCTTATGGTGGTTAGCTAAGCGCCTAAAGAGGAAAATAAAAAATTTGAAAACAAGAATTACAACACATCCAGATTTACAAGTGCTAGCACAGGTTGCTATAAATTTGTAGGGAGATTAATCAAATAAACAATGATTTTTTATTTTGAACACGAAAGGTTTTCCTTTTGATTAAAACAGAGTTTTCACCAGCACATAAGGCATAATTATAACCAATTATCTGTTGAAAAGAAAATCTTTCATCGACTAATTAGAAAATTCTAAGGCAAAATAGCTGGTGAAACCACAAAGAAAGAATTTTGAAGATTTGAGCTCGAACAGAGAAATTTTTGGGTGATTTAAAAGATAAGAGGGTATCAAAAAGATCAATCACCAAATCATGAAATATTCAGTTTCAAATATTCGTGGAGATGTATAAGGTGAATACTCATATGATCAACCATCACCTTACATACAACTATGAAATTTTTCCAACCACTGAAGACACGTGTCCTTTCCTCCATGACACATCAGAGACATAGCAATGATGAAGACCAGATGTCGAAGACAAACTTTGAAGACAGTTCGATTTGTAGGAACTAGTTCTTAGTTATCCTATTGTATTTATTTTTGTTTTCTATTTTCTATATTTAGAAATCCAGATCCAGTTTTCCAGTATCTAACACTTGTTGTAAAGGCTATAAATGCCTATCATTTTTAGATGCCAGGGTTCGATTTTGGATACAAAAGATACTATATTGTAAACAAAATTTTCCATATGATAATAAAAATCATAGTTTTCTCTCTCTATTGATGTCAGATTCTCATCTTTCCTTCTGTACTCTTATTCAAGTTGTTTTAGCTACAAAATGACTGTCATCTCGTTGGTTAGCTCATAACTTGATTAATAATTGCTTATCATTGTTTATTAAACCCTACATTTGTATTTGATTTATAAGCATTGTTTTCTCACCCACTTAAAAACTATCATCTAATTATTGATCCTTGAGAGCACTGGTTCATTTGATTCTCATTTTGACTATCTGAATACCATACTGTAATTGGGTTATCCCATTTATCCACACATAAAAAAATACAAAAACAAGTTTACCTTAAGTTACCAAGCATCTTTGATCCAGAACCTCAAAGAGTTTCTTGTAGTGATAACAAATTGGCACCGTTGCCAGGGAAAGGAGACTAATGCTCAACTTTCCTGGGAGATGACACAGAGTTGATATTTGATGATAGACAAAGATTAGACATTACATTGGTTGTAATCATATATCTGGAAACTCCACAAGTTCATCATGGCTCCAAGGAAGATTAGTACCAGGGTGAATCCACAAGAATCACATGTCACACTAGTGCCCAACCCAGAACTAATTCTCAAAAGAGGAAGATCATTTCAAGGTCAGACTTCAAAATCAGGTACCCAAAGTAATCCTCTTTCTCATTCTAAGAAATCCATAGCAGAAAACACTGGATCTTCTTCCTATAAGATTGTACATGAAAAAGTGTCTATAACAACTGCAGAAGAATCAATCATTTCTTATCAAGAGGAAAATGTCATTGCAGAAGAAGTGATAGCTCAAATTTGCTTGAAAAATCTTCTAAAAATTTAGAAAGAAATCACAACTCATCATCCATTGAATCTTTTCACTCACAGCAGAAAGAAGACCATCACAGTAGGAAGAAGACCATATAAATATTCATACTAGCCTCCTTGTTGTAGAGCATATTCTTCAAGAACTGTCTGCTAAAGGTGAGGAAAACTTGGTTGAACAACTTACAAAATTCTATATAGCCTCATACAAAAATTCTTTCCCATTAGAGAGTTCTCCCCCTTTTAAATTAAATCCCCCCAGTGTTGAGGAATCAAAGAAAGTCTATCACCTCTCTCACCAATAATCATTATGGTTGCACCTCCTCCTTTGACCAAGATGCAACAAATCTTAGCTACTAGGTATGCACCATTAATATTTCCAAATCCAGTATCAGCCATGCCTACGGGAGACTATCAGAAGTATATGCCCAAATTCACAGGTGAAGGTGATGTGACTGTTGAAGAACATATAGAGGCCTTTTACAGTTATGAAGAAAACCTTAACATTGAGGAAGAAGATGTTTGGACCTGAGTTTTTTTCCAAATCTTAGATGGCCATGCCAGGAAGTGGTTCAAAGAACTTCCTGTTGGTTCAATAGCTAGCATAGAGAAATTGGATGATATCTTTTTGAAGCACTGGGGTGATAGAAGAGATTTTTTGTACTATATTACTAAATTTGGGAATCTAAGGAAAGGAAATGGTGAATCAGTTTATGATTTCACTAAAAGGTTCAATAGGATGTACAATAAAATACCAGCTAAGATAAAGCCCTCAGATACCTCGGCCAAAATCACATATGCAAATTCATTTGATTCTGAATTTTGTCTGTTGTTGAGAGAAAGAAGGTCACCTACACTATCTTTGATGCAAGATTCTTCCCTTGAAGTGGAATCAAATATATTGGCTGCTCAAAAGTTAAAGGGAAACACTGATAGAAGAAAGCCTAGAGATGAAGCTTCTTCTTCATCCAATACTAATCCAAAATTAGATAAGATGGTTAAAATGTTGGAGGCTTTAACTTCTGAGATGTCTAAACTTAAAATTGAAAACAAGCAGCCTCTCAAGGGAAGGGGTGTTGGAGTTAATTCACACACACCTAGGATTTATCTTTCCTAAGGTTTTTCCTTGTTTATTAGTCATAATTAGTCATTATCCAGTCTCCTATATTTTAGGAGAGAATATTCCACCTGGAGAATATTTTCTTTCAGTTGACACTTCAGTTTGACTAGTTGAGTTGAGTTTAGATGTTGCATTGGTTTTTTCACCATGCAACATTGGGATCATCACCAACTCACTACTCTTTGTTTAGTCAGTTAACTGAAGACTAGTTGACTAGTTAACTCAGCT
This sequence comes from Picea mariana, assembly GCA_032191745.1. Classification (NCBI taxonomy): domain Eukaryota; kingdom Viridiplantae; phylum Streptophyta; class Pinopsida; order Pinales; family Pinaceae; genus Picea; species Picea mariana. The sequence continues at coordinate 58,414 of JASDQU010100648.1, read as the reverse complement.
AGGTGGCAGCTCACTCTCGTAACTGCTTGAGAGACTAGACTAGGTGGAAGTTTACTCTTGTAACTATTGGTGTGTGTCTAGATCAATCTAGACCACCACTATGGATCATTAGTTACTCATGTATCCTATATCTATTGTAAATTATTCACTCTTTGAGTGTGGAATACGGTTAATGAGAATTCTTCCATTGTTTTTATCTTGCTTCTTCTCTCTCAATTTATCTCTGCAAATGTGTGTAGTATTTTCTAGCTAGATCTATTCTGTGCAGGTTCGACACATTTACATGGTATCAGAGCCGACAGATGGCTAAGCAAAATCTACACCAAATCATTTTTTGCAGGTACAAAAGATTGAAGACAACCAAAAGATGGATTATTCACTGGAAATACTTCTCACGCCACATAACTATTTGGAATGGAAGCCAAAAATTATTCTTCATCTTAGATGCAGAGGCTTGTACCAAATTACTATGGAAATGGAAGAAGAGACTGATTCTTTCGATGAGAAAAATGACTTTCTCAATAGACAAGATATGGCCATAGGAAGTATTGGCATGTTTGTTTCTCCCAAAATTTTCCATCAAGTATATGAAGAATCACAAGAATTAACTCCAAATGAATTATGGACCAGATTGGAGGTTCTATTTGGGAATAAAGAATATTGTGAAGATTTCATGCAGGAGGTCGAACAGATAGAGCTAGAAGAGAAGCCATTAGAAGATCAATCTTATTATTATGAAGAGTCTTCTACAAAAGTATTTGCAAAAATTTGTATTCCATTAATTGAAGATGATGTCTACTCCATTTCAGATTTTTTTTTTGAAATTCATGTGGAAGATATATGGCATGCATCTCAGGAGTCACATGCAGACACTTTTGCATGCACCATGCATGCATGTCAGGAGACAAAAAGAGAGTTGCGCACATCAGACTCCATTCTGATATTTTCTGAGAAAAAATTGCAGAAACAAATTGGATATTTGAATTCCTCTTGGGAAAATATCCAATTTCAAAAAAAATCGTCCAAAACAGAGTCCAGGAACTGAAGTTATGATCATTTCAAAATCAACAAAATTTCAACATTTTTTCGGAAACGGCCGTACGGTTTTCAAAATTTCATCCAAAATTTATTTGGATATTGTTCATTACAAGAAGAGAAAGTGAATATGTGTGGAAATATCAATTATTCATCTACTTCATCAAATCCGTGCAGACATCTACATCTTCAAAAAAATCTTCAACGAGCACAAACTTGCATAGTTGCGAGGTCTTCTTGGAGTGAAGGACAAGGTTGCTTAGCGACTGTTTTTTTGTTCCTTCTCATTTTATTATTTAATGCATTGTAATTTGAGGGGGGGTTTTTTTCCCATGAGGTTTTCCCTCTTTCCTCATTTATTTCAGTGTATCTTTTGTATTTGGGTACCTAACATGGCCTTGTGATTGGGACCCATTCTTTATTTTCACCATAGTGATGTTTAGGGGGGGTGTTGGAGTTAATTCACACACACCTAGGATTTATTTTTCCTAAGGTTTTTCCTTGTTTATTAGTCATAATTATTCATTATCTAGTGTCCTATATTTTAGGAGAGAATATTCCACCTGGAGAATATTCTCTTTCAATTGACACTTTAGTTTGACTAGTTGAGTTGAGTTTAGATGTTGCATTGGTTTTGTCACCATGAAACATTGGGATCATCACCAACTCACTACTCTTTGTTCAGTCAGTTAACTGAATACTAGTTGACTAGTTAACTCAGCTAGGTGGCAGTTCACTCCCGTAATTGCCCGAGAGACTAGACTAGGTGGAAGTTTACTCTTTTAACTACTGGTGTGTGTCTAGATCAATCTAGACCACCACTATGGATCATTAGTTACTCATGTATCCTATATCTATTGTAAATTATTCACTCTGTGAGTATGTAATACAGTTAATGAGAATTCTTCCATTCTTTCTATCTTGCTTCTTCTCTCTCAATTTATCTCTGCAAATGTGTGTGGTATTTTCTATCTATATCTATTATGTGTAGGTTCAACACATTTACAAGGGGTACTTATGATTATACACACAAAAATTCTAATCAGAATCCCAACAACTTCAGGAGAAATAATCAGCAAGTGCAAATTTTGTAGAGAGAGAGAAATCCTACTGAGGATCAGAAGATAAAGGCTCCTCTTCAAAATGTTGTGATGGACGAAGATGAAGATGATTTTTAAGAAGATGAAGAGGATAATATTCAGTTTGTTGGAGATGATACAGGGAAATCTTATCTGACACGGCATGACTATCAAGAGGCACTAATGACCGAACAGATAGATGAAAATTCTGCTGATAATGGTCTTTTTCAAATGGAAGAGAAGAGAAAATATAATCTCAGATCTAAGTCTAACACTGCCCAACAGAGTGCACTAGCTCCTCCTAAGAAGATTGTTGCCCCTATCAAGATAAAGGATCAGATACCAAAGAATCAGCAGGCAACCTCTTCAAATGAGAATACGCCAGCTCATCCAAAGAAGATTGTTTCTCCTGCCAAGCAACAAATTCAAAAAAATCAGACCCCTAACGACCAACAAAGTGTTTTGAAAGCTCCTTCAAATGAGGTAATGTTTTTTGTTAAAACCTCTTATTCTTTCAATTTTGAGGCTGAAATACAAAAAATCAAAATCCCCATCCCTTTAGTTGAGTTGATGAAAAATGAAGCATTCAAGAAATATATCCTCAAAACTCTTCACCCCAAGTCCATATCTCCCTCTGCTGATATTCCTAATATATATGATGACAAGACAAACATTGTTTTAGGCCAACTGATAGAAGATAGAGATGAAAGTTGTCCACCTTTTTATATCTCTCTGAACATTCATGGCAAAACATTACATAACTTCCTGTTAGACTCTGGAGCCTCTCACAACTTAATGCAAAGGAAGTTATGGATGAGCTTGGATTAGAAATTACCAAGGCTTACCACGATCTTTTCTCATTTGACTCTCGAAAAGTTAAATGTCTTGGAATGATCAAGGATTTGGTTGTAACTTTGACCCAAGCATCTATGAAAACTATGGTTATGGATGTAGTGGTAGCAAATATCCCACCCATATTTGGATGTTTGTTATCAAGATCGTGGATGAAGAGATTAGGGGGAACTCTTTAAATGGATCTCTCATATATTACTACCCCTGTTTTTGGAGGAGTAAAAAAAATATTATACAAAGAGTCACAACTTGCCTACATCATCAATGATGAACAAAATCTAGCCAATCATCCTATTTATTCAGTTGACACAGGTATGGGATCTTGCATATTACAAATTGATGATTCATTATCAGATTCATTTTTGCTTAGGAAACCTATAGTTCAGTCCACAGAAGTAGCAGAACATGACCTTTGGACCATGTTATTTGATGGAGCTTGTACTAGAGAATAACAAGAGCAGGGGTGGTATTCATTTCTCCTTCAAATGAAACCACTCACTTGTCCTTTAAACTTTATTTTAAAGTTACTAACAACATTGAAGAATATGAGGCATTACTCTTGGTTCTAAATGCAGCTAAAGATATGAGGATTAAGAATTTGTAGGTATTTGGGGATGCAGATCTGATAATACAATAGGTAAATAAGTCCTATCAAGCAAAACATGTCAGGTTAAAAGTCTACAGAGATGAAGTTTTGACAATGATTCATGCTTTTACATATTTCAAGATTACTTATGTTCCTAGAGCCATGAATGAGCTAGTTGATTCATTGCTTGTTTCATTCTGCTCTTTCATACCTCCATTACCTCCTAAATTAAACCATGAAGTCCAAGTAAAGTATAGGTCATCACTCCCTGATAATGTAAAATTTTGGAAGGTTTTTGAAGATGATGCTGAACTCACCAGATTCCTTGCAGTAATGGATGAGTTTACATATTTGCACATAGATTTGGAAAATGAACATGATGAAGAAGCTGAGAAGACAAAGCTTAGAAGTAAAATTGGAGCACATGAAATTGTTAAATTTCCCACAAACAAAATTCCTAAAGGATTGGTCCCTTTAGAAAATATTTTTGATAATAATGATGTGGTTGTCAAATTGGAAAAGAAGGAAGAGGACTCAGATGCCTTTCAGTTTAATGTAGCCAGTGAACAAGATCCTAAATATGTCAACTTGGCTTCTCATTTGTCTGAAGAACAAAAGGTTGATTATGGTGAGTTGTTAAAATAATTTGTTGATATATTTTCTTGGCAATATGGTGTCTTGAAAACATTCAACACTGAAATAATTCAACACAAGATTCCTTTAAACAAAGATACTAAACCTTTTAGGCAGAAGCTTAGATATTTCAGTCCTATGTTACTGCCTACCATGGAAAAAGAGATCAAGAAATTATTGGATGCTAAAATTATTATACCTCTCAGATACTCAGATTGGATTGCTAACCTTGTACCTATCAGAAAGAAAAATAGAGAGATCGAACTTTGTGTGGATTTCAGAAATTTAAACAAGTGTTCTAGGAAAGACAACTACCCGCTGCCCAAGATGGAACACATTTTACAGAAGGTGTCAGGGTCAAGTGTGATGTCCTTTATTGATGGATTTTCCGGATACAATCAGATTGTTGTCCATCTGGATGATAGAGAAAAGACTTCCTTTACCACTCCATGGGGCACTTTCATGTATGAAACGATGCCTTTCAGACTAATGAATGCTGGAGCTAGTTTCCAGAGAGCAATGGATATTGCATTTGTTGGAGAGAAAGAAAAATTTGTTTTGATATATCTTGATGACATAACTTTTTTTTCAAGAAGCCATCAAGATCATTTACATCACTTGAGGAAGGCATTCCTAAAATGCAGAAGGTATGGCATTTCTCTTAATCCTAAGAAATCTAATTTTACACTTAAAGAAGGGAAATTGCTTGGACATATTGTTTCAGCTGATGGGGTTAGGATTGATCCAAAAAGAGTAGAAGCCATTAAAAATTTGTCTCTTCCTAGATCAAAAAAGGATATTCAGTCTTTCCTTGGAACTATAAACTTTATCAGGAGGTCTATAGAAAACTTTGCAGAGCTTACCAAACACATCACTTGTATGTTAAGAAATAATTCTGAAGTTAGGTGGACTGAAGAATCTAAACATTCTTTCAATGTTATCAAAGAAGCTATCATGACAGCCCCTATTTTAATCAGTCCTAACTTTGACAAAGAGTTTTACGTATTCTCATTTTCTTCAAAAGATACAATTGTAGTTGTACTATTGCAGAAAAATGTTGATGGTTAGGAGCAACCAGTTGCCTTCTTCAGTAAAGTCTTGAGAGATGCTGAAGTAAAGTATGAACCATTGGAAAAACAAGCATATGCATTCATCATATCATTAAAAGCTTTCAGGATTTACATTCTTCAAGCCAAGGTAATAGCCTATGTACCTTCAAGCTCTGTTAAAGATGTGCTTATACAATCTGACATAGATGGAAAAAGGAGTAAGTGGATAGCAAAGTTAATTGAATTTGATGTAGAGATCAAGACGGTAAAGCTTGTGAAAGGTCACAGACTTTCTAAGCTCCTGGCAGAAGGAAATTGTAAGTTGTTTGAGATGAATTTTATGGGTATAAATGCAGAGAACATTCAGGTTTCAGAAGATAGAGGTAGTGATAATTTGTAGGTTTTGCCTCACCTAGCTGACTATGAATGGTACAGTCACATCATTTATTTTCTGCATAATTTAACAATTCCTTCAGATTTGACAAAAACACAAGGGAAAGATTTAAAGCTCAAGGCCATAAATTTATGCATTAATGACAAGTTATTGTTCTAGAAAAATCCAACAGGGATACTCTTGAGGTGCATAAACCAAGAGGAATCAGCTAAAATCATGATTGAATTTCATAATAGTGAGTGTGGAGGACATCATTATTGGAAGACTACCACTCATAAAATCCTGAGAGTTGGTTACTATTGGCCATCTTTATTTTCAGATGTGTGTAAATTTGTGAAAACATGTGACAAGTGCCAAAGGTTTGCAGGCAAACACCAGCGAAAATCTCTTTCCCTCAAACCTGTTGTGGTCACGGGTCCTTTTCAGCAATGGGGTTTGGACATCATAGGTGAGATTCATCCACCTTCTAGCAATCAGCATAGATGAATCCTTCTTGCTACTGATTATTTTACCAAATGGACCGAGGCCATCGCTACAAGAAATGTCAATCACATTGTCATCATTAATTTTCTGCAAGAAAACATATTCTCCAGATTTGGCTACCCTAAGAGAATAGTCACAAATAACGCTCCTGCGTTTAATGATAAACACTTGGTAAAATTATGTGAAGAGATGGGAATTTAGCTAGTACATTCTACTTCTTACTATCCACAGGGAAATGTCTTAGCTGAATCATCAAATAAGAGTTTAGTCAGAATCATAAAGACACAGCTTGAACAAAATACCAAGGGGTGGGATTCCAAGTTAAAATTTTCTTTGTGGGTTGACAGAGTTACAAATAAAAATTCAATTGGCACATCCCCCTTCCAGTTAGTATATGGTACTAAATCCATATTTCCTATTCAACTTGCACTACTAGTTGCAAATTTTTTACAAGAAGCTGACTCTGAGCCAAATGATCTAACTAGGAGGGTCCACAAATTGGTAGAGATACAACAAGATAGGGAGCAACTTCTGGAAAAGACAGAGTTACACCAACAGAAGATGAAAGAAATTTTTGACAGAAAAGTTAAGGTAGATATTTTCAAGGCAGGGGATTTGGTTCTGAAATGGGATGCAGCAAGGCGGGAAAAAGGAAAACATGGCAAGTTTGATGCACTCAGGACAGGTCCATTTGTCATAGCATTATCTCAGTAGAACAATATTTTTTTCCTCCAATATCTTTCAGGTGAAGAAGTATTAGGTGGCCCATTCAATGGGCAGTTTCTGAAACTCTACTTTTCATGAGGCTTTCCTCAAAGTTTGCTTATTTGTTAATATTTTTTTCAGTTTTTGTTTTTGTTTTGTTTCGTCAATAACTCCATGCCCAATGGAATACTGAGTAAAATCAGTTTTGAATTTAAGTTGTAATAAGGCTATTGAGTCAAACTAGGTTCTTGGAAACCTCACAGGGAGGTCTCCATCCCAATTGGAGCCAAATTTTATCTCCCAAAATGAATCAGTTAGTTTATTCCATTTTGTAGGTGATAGCATGGTTATAAATAGGGTTATATATAAATTTTTAGAATTTATAAGTGTCAAAACATAGGATTTAAGATGTTATCCTAGAAAGAAATCGATCCTCAAAAGGTCTTTTCAAAAAATCAAGAAAAATATTTCAACAACTAACATATGTTTTGAAGTTGAAGTTAGCTGGTAAAAGCCTCAGGTTTCAATGGCTAAAGTGTACTCCCAACAACAAGTGAGCCGGTGAAAGTGTTAACATGGATTTTCTCCAATGATTCCAGAAACCCAAAAAGGATACACCGGACACACATCACAGGATCATCATGGCAAGTTAATGGAAGCAAATGAGGGGTGACACCTTTTCATCACGTTCTAACAGGACATCATGATAGATTATGATCATGAATTTCGTGTGGCTGACAGAGAAGGGTTTGAAGACATGACGAACTCTTAATCATCATTGCAACCAAAGGATAAAGTACTAGATTTCTGTTGACATCAAATCAAATCATCATTTGTTATTTCAAACTCACGGTGTTTAAAAATTCTATTATGGGGTTTCATATTTCAATTGATAACACATGGTCATTTTCACCAGCGCCAACCCTTTCCTTATTAAGAATATTTCTGTGTCAACCATGTACAAATTAACTGGTGATTAAATTATAGATGGCAAGGAAGCAAGAAGGACTACTTTTGAGGAAAGAATTAGACAAATTATCTTTTTTGCAGTCTCATCTAGAGGTGCAGAAGTGTTTCTCAGATGCAGGATGTATGAAATATGTGGAAAAGTTGTAGGAGTTCTATCACCATGCAATAATAGAGACTTTTGCAAAGTCATACGATGGAAAGAAATCTACAGTAGGTTCTTTGGAACTGATAGTTGATGAAGCTGCCATTGCTTCAGCAACTGGCTTACCCAGAACAAGCCAAAGTTGGTTTAAAACAACACTGACCAAGAATTTCAATTTTAGATCATACCTCAAGACATAATTCCGAAGTATAACCTGGAAGAAAAGTATCCTTGTTTCTTACCTTGAAGAGGAATGACAAGTTCTGTTCAAGGGCATTTAGCTATATGTAACCTCAGAGGGTAGGTATGACAAGCTGATGTTATATCACTTTAGACTCCTAGATCACTTCACAAGGTAGGTCCTTCTAAATTTGACTTTCTTTCTTCATAAAATGCTAACAAAGGTGTGTAATAGGATCAAAGTCGAACCATTCAGCATCAAGAATGCCCTTTGTCGTTATGGCCTGATTAAAATGATCATCTTCGAAGAATTGAGATAGAGAAAAAGAACTTGGCAACACTTTCTCTTTTGGGAAGGTTTTGAGACCCAAACTCAACCTATGAATGAAAAGAAGAAAGCAGACAAGAAGCAGCCAAATCCTCAGAGTGGCTCGAAGAGAAGAAGAGTTCTCCCAAAGTCACCAGAAGAGAATAAATCCAGCGTAAAGCCTAAGAAAGCTAAAAAGAAACTAGATTTTGAAATCCATAGTAAAGAAGGCAAATGTTCTAAATTTTCCATACACATATTTAGACACAGAACCCAAAAAAGATGATGAAACTCCAACCATCAAAATTCCAGAGCACTCCATGGAACCTGCACAGAATTTTGAAGTTTTTACTTCCAAAGATGAAGGTGAAACTTCAAGAAATAAGAAATCAAAGAAATCATAGAAGATTAAGGAGATGAAATAGATAATAGCACATCAAGAGATTCTATAAAGGGTGATAAAGGCAAGATATAAAGCTTTATCAGGGAATTTTGCAAAGACCAATGCAGCTTTTGAGAAGCTAGCACGTGAAATTATAAAGGATAAGAAGAAGAATAAAAAGATCACAAAGGATTATAATAGCTTATGGTGGTTAGCTAAGCGCTTGAAGAGGAAAACCAAAAAGTTGAAAGCAAGAACTACCACACATCCAGATTTACAAGTGTTGGCACAGGTTGTTGTAAATTTGCAGGGAGATTAATCAAATAAACAATGATTTTTTATTTTGAACATGAAAGGTTTTCCTTTTGATTAAAACAAAGTTTTCACCAACATAGAAGGTGCAATTATAACCAATTAGTTGTTGAAAAGAAGAGATTTCATCGGCTAATTAGCAAATTATAAGGTGGAATAGCTGGTGAAACCACAGAGAAAGAATTTTGAAGATTTGAGCTCGAACAGAGCGATTTTTGGGTGATTTAAAAGATAAGAGGGTATCAAAAAGATCAATCACCAAATCATGAAATATTTAGTTTCAAAGATTCGTGGAGATATATAAGGTGAATACTCATATGATCGGCCATCACCTTAATTACAGTTGTGAAATTTTTCCAACCACTGAAGACATGTGTCCTTTCCTCCATGACACATCAGAGACATAGAAATGATGAAGACCAGATGCCGAAGACAAAATTTGAAGACAATTCGATTCATAGGAACTAGTTCTTAGTTATCCTATTGTATTTAGTTTTGTTTTCTGTTTTCTATATTTAGAAATCCAGATCCAGTTTTCCAGGATCTAAGACTTGTTGTAAAGGTTATAAATGCATATCTTTTTCAGATGCCAGGGTTCGATTTTGGATCTATAAGATACTATATTGTAAATAGACTTTTCCATATGATAATAAAAATCACAGTTTTCTCTCTCTATTGATGTCAGATTCTCATCTTTCCTTCTTTACTCTTATTCAAGTTGTTTTAGCTACATAATGACTGTCATCTCATTGGTTAGCTCATAACTTGATTAATAATTGGTTATCATTGTTTATTAAACCCTACATTTGTATTTGGTTTATAAGCATTGTTTTCTCACCCACTTAAAAACTATCATATGATTATTGATCCTTGAGAGCACTGGTTCATTTGATTCTCATTTTGACTGTATGAATACCATACTGTAATTGAGTTATCCCATTGATCCACACATACAAAAATACAAAAACAAGTTTACCTTAAGTTACCAATCATCTTTGATTCACAACCTCAAAGAGTTTCTTAGAGTGATAACAAGGTGTATCACCAACAATCCTACTCTTTCTAACACAATGTAAATTAACCCAACTAAAAGCAAAGCTTTGTTTTTGTTCTTATCGAAGTGGAAGGTAAGGTATGACAGACTTATAACTTCTCATGTGAGTTCGAACAAGTAAAATCAAAGACCGACAAGGTAAAAGGAAAGGAAAACTCGATGGTATTTATGACTCCCAAGTGCAATGGAAATTGCAAGGAAACTAAACTATAACAAGTACCAAAGAAAATTCCAAAAGGCCACTGAAAGACCTTGCCAAACATTTGTCAACAAGTAGAAAAAGGACCACAAATAATTTGGGTCCAATGCTTAGTACAAGCTTGGGATACAAGCAAATCTAAAGAGGTTTGCAAGCTCCCCAGTGGAGTCACCAGAAAAAGGCGGGTGGTGCTTTTGCCAGAATGTTGACCAAAAAATATTCTCTAGGCTCAACATGGTGTTTTACATAATTACTTCTCCACAAACACCCCTTGGTGCTATGGTTTCAGTCAAAGATAGTGGTGGGGGTCATAGTTACTATGGCCTCTACCCTTGAAATAGTATCAGTTGGTTACCTTCATGGTGTTTTGGGCATTCCCATGACATTTCTTCCTCATGTCAAGGCTGTTCGGTTCAGTTTACATGAGCTAAACACACACTTTACAAGAATTTCAACATTGGTCCCCTTTGCCTATCACTAGGTGGGTCCCTTGGGGACAAGGTCCTTATGAAAATAATAATATTAAATATGGTCATGATCCAGGGAATACAATCATTCCATGTGGTAGGAATCAGGACAAGCTTTCCTACGAGCTATCATGAGCTTGATTCTGAGTCCGTCCGTATGACCCCATATGAGGGACACAAAGACAATGTCACCCGAATGGCCAAAACCAATACATGTGACTTCCTAGTATGATTTTGTTCATATTATGGTCTCAAAATGAAAATAAAACCCATACATGGTGTAGGGAAGTGTGAGACCTTTCCAACAGTATATACCGTGCTTGGTTTCGACCCCCGGTTGGTAAGAACGAGCTTTCACAAGTTCATGACCACTTTCAGACACCAAATTGGTTGCAGTGATTAGGAGTTTAACATTGGTGGGTAAAGAGTTCTAAATCATAGATTCAGATATTCCACATTGTAATAGACTTATATACATTTCTAACGGCTTCTCATTGGCCTCATTCAGACGTCGGATGGCCTGGTTAGCACTGTCACAAGGTGATCAATTATTTTGGGAAAATGAGGCCCACCAGCTCGCATGGTAGGGTTTCATAATAGCTAAGACAGTCATTAATGACCCCATCACAAATATCTATTTTCACCTTTTCGAAGTACTCATTGATACCTTTCCTACGGTACCACATTTTCCTCGATTCGATATCGTATGGCGATTTGACACCTTTCACAAGATTGGGTCTCATGTGGGCCCACCAGCAAGTCAGTGGTTTTAAGTGACCACTGTTCCGGGTCGAATTTGAGGGATGAGGTGGAATTATCTCAAGTTGGTGATGAAATATTTCCGACGGTCTCATCGAGACCTTTCCAATGACGTTCCCTGTGTCTGATTCCAACTTCGTCTCACTGGGCAACATTTTTGGGCTAAGTCAGTAGCAGTAGGGTCAAAGTCAAACTTTGACTTGCACATTTTTCCAAGAAATATTGAAAAATTAATTGGAAAATTTAATTAAATTTTTTCAGAAAATTGGAAAATATGGGAGAAGGGACGTAGCCTCGTGAAAATTTTAGGAAAATTTGATTTTTTTTTTTAAAACTAAAAAATTCAAAACACCCCTCTCCCCTCTCTCAAGCCATTTTGTCAATTTGGCTAAAGGGGGGGGAGATCTACAACAGGGATTCATGGTAGCAGAGGGAGGTTTTTGTGGCATCATTTGTAGCTCTACAATGGGCAGCCAACTTCTATGCAGCATTTTTCAAACAGTTGACCAGGTAAACCCATCAATCCTAATTCCAAAAACCAAGGAAAATTTTGCTAGTTGTGTTGAGATCCTGCATGAAGAAATTGTATTTTTTCCTTGAAATTGGTGTTTATTTGCCTGGTTCAAGTGTGGTATTGGCTGTTGGTTCAGTTTTATTTTCTATTTGCTGAGTTCAGGAAGTTATGTTTGTGCCAAAAGATGCAAAGGAGAGGGGATTTGAATCCCTCTTGGGCACCAGGCCGAAGCCTCCATGGCTCCTTTAAAATTTTTAAATTCTTAGTTCTTTGCTGAACATTGCATCCATGGGCATGTCACTGGGAAGACCTAAGCTTTGAACCCCAATCCTCCCCCTTCTCATTTTCCGAAAAAATCCCATAGTTGCCCAAAAATTCAAATGGAGGGCAGGGGATTTGAACCCAGAATCTCTCGTCCATTTTTATTGTCCAAAAACCCACATTCCCAAAGTTTAAAAAAAAAAAAAAAATTGGGGGGTGGGTGGCCACCCATCCACCGCCTAGGAGCCACCACCACCCCCTCACTAGCAGTTTTGCAACTCGACCTCCATTCTCCATCCCTCTCCATCCTCGATCACCTCCTCTCCCCTGCGCGCAAACACTAGCTCAACTCCTCCTTGGCCTCCACCTCCACGCTGCCCTCTTCCACGCAGACACCTCTCCACTACTTTCCCACGCCCAATCCCTTCTCCTTCTACATGCGGCCATTACCTCCACCTCCTCCCATCTGCTACCTCTCTCCCCCTTCTACGCACACACTCCCAAAACCCCTACCCCCACCTCTACTCGTGCGCGCAATCTCCCCACACGGCCACCTCCCACCTGCCTCTCAGCCCTCACCTCCAATTCTGCACAGCTCCCTACCTATTTTAAATTCCCCTCCACACACTCTCTATCACCTCCTCTCCCATAGCCACCACGCATGTGCTCGGCCTCCCTCCTCTCCTTCTGAAACCCCAACTCACTCCCTCCTCCGCCTGCGCCCTCCTCCTCTCCTCCATTTCCCTCTCCACCTCCTCCACTCCTCCAACTACTTCGGGGGATTGCTAAACTCATGCCTTGGTCTCCCATGTGACCAGGGGCAAAGGCTCGGGGGGGGGGAGGGGTGCTTTTTAATTGTTGTTTTAAT
>JASDQU010100648.1:29351-45111 GCA_032191745.1 Picea mariana | reverse complement strand
TTATTGTATAGTTTTAATTTTATATAATTTAATTTTTTATTTAAATTTTTAAATTTATTATCGAGTTTTAATTTTTTATTTATTTATATATATAATATATGTTTATATATATATAATAAAATCGTTATTAGAACATATAATAAAGTTATACATTTTTTAATAAATTTTGTTTATACATGATTTAACTATATAGTATAATTTAAATTCCCTCCCCCCTAAGGGTCACTAGACTTTTTAATTCTATAACTTCGCCATAAAGAGACAAATTTTCACCTGTGAATAGTCTAAATGACTGGGGCAAAGTATAGAATGCATCCATGACATTCGCCTCAACAAATTCAGCTCATATTTTCAGTGACATGTCCCAGAGCGACAAGAGCTCATTCCTGGCCCAACAAGCATGCATCGGAAAGAGGCCTAATTGGGGGCCTCCGAGGCCAAATTGGTCCATATGAGAAAAACCCATTTTAGCTACAGGTATGTAGGCCTATAGAAGCCTATCAATTCTAGTGTCCAACCCAGAATTTTACCCCAACTTCAAATTTTTTCCCTGATCAGTCACTCGGTCGCCTCCTTCCATGTACCTTTTCGGGGCCATATGTTACTCATCCAAAGTCGGATTTGTGCCAAACGAAAGGCAGCGGACAGAGATACAACATGGAAACAATAAAGAACCATTTTGTGGTTGTTTGGTATAGGGAAAGAGACCTCAAGCTTCAAGTCCAAGGGGTCCCTTCACCAAAACAAGACCAAATCGAAGCCACGCTTCGATCAGCTCACAGGGAAACTTATAGGAAGAAAAGGAGGGGTATAATCAGGTCTGAAAAGTGCCTGAACAGAGAAAATTTCCTTACTTACAATGAACAAAGTCGAAAGTCCCCTTGCCCTCTTAAGCAACTTAGCAAATTCCCCACACCTTGGGGCTTCATCCCGGTGAATCCGACAACCATGGATGGTCGAGAATTGTCCTAAACCACCTCACCTACAACTACAAAACATGAAAGAAATGAAATATCCTTTGGGATGGCACAAATTCCAAGGAAAATGGTGATGTGGCATATCAAGCTTTGTCATTTTATGAAAAATGACTTTTTGTAATATGAACTCTCACATGATTTACTTTTTGGCATGTATTACTATGTAATTGAAGGGTCAAGTCAAATCTGATTTGATCCCCTTTTTGGATAAGGCTCCCTTTTAGGATAAGATTCTTTTTGGATAAGATGCCTTTAGGATAAGGTTACTTTTTGGAAAAAGACAAAATCACTTTAGGGTTGGTCCACTTGTCACTTTTCAAAAAGTGACAAGTGTCTTGTGACCTAACCCTAAGCCTTCACCTCTTATTTATAAATAAGAGGGTTGGCATTGTAAAAAAGGGGAGGATGAATATAGTAACAAGGCTATGCTGAAATTTATAAGACTCTTTGTGTGTGTGATACTTGTTAGATTTTAGTTGTTGGATGTGTCACTTTTTGGTTAAGGGTTGAGGGGTACGGGTAAATGCTTGTTATGTTAGCTATCTCCAAGAGGGATTGGTTAGCTAGGTGTTTGTTTTTTCTTCCTTGGGTTTAACTTGCTTACTTTTATCTTCTAACAACTTGGTTTAATTTGTTTAATGTGTTTTAGTGCATATTTTCTAAAGTATTCAATTGTTTTCAGCCTTAGCTAGTGGTTGGGAGTCCTAGGGTCCCTTAAGAGAACCCTTAAATAGACATCTTAGCTGGTTGTGCATACTTGTATGATTTATCTTTTCATTCATGTATATTTATGTTATGTTTTCTTACCATTAACCTTGTTGTCCCAAATAGGAGAATTGGTCATTATGGTCAATTTCCCCCCCATGGGACAACCATCTTAGATGGTTGTAATATACTTCTTATGTGTAAATTTCTGTTATATTTATTTCAAATTTTTCACGCATAAATACTAAAATTTTTTTGTTTGCCTACAAGGATACAACTGGTCACCCACTTTGCTTTTCTTAAGCAGTTGGGGACCACCTAGAGACCTATTTGAGGCAAAGGGGCCAGTAGGGAAGCGAAGAAAAACACACAATTTGATCGGTAAATCTACCCAATCACTCTCATATTCACTTTATTTATCACTTGCACTCACTCCAAAATTTTCAGTACACATACCAATGTTTATATGTTTGATTTGTGTAGATAGTTTGATTAGTTCACTTGTGAATTCATGTTAAAAATATGATTCATACTTGTGTAGGTAATCATCACATTTTCTTTATATTTCAAACACTAAATTTCCAATCCCCATACAAGGAGTTAGTTGGGGCTTTCATGCACATGGCGGCTTTGCCGCTCGCAAAGAGCCGCAACCCATTCCTTTGGGTTGAATGGTGTAATTGTCATTTTGTAATTATCTAATCTTGTTATATTTTCATTGTATCACTTTTCGTTCACTAATCTACAGGTGGCTGCCCCTAAAGGGGCCATGCAAAATTAACAAGCTAAATACATGCAAAACGCCACAAAAAAAAACAGACTTGAAAACAATTCAAGGGTCCGCCCCATACACTGAAAATAAAAACGTACATTATTTAGATATTTACATATACATATGATTTAGCTGTGACATATATGTCACGTATCTATTTACTTGTTTTATTTATATATTCTTTAAATAGATTTCAAATTCAGTAATCATGAGGCACGCTTGTGAAAGAAAGACGTGACCTTGTCACGTGGATGGCCTGGTATTTCATTTTATGCAATTTCAATTTTGTAGGATATTAAGAGTCAAATCCAGGAAGTCTTCATCAGGAGCCCCTAAGAAGTTGTCTATTTAGTACAAGTCAAGTGGCCTTTCCTTAGTACCACACGGTCAAGGAGTTGATTAGCTTAGCTCGGTTGGAATACTACTCTTCTTGGGTAAGCTCAACAAAAACCCTCTTTAGGGGGTCCTGAGCCTCTTCCTTTTCACGGGTATCCTTCTTCCATCCAAGAGGCTTTAAGAACCTGGAAGGGCTAGTGACGAGAAGTGGCTAATCCCTGCTTCTCTGAACTACATGGGGCACTCTTCAACCTAACCACCATGGTCTGCTATGAATACTCTTCTTATACTGGTTTGTATAGTTCTGGGATGTGTTTGCCTGATCAGGATAACCTTCAAAATAGTGTGGTGGCCAAGGCATGTGATAAAGAATAAAAATTGACCGATAAAATACTTAAAGTCAACCTTTTGTCAGTCCACCTTTTCAATCACGAGCCAAAATTGAAGTTGTGAATACTTTTCCTTATATCATAGTTGTAACATCTTGTAACAAGGTTGTTCATCCTTGTTTACAACCCGTTTTTTATTTAACAACATTCTAGGATCACTTCCTAGGTCACCCCGGGGGGTATCAAGCCATTCTGAGCTTGTTTCCCTAACTTGAAAGCTTTGAACAGCTTGTTGTTCACAATTTATAGCCATTTAAAAGTACTTGGCTGTAGATTTTAAGCTCCCTTTTCACTCTTGTTTCACATCCTTTTACTCAAGGAATCCATTGGTTAATTACCCAGGACACCGGTTTACCCCGGGGACCCATTCTGGTACATTTTCCAACACTTTAAGGAAGTGAACAGCTTGTTGTTCACTTTTTTTAGTTTCATGTCCTAAAAATCAGCGAGCTTGTTTTCATCCCACTATCCATAACTTTCATCCCCCAGGACATTTTGGCCATCTAGGAAATTAAGGAAGGACAACACCCAGGGTGGGTGGTCCTGAGAAAGACTTTTTGTAAGTCTTTCACCTTTCTTTTTTCCCTTCATACCAACTGTGATACTTGTAATATTATCATGTATTCCATTGCAAGTTGAATTGTTGTTAATTTTGTTACAGTGGATGTTAAATATGTTAATTTTATTTAATGCATATTTTATATATAAGTATAAGAATGTTTCCGCGTAGTAGCATTGCCCGGATGTGGGGTTGATGGTCGGGGATGTTACAAATTGGTATCAGAGCCATAGTTTCAACGCTGAGCCTGGATGGACCGGATAAGTGGTCTTTGGACCCAAGGTTTCGAGTGGAAATGGTGTTCAGAGAAACCCATTTCAAACCTTAGATTGTTTCTGAGTGTCAAGGGGTTACTTAGTCATGTTACGAAGCTCATGAGGAGTAGCGGTAGAATAAAACCACAAACGACATGGTATTTGACCACAAAGAGAGAGCTCTCAACACTTGGGGTGTTGGAGCCGTAGGATCTATTTGGAAGGAGAGTCCCTTACTATCGTTAGATCTGGGGAAGGTGCAGAGGATTAAATTGGAAGCCCTTTGGACTTTGTGACTTCAATGAAGTCTGATGCTAGAAACAAGAGAAAAGTTGAAGCCCAAAGCTCCGAAGTGGATCTACACCATAGATATGTAGAGGAGAGGTCGACCGTTGGATTGACAAATGTTGAAAGGTCTAACGCAGTAGTGAAGGGCAAAAGCTCCCGAAGAGACAAAGTTGTGAGTCATGATGACATCACCTAGAGGTGACGTGGACACATGGGATGTGTGCCACATGTCAGCGGGTTTAGAACTCGTGGAAGGTTGAGATGAAATTTGGAATGTGACGAGTGTCACCCATTTGAATGGGCCATGTATTAGTCACTAGTATTCCTCCATGTGGCATCTTGTGTGAGTAGGTTTAGTGGGGATTGAGTTTACGTAACGTTGTTAAGGGTCAGAGGACCCACAGTGGAATTGATCACAATACATCAAGATCAATGACCAAGAGACATTGCGGGGAACCAAGTTGCATGGGAGATAATTCTCCAAGGCAGTCCTGCAATACAAACTGTGGTTTCACTGAGGGGTTATGTGTCCGCGTCAGGGGAATTGCGGGATGAAAGGCAGGTTACTCTAAACCACCGCTGCATGCCCCTGCAATTGGGAAAATGTTAAGTGATGTGACGTAATGACATCAACAAAGTGTCATGGAAGTGTTAGAGATTAATGGTTTGGGGTGGGCGGATATGAAATTTTCCGAAGCTGAAGGCCGAAGGCCCAAGTAAGCGCTTATTGATCTAGCGCTTGGTCACGACCCATGGTCGCATGGGTCGAGGAACAGAGAGAAAGGGGCTAGTGACCAAAAACTTTGTAGAGAAGAGTTATGAAAGAATAAATCTGCAGGGATTCTTGATTGAACGAGAATCACATAGAATGAAAAATGAATGTTTTCTTGAGTCATTTTTTTTTATGAATGTTGTGGGATTTGTTAAGGATTAATGGCCTAACAAAATCCGATTTTCTACACATTGTGTTTGCAAAATTTTTAATGAGTGAGAGAACCTTTTAGAGTTGCCACTGAGTGCAAAGAAATGGAGGAGACACAAAATGCTTCCAATTCGGAGAATGAAGAAAAAGGAATGGGTGTTCATTTGGGAGTTGGAGGGTCAAACTCCAATGGGCATGGAGAAGAGATAGATAAGGAAGGGAATATGATGAAAATCATTGATCGATTGCAGAAATATACTCAAACTCATCGAGTAGATAGCAGAAAGCTCAGGATAAACAAGGTGAATTCAACTTAAATTTGATGAAGAGCCTCGAAAGGATCACAAATAAATTGGACAAGGAGAGTGAATCAAGAAAAACAAGGAGTCACAGGATCCCTGAGAAGAAAATAAGATCGAGAAGTGTTAGCAAGCATCATCATCACTCCCCGAAACACTCCAATAAGGAGGCACACAATAGTTCAAGCCCATTTCCTACCAGAAAGCACAAAAGATCTGGAGTGGATGAAATGAAGGGAAAAATGAACAAGATTAAACCTCCTACGTTTTATGGAGAACATAAGAAGGAGGAATATGCTGAAACCTGGTTGCTTGGCATGAGGAAATATTTCCAACTGCAAAATTATTCCTCTCATGTAGAAGAAAGAATTGTGATGTATCAACTGAAAGGAAAAACATCCATGTGATGGGATCAGCTTGTGCAGGTGCAACACATTAGAGATAAAGATATCACTTGGAAAGAATGCAAGAGGTATTTCGAGAGGAAATACTTGACTAAAAGATACTATGATAGAAAGATGAAAGAGTTCTTTGAACTCAAGCTGGGAAACATGACCATTGATTAATACGAGCGAAGATTTTTGGAATTACTGAAGTATGTTCTGTTCATCAAGGATGAGACTGTCAAGATTCAGAGGTATCTAAGTGGATTTCCACCTTCCATTAGTGACAATATTCAACATGATGATCCTAAGACTATGGAAGAAACGATAAGGAGGGAGAAATGTGTATATGAGCAACAAAGAGAGAAGCATACTTTCCATAAAGCTTGGGAATACAAGAAGAGATTCAATATGGATCAGAGGAATAAGGGAACTAAGCCACCCTCTTTCAGGAATAGTACTCAGGGACCGCCATATTTTAGAGAGCCCAAGAAGGCTGAAGTGGGTGGGAAAATGTCAAGACTGCCACCTATGGAATCTTGGTGTTATAAAGGGAACCATAGATATAGAGATTTCCCCCACATAAACGATAAAGTGAGAGATGTCCACAATGTTCAGTAGGCTAAAACATTGGAGGACATGGGAAGTATAATGCCAAGGATCTACGTAGCCCTGGACAACAAGAAAGCTGAATATCAGTCGTACATGATTGAAGTGGAAGGTATGATCAATAAACATCCCTTCACTATTTTAATTGATTAAGGGGCTAGCCATAGTTATATAGATCCTAGAGTGGTGGAAAGTTTGCATTTGTCAAGATGAAAACATGAAAAGCCTTGGTTAGCGTAACTGGCTACAAGAACCAAGAGGAAATTCATTGAGTTAGTTAAGTCATGTCCAGTGGACATGAATGGACTGAGCACAAAGGATGAATTGAACATTCTACCTTTAGGTTCTTATGACTGTCTAATTGGGATGGACTAGTTGGACTAGCACCATGCCATATTGGACTATCGTAACAAGCCATTCACTTGCCTGGATGAGGAAGGAAATTGGGAAACAGTCCAAGGAATTCCTAGATTTGTTGCTATCAAATAAATCTCAACAATGCAGCTAAAGAAGTGCTAGAGAAAAGGCTATCAATTATTTGCAGCCCATGTGGAAGAAGCATCTAAGGATGAGGTCTCAAATATTGAAGATCGTGCGGTACTAAAGGAGTTTGAAGATGTATTTCAAGAAATACTCGGACTACCTCTGAAGAGAGAGATGTTGATTTCTCTGTAAACTTGATGCTTGGAGCAGCTCCAGTGTCGAAATATCCTTACAGAATGAGTAGCCAGAGATGAAAGAGTTGCAATTGTAGATTGAAGAGCATCTAAAGAAGGGGTACATATACCCAAGTGTGTCACCTTGGGGAGCCCTGGTCCTGTTTGTGAAGAAGAAGGATGGAATGCTAAGATTGTGTATCGATTTTAGACAGTTGAATAAAGTAACTGTTAAGAACAAGTATCCTCTACCGAGGATTGATGACCTCTTCGACCAGTTGAAGGATGCAAAGATATTTTCGAAGATAGATATCAGGTTAGGATATCACCAAATAAGGATAAAGGATGAAGACATTAGCAAGACCTCCTTTAGAACAAGGTATGGTCATTATGAGTTCACAGTGGTGCCATTTTGACTATCAAACACACCCACTGTTTTTATGTGTTTAATGAATGGTGTATTCAGGGACTATCTAGACAAGTTTGTCATAGTATTCCTGGATGACATTTTGGTGTATTCCAAGTCAGAGGAAGAGCATGAACAACATTTGAGGATGGTGTTGCAGGTGCTAAGAGAGCACCAATTATATGCCAAGTTGAGAAAATGATTGTTTTATCAGAAGCAGATCCATTACTCGGGGAATATTATTTTGAAGGATGGGATAGTTGTATATCCTGAGAAGATTGAGGCCATTAGAGAATGGTCAACGCCAAAGAATGTGATGGAAGTCAGATCCTTTATGGTAGTCTAGTTTGTTATTACAAAAGGTTCATTGCAGGGTTCTCGAGGATAGCTCACCCTATCACTTCCTTGCAAAGGAAGGAGAAGAAGTTTTAGTGGACAGAGGATTGTGAGAGAAGCTTCCAACAATTGAAGTAATTGTTAACCAGTGCTCCAATTCTGAGGATTGCAGATCTGAATGAATACTTTGTAGTGTGTACAGATGCATGCAAAGATGGATTGGGAAGAGTCCTTAGTCAGAATGGATTCGTAATCTCTTATGAATCCAGAAAGTTGAAAGAGAACGAAAGGAACTATGCAACTCATGATTTGGAGTTGGCATCCATAGTACATGCTCTAATGAAATGGAGAGATTACCTCATGGGAAGGAGGTTCGAACTAAGAACAGACCATAACGGTCTGAAGTATTTATTTGATCAGCCAACCTTGAACGCTAGACATAGTAGGTGGCTGGAGTTTCTTTGTGAGTACGACTTTGATATCAAGCATATCAAAGAAAAGGAAAACAAAGTGGATGGTGCACTCAATAGGAGAGTACACAAATTACATGCTACAACCATTAGCATGTACCGAACTGATATTAGAAGTAGAATTTTGGAGGTTGCAAATATAGATTTGCAGTACAAGGATTTGGTAGCAAATCTACAGCAAGCTAAGATGCCATAGAAAGTGGAGATTTATAAATTGGAAACCGATGGAATACTTATGTACAAGAACAAAATTTATGTACCTAATGTCCAATATTTGAAACTTGCAATTTTGCATGAGATGCATAATGTGCCTTATGCTGGGCACCCTGGATATTAGAAAATTGTGGCAGCAGTCAAGATCCATTACTTTTGTCCAGGCATGAAGAAAGATATTGTTGAATACATCACCAGATGTATGGAGTGCCAGAAGGTTAAAACTAAGAACATACACCCAACAAGGTTGTTGCAACCTTTAACCATTCCTGAGTGGAAGTGGGAAGTGGTGACAATGGATTTCATCATGGGATTTCCTAGAACAAGCAAGCAACATGAGTCAATCATGGTGGTAGTGGAAAATATTATGAAAGCTGTCCATTTTATTATGTTAAAGACTACTCACAAGGCGGCAGATGTTGCTGACATATTTATGAAGGAAGTGGCACGACTGCACGGAATTCCCAAGACAATTGTGTATGACATGGACACGAAATTTACCTCAAATTTCTGGAAAGGATTATTCAAGGGGTTTGGAATGAATCTAAACTTTAGCACATCCTATCATCCTAAGTCTGATGGGAAGACAAAGCAGGTGAATTGAGTGATAGAAGACATATTAAGGATGTATGTGATGGACAAAGCATTGAAATGGGAACACTACCTACACTTGGTAGAATTCGCCTACAATAATGGGTATCAAGCATCGTTGAAGATGAGCCCATTTGAATCACTTTATGGAAGAAAGTGCAATACTCCAGTGAGATGGGATAATCCAATTGATAGGGAATTAGTTGGGCCAGAGTTGCTCAAGGAAATGGAAGAACAGATGCTAAAAATTAAGTAAAATTTGAAAGCTACCCAAGATAAACAGAAAAGTTGTGCTGATAAAAACAAAACCCACAGAGATTTAAAGCAGGAGAACATGTTTTCCTGAAAGTGAAAGCCAATAGAAGTTCCCTGAAGCTGGGAAGCTGCTCCAAGTTGGCAGCCATATTTTGTGGGCCATTTGAAATCCTAGAAAGGATTGGGCCAATTGCATATAGGCTTTCATTACCTGCATCCATGACTGTACATAATGTGTTTCATGTTTCATTGCTTAAGAAATATATACCTGATGCTAATCATGTAATTGATTGGAATGTGATTCATGTGGAGCAAGAAGGTGTCTTGCAAGTGCATCATGTGCGCATATTGGACCGGAAAAACAAACAACTCTGGAATCAAGCCATAGGGATTGTAAAGGTCCAGTGGACCCGGTATGGTCCTGAGGACGTGACATGGGAGCATGAGGATGTTATGTAGGAAAAATACCCGCATCGTTTTTAAGATTTTGAAAATCTTGTTGATGTTGTGTAAAAGTTACACTGAGGACAATGCAAAAATAAGGGGAGGGGATTGTAATATCCCCAAGGAAGAGCCCTATTGTAATCATGTTATGAATTGTAAATCATGTTTTGCAGGCTGGTGAGCCAAGTATTGATAATCTAGTGGGATTATGTGTTTATTAAGCCAGAGAACCTAAGTGTTAAGGCCAAGAGCCTGATTTTGTATATGTAATTTTTCAAATCATTGATATAATATATAAACATCAATGCGTGTCAATCGATCATGAAGAAAGAGTGATGGGGGACTAAGCTTCCACAGAATGGGTAAGGGAGAGGGGGTTGAAAGGTAGGAAGAGGGGCTAAGATTGAGGGCTTAAGTAATTGAATAATAATTTATTATTATTGCAAACTGATGTGAAAGGCAATTTAACCCAAGAAGTGAGCTATGATGGGGGTTCATCCTCCATTCGGCCATCCATTGTCAGTCCTGTTGTGTGTCTGCGTCTGATCGATGTGTGCCTCACGTAGCTCTGAAACTCGAAATCATGAGACCTCTATGATCGACTGGTGGATTCCTATGAATTCTGAGGATCTATATTCCTCTAAAATATTCACGCACGCACCTGAGACCTGAAATCCATCACCTGAGTCTTTATGTGATTCTTCCATACTCCGTCAGAGTTCATTGGAATCCTTCCCAAGAAACGTTTGTCTCTGCACTGGACCTCTGCATAGCCACACACCTCTGAAGCCGACCCATGTCTTTTTTGAAACTTGAGAAATTGCCTATGTCGTGTGTGTTATAACTGTGGGTTGTAGTGACCACGCAGTCCCTTTGCTGAGTGTAATTTTTTATCGTCATCTATTCCTAGCTGAGCCATCTTTTTTCCTCCTTGTGCTGGAACAGAGTTGAAGAAGCAGGCTATTAAGCCTGTGTGCAACACTTTTTCCAGGTGAGAGAGGTGGTTGTGGTTGAAGAGGTAGTTGTCAAGCCTATGAGTGACTCTCTCTAGGTGAGAGAGTGCACAGAGGGAGTGAGAAATATTGGAAGGGGTCCTATAGCTAGCACAAAACTCAGAGAATTTTGGTCCAGCTTGTTGCTGAAGCCCAAGGCAATGGAGGCTTAGCAGTCAAAGGACTGCCTTGGTGACAGTGAAGGTGTATACTCCTGGGGTGGGATAGGCATGTGAGGAATGAGAGTCTATGAGCAATGGGCATAATTGGCTCCTGGGAGAGAATCCTTCCTCATAGACTGTGTGTCTTTCGTTGACCTTACCTAGCCTAGGATTCCCTTTCTCGGTGGAGCTTAATCCCAACTTAGGGGTGACCTACTGCTGAGAGTGATGAGCAACGTGGTCAAAGGCTGGAAGGTTCATGGAAGGTCTTCACGCAGTTTGTGGCGTATTACAGTTTCAAAGATAAGTATCATTATGTTTTTTAATTATGTACTTAATTAAAATGCATGTCTGTGATGCTTGTAATATTATCATGTATTCCATTGCAAGTTGAATTATTGTTAATTATGTTACAGTGGATGTTAAATATGTTAATTCGATTTAATGAATGTTATATATATAAGTATAAGAATGTTTATGCGTAGTAGCGTTTCCTGTCCATGGGGTTGATGGTCGAGGACGTTACATACGCACACGTTGGAGGGCCTCCCTCCCACCCATTGCACCAAGTATACCATTTTCGGTGCACATGACTGCAAACGATCACCATACAAACACTCAGGACATGACCACTTCCTTTCGATTAAGCCCTCTGGCCATTCCACCATGATGTGAGGACTTCCTCCCAAACCCACTCAAATCCCCTATAACAACGATTTATGAGATTTCCCCCCTCCATAGCACAATACATCTAGTTCATATATGGATATTTGGTTCATGACATCTATTTACAACTCCTCATCACCTCCCATAGGTCCATCGACCTCAGGAACCAATAACGACATCCATCCTTTACCAACTATACCCACAAATATCGACACCCCACTCACAATAGCTACAAACTCCTTGTACTCCATCACATTTTAGTCAAATGAAGACATTTTAGAAGTCTTATGCACACTTGATTAGCCTTGGGATGATTTTCATCATCGATCCCTTTTTCTGGCACACAACGCCTTCCACCTACCAAGATAATCCCCTGTCTGTACCATCCAAGAGAAATATTTCATCCCTTCTAGATGGCTATATTGGTTCATGAATCCAATACCCACCCCCGATGTGTTTGAAGAAGGTAATATGGCTAATATATCATGCACCATCAAAATCGACATTTCGGTCAAACCCAATGTTGTGGAAGAAATCACCCTAGGGGAAACATGATCCCCTGAGGAAATCACAATGTACAAAGACTTATTCCAAGAATATAGAGAAGTGTTTGCCTGGTCATGCACTGAAATGGTAGGGTTAGACCCAACCATTGTTAAACATCGCATTGACACTTGGCCTAACGTTGCCCCTGTCCGCTAAACAAAATTCCCCCTCACCCTTCCAAATCCATGGCGATCAAATAAGAGATCAACAAACTCCATACTTCTAGCTTCATATTCCCCATTGCATACATATCCTGGGTTTCCAATCCCGTTCTGGTCAATAAAAAACAAGGCACCATTCGCGTTTGCACCAAATTCCGTGACCTCAACCAAGCTTGTCTCAAAGACAACTTCCAAACTCCATTTATCAATCAAGTTATCAATGCATGTGTTGGTCATGAATTCCTCTCCCTCATGGATGGATTTTGTTGCTACAACTAGATCCACATCCAACAGACATATCAATACAAAACCACACTTATATACGCCCTTTGGCCCAACTTCCCTACGTCCATTCAGGATCATTCAAGATCATTTTTTTCACACCGTTTTCACCCACGAGATCCAAATTCCCTCACCTTCACAATGGTACTCTCAGATTATCTTTTCAGTCCGGAGCCCTCGAGACCCTTCAGCTGCCCCGAGCCCAAGTACGTATCCCCTGTCCATATTTATTTATTATGCAATTGTTATATACATGTTTTACTTTTACATATATGTTTCACATCGGGTATTTGGTTTTAATGTGCAGGTCTTCACCCACAATCCCTTTTTGCGTCGTCAATTATGGCATCCTTTGACTCCTCCAAGTATATATCCCTAACTGGAATACCATTTAACCTTCTATTCATAGTTTCATTTTCCAATCATTCCCCTTGACAATTATCCTCATATTTCCTCCCCACCCAGCTCTATGGTACCATCATCTCCATTTCATTCATGTACCATCATTCAGTAGCACTCTCACCTCTATGATTTATCCCACATATATTCTGCCCTTGTCATATTGATGCTCATGTTGTTCCATCCAATAGGCTCGGGAGTCCTGGTAGTGTTACACTCCAAAAACAGAACCTCATACTTCTTCCTCATCATCATGCTAACCACCCCATTATGGACTCCCACATTATTCTTTTTGGGTACCTTAAATGCACCTCCTCATTCTCATTACCCTTCCATACCATCCACTATCACTTTCCCATTTGCAACATCATCCTCCACTCATCTACCTCGTACAAAAACTAACCAATGCCCCCCCCACCCTCCATCACTCTCTACTTGCACCCTATTAGGGCCAAGCCATCTTCCACTGGAGCACCTATTTCTGTGCCTATAATTTCAACCCCATTATTTATTTATTTGGTAATTGTAAAAAACATGTTTTACATTTCAGTAAGTACAATAGATTTGATGGCCATCGCACCCGATGGTGGTTTTTCTCTTGACACATTGCGACCCCTATTACCCTTGGTTGGGGAATCTCATTACCCCCCCCCCACCCTCTGCAAGAAATTTGTACCCAAGACAAAATGTTGACCAATAGTAGACGTTTGTGTCCCCTCTCTCTCTCTAACAGAGCCTACTTTGTACTGATATTTCGTCCCCTCTCTCTCTAACGGATAACTCTTGATGCTCCTCATGTGTAATTTTTCTCAATTTCTACCTAGTATCACCATCAAAAGAAACTATGATGTATTTCAGCTATACATATGCTCCTAACCTCACACATCAGGGGGTATCTATTATCACCAGAAAATGGCTCACTATAGCTACAAGCAATGGATGAAGAAACATGTAACACAAACAAAACATACTACCAATATTGATGGACGGATTACATTCAGTTTGGAAATAAAATAAAATAAAACTATACAAAAGTGGTTTTGGAAATCTATGCACATTCAACCAAAGCCACGTACGCACATCCATGCGGTCTAACATAGTGTACAATGTGCACAGTGCGTGGAGTGTGCGACTGACAGTTGAAAGACCCGTGCGGACGCTGAAATATTGCATTAATGAATTTGCTCAGGCCTCAACCATTTTTGGAAAGAAGGGAATCTCCCCCATACCCAAAATCGCCCTCGAATTTCGCCTTGGGATCACTGAAAGAGATGGGAAGTACCTCCAAGGGCTTCCCACTCACACTGATAACCAATTGAGAAAAAAACTGCTATCCTCCTATAAATAAAGGGCCATTGTATGCAAAAAAGAAGAAGCATTTGAGTATTATTATGCTGCTCATTTTTAGCTTTGGGAAGCCACCTTCCTCTTAGAAAGATTTGAGCATCCATAGCAAGTGTTAGAGCTCTCTCCTCTTGAGTAGTTCATCACTCTTTTCTTCACCATTTTCCTCTGTTAGCCATTGATAGTAGAAACAAGACTTTGTACTTGGGGACTCAAGAGCCTTCCCAAGGAGGAAGAGGGGACTCATAAGTTCTCATATTTATCTAAGGAGTATCAATTCAAAGATCAGTTTACTTGGTATATATCTTTTGTGTTTTCTTTCTCCATTCATTTCAAGTTATTATTTGCTTAGTTTAAATTTATTTCCTTGTTGTTTATCTCTTGTTTCTTTATGTTAGTTGAGCCACTAACCAACTAACTCTCTATTGTGCTTTCTGGATAGCCTAACTAGATAGTTAAGGGACTTATTTTTGCTCACTCTTGTGACAAATATAACACAACTGTTAGAAAGGAATTATGATACTTATAATTACTCTTTTATAAGGAAATATATTTATATCATCCAAATTCATCGATTTTATAACTTTATTTAGGCCATCCAAATTCATGAAATAAGATGGAATGTAAATTATAAATAAAGTATAAATATTTTAATGAAAATACTTGTAATCAAAATGCAATCATAATCATCATCAACTCAAACAAGGATGACATAAATATATTGAGTCTTGGCTAAGTTATTGGGGAATCATGTAAGACACTATTTTTCATAATAAAGATACTGATGATGATGATGATTAATGTCCACTAAAACCGAATTGGTCTATCAGACCTTAAGAGGGTAAGTGATTGCCTGTGATTCTTTAGAATTTTGTTTTTGTGCTCAAAAAACATTAAGAGAAGCTTTTCAAGATCACCATACTTTTGTTGAGTTAAGATGTTAGGAAGGTTGGTAGTGTGATAAATATTTTGAAAATGAGATATAATATGGGTATAGGCTGGACAATCTAAGAGAAAGTGATTTTCATCTTCAACCTTCTTATTGTCACAAAGGTGACACACTCTTTCATCCCATGGCATTTTAGGAATTGACCAATGCCCAATTTCACTATGGAGCTTGTGAGAATTTGTTCTTATCTTAGCACTGCTTATTTTTTTCTTTACACTTGGCAAACAGATAGATAATTTTGATCTTCTAGATTAGGGTTAATTACATCTTTATAATACCTTAATTTCCTTTTTTCCTCTAACTCTTTATCACACCACATTTTCTCTTTAAATTTAGATTTGATGTTTTTTTAATAGTATATTTTTTCTGCAAAATGGTTTCTTCCATGATTCCCCA